>CM065683.1:64930434-64932934 GCA_017654935.2 Phymorhynchus buccinoides | reverse complement strand
CTCTGCCTTTCCGGTCATCTAATCTCCTGCTGCTTTTTTTTCTTTCAAGAAACACTTTCAAAAAGATTTTAACGGCAGCATGACGCATCTGCGCTCATAATTGACAGGCAACTGTCTGAGCGATCGAAGAAGAAGAAGAAGACCATCGAGGGTTCGCGTTTTATTTCTCGAGAAGGGAAAACCTTACCTGCCTTTTCGTGATATTGCTCAGACTCAAGACCAACGCAACCAACGCAGCCTGACAGGGGGAAATGGCGAGAAGTGAATCCTAACGGATACAAGTAAGAAGCATTATTTTAAGAACAAATATCTATAAAGCTCACCCGTGATAGGGCACATTACTAGTCGTGTATAAACGAAAAACCTTTGTTGCGTCTACCACAATTATTGTTACATGAAGCGAGCTATTTACTTGCTGTCGCAAAAGTCATTGTTTTCCTAGCGCCAAGAATGGCTGCAATTCTAGCTTTCTTGCCCCTCTGAAACACAAGACGTTCAATGCTGCACATGGTCTATCTCCAAATATGGAAAGTGACGTCATTCACCTGACAATGTCGGTTTTCAGTGAAAGTTTGGAATTTGCATCTCTGGAGATGAACGCTTTGAACGCCTAGTCTCTGAAACTCGACTTGAAGTAAGCTAGCGCTAAACCCAGGCTGTTGTCCTTGCGGAGGTTTACTCTGTGTCAGTGCTTTATGGAGTGGGAATTATCATGTTCTTTGTTTTCCAGCGCTACATATTATTTAGCTCCCAACCGTGTGTTTCTTACTGCCCATAAGGGTCTCCGACCGATTGGACACTAATCTGATCACAAAAGAAAAGAAACAAGTGCAACGCCGAGCGGCTGCAAAGTCCCCTCGCGGCATCGCCGAGCTACTCGGAAATAGGAATGTGTCGGCTGTACACATACATAAAAACGCATGAAAACAGCACGTAGGGGAAGACGGGGTAAAAAGCGCATGGGCGGGTAAGAAGCCCACCCCAATTATCTCATGAAATGAAGCAAATTTCAGTCTCATTTTGCCCATGAGACGAGCGTTAATGTCTAGCATTCGTCTCATGGGCAAATTTGACTGACATTTTCTTTATTTCATGAGATAATTGGGGTGGGCTTCTTACCCGCCCATGCGCTTTTTACCCCGTCTTCCCCTAACTACTAAGAACGTATAACAACAGCACACGTAAGCGGGGGGGGGGGGGGGGGGGGGGGGGTGTAGGGAGTTCAGTTTAACGTCGCGTATCGGCTTTCGCCATGTTCGACGGGCTGAACAAACCAACCACGGTGTAATCAAAAATGTATGTTCCTGAATCACTGTCTTAGCCAAAAGGCCGAGACGCGATCAGTATAAGTCGAACTGAATAGGTGGTTTTTTTTTTTTATATATAGCCTTGGGGTTCAGACCCGTGGTTTGAGCGCGCGCGATCATGCGCACAGAACAATTCATGACAACTGTGTTATAGACCATTCATCAAGAAATGTTGTGGAAAAAACTGCATTGAAATACATGCAAAATTTCGCGAGATATTAGCGATTATGTGTTTCGGGGTTTGAACCCCGTAACTGGCGCGACCTTGACCTTAATGTAAAACTAAATACATCAGTGGATAGCTTGCATCTTGGCAAACTAGTATACCAAATTTGGTGATGATAGACTGAATAGTGTTTGAGAAAAACGGACGGACGGACGGACGGAGGCACGGAGGCACGGAGGCACGCCGGACGGATCAGACAAAAACAATAGCTCCCCGAACCTTCGGCTCGGGGACTAAAAATGTGTGTTTCTTTACCGTCTTCCTGCCCCCCAATCTCACCGTCATCTGTCGACCATAGCTAATTAGAGCATCATTAGTCTCTTATTGCGAACATCCGATAGTGTCAGAGCCCAGACAACATCGTTATCAGCACCATCTTGTATTATTAGTGGTCCTATCATTTTCTAGCGCGTGCGAGAGGGTGGTCTCTTGCTCAAGGCATTGTTTGAGGTCATTATACTGGCACCGACGATGATGATATCATATTAATGACTAATCAAGAAAGCTGGGTCCAAAGAACTCGGAGAACCGGAGAACAGCCATTACCGGTGTCATGAGAATTAAGTAGCTCTCGTGAAATAAGTACCCTTCGCATGCGAACTATAACCATCCTAACCCTAACCCTAACCACGGAAAGAACCAAGAAATAGAGCAGGAGGGTGTAAATCTACATCTTTGCCGAGAAATCGATGTACAAAGCCATGCCACTTAGTTTCGTAACTTTCACAATGGCGGACAAGCAAACAATTCGAATGAGGACTGGGTAATTATTTCATAAGGTAGAATATTCTCTTCACACCGGAACAAATATAAAGAGGAATGTGCTTATCTTTTACAAACCGGTCATTGATCAAGTATAGCAGATCTTTTGCTTCTATACAAATTGCCTCTAATAATTATACGTGGTCCTCGTCTTTCAAAAACATGCATGACGTGATCCCCTTATAATTAAGAGCTGCTTAGTGCG
>CM065683.1:64917934-64920434 GCA_017654935.2 Phymorhynchus buccinoides | reverse complement strand
TGTGTGTGTGTGTGTGTGTGTGTGTGTGTGTGTGTGTGTGTGTGTGTGTGTGTGTGTGTGTGTGTGTGTGTGTGTGTGTGTGTGTGTGTGTGTGTGTGTGTGTGTGTGTGTGTGTGTGTGTGTGTGTGTGTGTGTGTGTGTGTGTGTGTGTGTGTGTGTGTGTGTGTGTGTGTGTGTGTGTGTGTGTGTGTGTGTGTGTGTGTGTGTGTGTGTGTGTGTGTGTGTGTGTGTGTGTGTGTGTGTGTGTGTGTGTGTGTGTGTGTGTGTGTGTGTGTGTGTGTGTGTGTGTGTGTGTGTGTGTGTGTGTGTGTGTGTGTGTGTGTGTGTGTGTGTGTGTGTGTGTGTGTGTGTGTGTGTGTGTGTGTGTGGTGTGTGTGTGTGTGTGTGTGTGTGTGTGTGTGTGTGTGTGTGTGTGTGTGTGTGTGTGTGTGTGTGTGTGTGTGTGTGTGTGTGTGTGTGTGTGTGTGTGTGTGTGTGTGTGTGTGTGTGTGTGTGTGTGTGTGTGTGTGTGTGTGTGTGTGTGTGTGTGTGTGTGTGTGTGTGTGTGTGTGTGTGTGTGTGTGTGTGTGTGTGTGTGTGTGTGTGTGTGTGTGTGTGTGTGTGGGTGTGTGTGTGTGTGTGTGTGTGTGTGTGTGTGTGTGTGTGTGGTGTGTGTGTGTGTGTGTGTGTGTGTGTGTGTGTGTGTGTGTGTGTGTGTGTGTGTGTGTGTGTGTGTGTGTGTGTGTGTGTGTGTGTGTGTGTGTGTGTGTGTGTGTGTGTGTGTGTGTGTGTGTGTGTGTGTGTGTGAGAGAGAGAGAGAGAGAGAGAGAGAGAGAGAGAGAGAGAGAGAGAGAGAGAGAGAGAGAGAGAGAGAGAGAGAGAGAGAGAGCGAGAGAGAGAGAGTCGCTTCAGACTCGTTTTTATTGACATTGACAAGTACAGTCCTTATGTCAAGGGGGATTACCATATTTGCAGCGTCAGGAATTCACGCAAAAAAACGAAAATGAGTAATGTATTATGAATAAAGGCAAATTGATTCAACATTGGACACAATAATAATAATAATAATAATAATAATAATAATAATAATAATAATAATAATAATAATAATAATAATAATAATTAACATTCATAGCGCATAATCTTAAAAAAGCCCTAAGCGCTTACAATAATAAATGAATAAACCAGCAAGCAATATAAATAAATAAACAACAACAAATATATTATACACACTAAACACAGACACACGCACGCACTAAACACACACACACACACACACACACACACACACACACACACACACACACACACACACACAACAACAACAACAACATACAGTATTTATACGGCGCTGAATCTTGATAGAAATCAAATCAAAGCGCACACACACGTTAGCATTCATAACGCAATCAAACAAAAATGCAATACAAAGCGAACACACTCGTTCGATATAAATGGCATACAGACCTAAAGGCAAGAGAGAGAAGAAGAGAAAGAGAGTGGAGCCTCAATGACTGGGGAACAGGTGAGTTTTGAGGTTAGATTTGAGGGCTGAGAGGGTCGGTCGCTGACGGAGGGAAAGAGGAAGTTTGGTCCAAGATGTCGGTCCTGAGACAGCAAAAGAGCGTCGACCAACAGTTGAAAGCTTACACCTAGGGATCTTCGACACACACACACACACACACACACACACACACACACACACACACACACACACACACACACACACACACACACACACACACACACACGAACGCACCACACGCACACGCACGCACGCACACGCACGCACGCACGCACACGCACGCACGCACACGCACACACACACACACACACACACACACACACACACACACACACACACGCGCGCACGCGCGCGCGCGCGCGCGCGCGCAACACACACACACAAACAACACGCATGCACACAAACACACGCGGATGGAAGGGGCACAGTACTTTGAAAAGAAATATAGCAGGCTATGATTTGAAAAGAGTAGTGTTGAGAGAAGACTTAAATGAAGAAAGAGTTGGCAGAACGGAGAGGTAAAGGGAGTCTATTCCAAGTGGAAGGGGCCTGGAAAGAGAAGGAGCGTTCGCCAAGGGTCTTGGTGCGGTAACGAGAGATCTGGAGGAGAGAAGTGTCAGAAGAGAAGCGTAACTGTCTAAGAGGTGTGTAAAGGTTAAGAAGATCAGCGAGATAAGAAGGAGCCAAACTATTCAGGGATTTGAAACAGAGCAGAGAGAGCTTGTATTCGATACGCCTTCCGACAGGAAGCCAGTGAAGAGATTCAAGCATTGGGGTAGAGTGAGATAATGTGGAACACCTCAGTACAAGGCGAGCAGCATTGTTCTGAATTTTCTGCAATTTAGCGGAGATTTTGTGGGGCAACCAGCAAGAAGGGAATTGCAGTAGTCTAAGCGAGAGAGAACAAAGGCAGAGATAAGAGTTTTGGTGGCGTCTTCAGAGAGAAGATGACGAACAGAAGCAATACGACGGAGTTCCAGATAGCAAGCACGACAG
>CM065683.1:64892934-64912934 GCA_017654935.2 Phymorhynchus buccinoides | reverse complement strand
CCACGTGTGTCTGTTCCAGGCCGGAGGACGTTAATCGGAATTTTCATTCATTCAATTTGAATTTATGTGACCAGAGTCGTCTTCCATCTTTGTTAGCACGTGGATACGGTCGCGAGAGGGCTCCAAATAAAACATGAAAATTGGATGGTCTCTCTTGGCATTATGTCGGTGCGTTATTGGTTTAGTTAAGGTCTCTGTACACGTTAACAATATTAATAAAATATCTATATTTCCCCATGGCAACACAGTGAGATGTAAGTCATATTAAGAGTGGGCCATCACTGTGCTGCCATGGGGAAATATCTCGTGAATAATATTCACGTGTACACAGACCTTAAAGGTCTCTGTACACGAGGACATTTTTCACTCTTTCACCATGGCAACACAGTGATATGCAAGTCATATTATGACTGGCCTATCACTGTGTTGCTATCGGGAAATAGTGAAAAACGTTCACGTGTACAGAGACCTTAATATGACTTACAACTCACTGTGTTGCCATGAGGTAATAGTGATATTTTGTGAATATGGTTAACGTGTACACTGACCTTTAGAATTACACGCATAAATTGCACACATTAACATATTCACAAAATATATCTATTTCCCGAAGGCAACACAGTGTTAGGCACTCATAATATGACTTACCACTCACTGTGTTGCCATGGGGAAATAGTGATATTTTGTGAATATTGTTAACGTGTACACTGACCTTTAGAATTGCACGCATACATTGCATCAGATTTGACATAACTTTGCTATGGAAAAAAAAAGCTGTTCCTGAGGGTGATCCAGGGTGGTTCTTAGTGGTGGATCACCTGGATCACCCTCAAGAACATCCTGGATCACCCTCAGGAACACCCTCGATCACCCTCAGGCCGATCCAGGTTATTCCTGAGGGTGATCCATGGTGGTCCTTAGTGGTGGATCACCTGGATCACCCTCAGGAACAACCTGGATCACCCTCAGGAACATCCTCGATCACCCTCAGGCCTCAGGGTCAGGGTGTTCCTGAGTGGTCCTTATTATTTGGTGGATCACCCTCAAGAACACCCTGGATCACTCCCAGGAACACCCTCAGGCCAATCCAGGTTGTTCCTGAGGGTGATCGAGGGTTGCCCATAGAGGTGGATAACCTGTATCCCCCTCAGGACCACCCTGGATCACCCTCAGGAACACCCTGGATCACATTCAGGGTGTTCCTGAGGGTGATCCAGGGTGGTCCTTAGTGGTTGATCACCCTCAGGAACAACCTGAATCACCCTCAGGCTGATCCAGGGTGTTCCTGAGGGTGATCCAGGGTGATCCTGAGAGTAATCCAGGTTGTTCCTGAGGATGATCCATTGTGGTGGATCACCCTCAGGGAGACCCTGGATCACTCTTAGGATCACCCTGGATCACCTGGAACCCAGGAACCTACCCCACCACAAAAACCGGGACCCTGCCTAGGGTGATCCACCACTGAGGACATCACAGTTTAGGCTCAAAACGCCTTGGATATAACCCAGGAATCCCTCCCACCACACAAACCGGGACCCTGCCTAGGGTGATCCACCACTGAGGACATCACAGTTTAGGCTCAAAACGCCTTGGATATAACCCAGGAATCCCTCCCACCACACAAACAGAAGAAAAAAGCGATTGAAATGGATTGAATGGTTTTCAAAAAACGCGGCCGGACGCACGCACGCACTTCGGACGAACGGTCGGACGGACGCACGCACGCACACACGGACGAACAGTCGGACGAACGCACGCACGCACACACGGACGGACGGTTCATCAGAAAACGTTGTGAGAAAAAAAAACCGCGTTGAAATACGTGCAAAAGTTCGCGAGATATTAGTGATTAAGTGTTTTAGGGGTTGAACTCCTTAATCACCATGACCCTGACCTTAAAATAAAACTAAAGCAATCAGTCGATAGGTAACATCCTCTAAAACATGTACACTAAAAGTGATTGAAATTGATTAAATGGTTTTCAAGAAAACGCGGGCCGGACGCACGCACGCACGGACGGACGGACGCACGGACGGACGGATGGACGCACGCACGCACGCACGGACGGATGGACGCACGCACGCACGGACGGACGTATGAAACAAAAACAATACTTCCCGAAGCTTCGCCCGGGAACTAAAAAGCAAGACCGTCCGGATCACTGTTCTAAAGACTATCGATGATGATCAGTGGGGATTTATGGACAGGCATAATTATTTTCCTACCTTCTTTTTTCGTCAGTTCACTATCCCTAACCAAGTCAGAGAAGATAGCAAAACTTTTTGATGGATTGCTAATCTTTCCCTTGAGATGTTTTTCATGGTTGGCCCCGCCATTTCTTTTCAACTAAGTCAGAGAAGATAGGAAAACTTTTTGATGGATTGCTAATGTTTTAACTCGGTTTGCCCCACGATTCCTTTTCAACTAAGACCTATCTACCCTTCGACGTGTCTAGCATGGGTGGCCCTACCAGGAGCTTAACCCTTTCACCGCCAAAGTCGCATTTTAGCACCACAGTGATTTGACACCTATGTGATTAAAAGGCATCAAATTGGAGTCTATTATCCAAAGACCTCATTGTCTTAGTTTTGGGAAGTAAGGATAGACCTTATTTTATATATGTCACAGAAGAATCCCCAATACTGCAGATGGATTTTGTTCTCTATCCAGGTAATTTTAATGGACATGTTGGGCTGAAATACGGCTGGCGGTGAAAGGGTTAAAGGTCGACCCTGCCGGATGACACGTCGAGATCACCATGAAAACACCCTCTACAGAGATCGCAACACTCACTTTGCTCTGGTTTCCTTGAAATCAAACCGTCAAATCGGCGATTCCTCCTTGGCGGAGGTGATGGAAGTCAAATTATTTCAGTGAAAGAGAAGGTATGTATGACCGCCTGAGTTTAGACCAAATCGTTTGCTCGAAATTTCCGCAATACAAGCCTTTTATGTTTATTTTTTAATTTTATACAGTTTACCGAAAGATGTTTCGCTCACAACAAAGGAAATATATCTCTTTTTTTTTTTACTGCACTACAAAGAAGAAAAAGCTTCAATCACTCTCCACCCACCCCATCCAAAATGGCTTCTCTCTCCAGCATCTCCGCCCAGGAGGAATCGCCGTTTTGACGGTTTGATTTCTTAGAAACCAGAGCAAAGTGAGTGTTCCGATTCTTGAAAAGGCTGTCTTTCTGGTGATCTCGACGTGTTTCTTGCAAAACCTCATCCGTCAGGGTGCCCCTTTAAGCTTCCGCTAGCGTAGCTCTCCGGCTCAGTGAGGTACACAAGCCAGTTACCCTCGACAAGGTGGGTTAGACGCAAGGTTCAACCAGTTGGCGCGTGTGTAATGTGCTCACTCCATAGATGGCTGGAGTCAAAACGGACTATCTTTAGATAGTCATTGACGTATTATTGGATTTATTACAAAAACAAATAATTTGTATTAAGCAATGAGTGCAGAAATATAAAAAGGGGTTTTTGCTTTTTATATTTCAGCAGTCTTTTTTTTTATACCAGTTATTAGTTTTCGTAATAAGTTCAATAATATGTCAATGGACTATCTAAAGATAGTCCGTTTTGACTCCAAGCCATCGCTGATATTTCTTACTTCCAGGGTTGTTTTTATTTTTCTCGGATTTCGGATGGGTTTCCGTACGGAAATGTGCACACAGCCCAAAGATCTACATTTGCAGGTTCCCAGTTAAGGTTCGATTTTCTGCCATTGGGTGCCACAGGCCATCATCAGCAACAAGCACGGAATTGTGGTTGCACAGCTTGCCTTTTCCTGTCGATTCCTTATCTCAGGTTACGTTCAAAGTCCTTCCACCTATACCCTCTCTCTCTCTCTTTATACTATTTCGTTCCTCCCCCCAGGCAATGATGTACTTTAGTCACCCATCCACCCCCTCTCATGTTTAAGACCCTCAATCTCAAAGTCCGCTTCTTTCAGCTTTGTGAACATATTCTAAGGCTGATCCTAACCCTTTCCCTTTTCACACAAAAAAGATAGAATTTTCTTTTTTAATAATTCGTGTTTTATGTAGGTGTTTTAAATGTGAGTTGTGTGAGTGCGATAATGTAGATTTTTTTATGTAAAGTGATTTTTTTAAAAACTAATTTTAAGTACATGTATTTTGAATATATTTTGTGTGCGTGAGGTGAGGTAAGCTTTCTTTTTCCCCCTTTTTTCCTTTTTTTCATGTAAAGTGCGGTGGGCCCTGCTGTGTCAGGAGAATAGCGCTATAGAAGATGATGATTATTATTATTATTATTATTATTATTATTATTATTATTAAAATAAAACAAAGGAAACACCAACAAGCTAGTTAGTTGCTTTTATTCCAATATTTCGGTCGTGCTCGACCTTTTACTAGGAAATCTTTCTCTTGACTGACAGTAGTCTCATCTCTCCCAATTTCACAAAACAACAGTGAGTATCAGTCACACACACACACACACACACACACACACACACACACACACACACACACACACACACACACACACACACACACACACACACACACACACACACACAAAAAAGGGGGAAGAAAATGCATTATTATTATTATTATTATTATTATTATCATTATTATTATTATTATTATCATTATCATTATCATTATTATTATTAATATTATTATCATTATTATTATTATTATTATCATTATCATTATTATTATTATTATTATTATTATTATTATTATTATTATTATTATTATTATTATCATCATTATCATTATTATTATTACCATTATTATTATTATTATTATTATTATTATTATTATCATCATTATCATTATTATTATTATCATTAATATCATTATTATTATTATTATCATTATTATTATCATTATTATTATTATTATTATTATTATTATTATTATCATTATTATCATTATCATTATTATTATTATTATTATTATGATGTTGCTTCTCGGTGAAACTTCAAAGCGGAAATCTGAGGGAGGGTGACTAACAAAGTACACCTTCGCCTCTTCCCCATCCTCTGCTCCGTCATCTGACTTTTCAAAATACCGTTTCCTTTTCCCTCTTATTATTATCCCTACAGTCCTTCGTTATTTTCTCTTCTCTCTGCCAGCAATTCTGTCTCGTCTTCTGAAGTCTGTCATTCGTGTTAAAGGTGGACCCTGACGAATGAGGGGTTTTTTCTCCAAGAAACACGTCGAGATCACCAGAAAGACAGCCTTTTCAAGGATCGGAACACTCACTTTGCTCTGGTTTCCTAGAAATCAAACCGTCAAAACTCCTTGGCGGAGATGCCGGAGAGAGAAGCCATTTTGTGGAGGTCACTCATTGTGGTTGAAGCTTTCTTTTTTTTGTAGTGCAGTAAAAAAAATAAAAGAATGGAGCTATTTTCTTTGTTGTGAGCGAAACTCCTTTAGGTAAACTGCATAAAATTTAAAAAAAATTAAAATAAAAACTCTTGTATTGTGAACATTTCGTGCAAACGATTTGGTCTAAACTCAGGCGGCCATTAGAAATATCTTCTCTTTCACTGAAATAATTTACTTCCACACTTCCGCCAAGGAAGAATCGCCGATTTGACGGTTTGATTTCTAGGAAAACAGAGCGAAGTGAATGTTGCTATCTCTGTAAAGGGTGTTTTCCTGGTGATCTCGACGTGTTTCTTGCAAAAACTCACCCGGCCGGGTGTCCCTTTAAAGCACACGTCCCCCAATGCGGTGCATCTCAATTGCGCCTATCCTAATTACACCTATGCTCAATTGCGCCCGTTGTAATGGTTGTAATGGTTCGCAAGGAAACTATAGACGTACTGGGGGCTTCGCATACACTGACATTTGTTTCGTAAGATGGAGCAAAATTAATATTCCTTAAAAAGATACAGAAAATGTGTTTAAATAGTTTTCTAGTTTTTATTATTAACCGTCCAAAGTTTCACTTCTAAGATACGTCAATTGCGGAAATCAGGCGCAATTCAGCCATTTTCAATTAGGCGAAATTGAGTGGTAACCTCCTAAGAGTCTTCTTCAAATCTGTCTGTCTTACTCTTGTCACTCCTCCAGTTCTCTCCGTCTTCTTTCTTTGGCGCAATCCCTATCCTCGGCCCCAAGTCTCCAATCTTGTTCCAGCAAATGTTCTTGTCTAGATTTGCTTGGCTCTTCTTACATAATAACCCCCACCATCCCACCACCCCTACCCCCAGTGGAAAATAAATACATTACAGACAAGGGTAGACTGGTTCCACGGAGCTTTTATTGCCTTTTACGTGACTGGGCCCTACAAAGCAAAAGATGGAAGAGTATGCGCGGGGAGGGAGAGAGGGAGAGAGAGAGAGAGAGAGAGAGAGAGAGAGAGAGAGAGAGAGAGAGAGGAGAGAGAGAGAGAGAGAGAGAGAGAGAGAGAGAGAGAGAGAGAGAGAGAGAGAGAGAGAGAGAGAGAGAGGCGTCTGTAGCTTTCTCTCTCTAAAAATGTGGTGATTGATGAGTCGTATTACTACAATATACAAGTGCATCAGCTAAGGATGAGAACATTACGTGTGTGACCGTTTTTGATTACCCCGCCACGTGGGCAGCCACACTCCGACTTCGGGGGATTTTGGAGACTGATGATGTTATGCTAGGAGCTTGCCATGCCTAAAGCCAATCCCCGCATAACTGTGCATAGCATAACAACATTTTGATGTAGCCTTGGTGTTCTAGCATAATTATGTCGATTGGTCTGACACAGCCTTAAGCCAAGGCGGTTCTAATAGTTAGCTTAAAATTAGTACATCCCCCGAAGACGGAGTATGGCTGCTCACGTGGCGGGGTAATCAAAAACGGTCACACACGTAATGTTCTCATCCCTAACTGGTGCATTTGTACTGAATTGTTCAAGTGCTCTGGCTGTTGGGATGATCCCTGGAGTCGTTAAGCCAGGGAACAACAACAACAAATTAGTACATGTATATACTTACATCACAGTACGATAAGGATATGGTTGTCTTCTTTTTTCTTTCTTTTTTTGGTTGCTTGTTTTATTTATTGAATTATATCATTCTAACTTTATGATTTTATCATGTAGCCTACTCGTGCACATTGTCATTTAACGAAACCAATGTCGTGAAATGTTTGAAGAGCACACTATAAGCTCTAGCCTGTTGATGCTGGGTTTTTTTGTATTGCGATGGCTTGGAGTCGAGTCAAAACGGACTATCTTTAGATAGTCCATTGACGTATTATTGGATTTATTACAAAAACTAATAACTTGTATCGAACAATGACTGCAGAAATATAGAAGGGGGTTTTGCTTTTTACTTTTTATATTTCAGCAGTCTTTTTTTCATTCAAGTTATTAGTTTTTGTAATAAATCCAATAATATGTCAATGGACTATTTAAAGATAGTCTGTTTGACCCCAAGCCATTGATTGTGTTGTTTGGAAATTATTAAAGCTTTGTCTCCACCATGAGAATAGGATGCTGTTATATTAGCGTCCCTGGTGCGTTCAAAGTGCCCTGACAAGAGAGAGGTGGGTTATTTAGGAGAAGGAAAAGTGTGGGGTACAGAAAGTGAGGTGAAAGGAGCGGGCTATGAATCATGTGATCAATAGGAATTGTTCGGAAATAATTAAGGGGAGTAATTTCATGGTGTGTGGGAGTGATCTTGCCTATTTCAGTCGGTCAAACAGAGGAAGTCACTCTACCATCAGCTCTCGTAGCTTATCGACTCGTGTGTTTGAGCAGACATACAGCACTTAGAACACCGTGCGTCATTCTAAAAACAATATGTCATTTATATTTGTACGTCACATTTTGCAAGTTATGTCAGTTTGTGGCAACTGGCCACCCCTAATTATTCTAAAACAATGTTTGCAAGTCGCTGACTCGCATCCTGCGGTTTCAAGCTTCGACGCCATTGTTGCATTGTTGCTATGCTATTGGACCGAGTAATGGAGGTAAGCAACTGTAATTTTCACGAAGTGCTCTCCCCTAGTTTTTTTTTCCGAAAATCGTCCATTGCACAGGTGGACTTTTTTTTCTTTCTTTTTTTACATAACATAACGTGTCCATTATGAACAGCACTCATGAGATGAGATGAGATGAGTCTGAAGGGCCAGCCACACGTCCACTAACATCGCACGACTGTACGATACGATTCGATCAAGTGATCTCGATGCGCCAATCACATTTGTTCGTGGAGACCACGAGATCGAATCGTACCGTACAGTCGTGCGATTTTGGTGGACGTGTGGCTGGCCCTTTAGTTGAACGCCAACCGCTTCATGTATTATTGGTAAGAACATTCCCTAAACGCCCTTTCAGATGCAGAGGAAGAAATAAAGAAGAGGTAGATTTCAGATAGGGGAAGACGGGGTAAGAAGCCCATGGGCGGGAAAGAAGCCCATGCCAAATACTGAAATTTGCTTCATTTCATGAGATAATTGGCATGGGCTTCTTACCCGCCCATGGGCTTTTTACCCCGTCTTCACCCATTGTCCAACCACTTGAACAAAACGTCCAGTTACAAACAGGAGGCCAGGGAGTTCAGATATAACGAGAAAAGAAACACCCGTAGGTGCTTGCAGGACCCAGAAACGCACTAGCCTCACTTGCCCTGCCAACACGAGAGCAGTCCTACGCCTGCACTGGAAGTCCAATCAACTTTTTTTTGGCGTAAGCCTGTTATCAAAGAATCGTATTAAACGGTCAACACTGGCATGACCATTAGCTTTAACTACAAAGGGCATCCTCTGAAGTCGGAGTGCGGCTGCCCACGTGGCGGGGTAATCAAAAACGGTCACACACGTAATGTTCTTATCCCTAGTTGGTGCATTTGTACCATAGTGTTCGGGTGCTTCGGCTGTTGGGATCATTCCTGGAGTCTTTAAGTCAGGGTACGACGACAACAACAACCACAAATGGCTGATCGTGGCAGCTGGGATTTTAATCCCTAAGCTTCTTTCGTCAGAACTGCCCAAGCATGGAAAGTCAAAACCATCTTAAATAGACTGGATTTCAAAATGAAAACCATTTACTAATTATATTATCATAAACTCCCTTTATGCTGTTAGAAATTAACGCTGGCGGTATATATATACAAAGACAAAATGTGTGTGTGTGGGGGGGGGGGGTTGGGGGGGGGGGGGGGGTAAATGAAAAGTTATTGAAATCTGCGATTTCTTCAAAGACCACCATCAACGAAAATACAGTCTGAAGAGTCATAGTGGGCACTGGCGCATTTTCAAGACATTCTAACAACGAAAAAAAACCAATTCCAAAAATAACGAAATGGTATGTATGCTATGTTGTCCAACTACAACCAAAACGAAAATATGTACGGACCACCCACCCCCCCCACCCCCACCCCACCCCAACAAAATGAGAAAACAACATTCACAAATATACGGAGGTTGATGGGGTTTTTTAAAAAGTCTTTGAGAGCTATAAGAGAAGGCGAAGAAAGGAGAAGACGGAGGCCATTATGCACTTGTTCTTTGGACAAATGAAGAGGCCTGCTTAGGTCTGAAGATTTGTAAGATAGAGGCTATTATATCCGAAGGACCCCGTGAGTGACTAGACTGATAGAATCGGATAAGTTCAGAGAAGAGGTAAACTTGGCGATCAGTCGACAGTACAGACGCTTTTCAACTGATGGAGAGGCTACGTGATCAAAAGACTACACCCTGGGGACTACTGAACAAACACCAGGCCAAGTAGTCATGAGTGCGTCACAGACAGTCAACACGACAATAATCCTGAGAGCTTAGTCTAATTTACATACTACTACCCGTGTGGACTGTCTAACACGCACTCATGACTACAGGATCTTCTTAGCTGATCAACTTCTCCTGGGTTTTACAAAGAAAGTGCCTTTTACTGCAGGCTGTTATGGTGGGATGTCACGTCATGGGTAGCTGAATGGCTGTTGGAGATTTTTTTTTAAAGCCTGAAGCCTGTTCTACTTTTGAAGAATATTTTTTTCTACCAATCCACTCAGCTCCTCCACTCGACCCCCCCTCCCACCCCCTGCGCACACCCCCCCCCCCCCCCCCCCCCACCCCCCCTGGCCTCAGTTTTCTATTCTTTACCATTCCTCGTTGAATCTCGTTCCCTCCCTGTAGGTCGCCACATGCAAATTTTAAAAAAAGATGGATGGCGCGCTTCTGGCTGCGACGCGCTCTCCATGTGGGAGCAGCCCGAATTTCACAGAGACGCCTCTGTGACTATAAAGTACCAAATACCAAATATGTCTTCCACACTCTGTCGCCCTCTTGCTGTGTCTTTTCCCTCATTGCTTAGTGTTTGTTGCATCTGTCTGATGGTGCTCTTTCTCTCATCTTATTTTCTACAACGTTCTTAACCCCTTGACTGCCGGAGAAAATTAAAGAAAAATTCATTGTACAAACCATGCCATGAAAAAAGACAACTGATAGAGCCAATCTGGCAAAATGGTCGGGAGGATATAGCTCTCTTGACTGTGTTAGAGCAAAAGCCAGCAGATCAGAGTTATTCCTCTTCATCTGATGACATCATCAGTGATGTCATCAAGTCAGTACGTTACGCCTTATATGGCGGTCATATATATATATAGAAATATACATGAGATAAAGTTTCAAAATGGAATGTACTTTTTTTTAATTATCTAATTATTTGTCTCTCTTCTCTCACTTTAAACAAAACATGTTGAGCTGATGTAAGTCTAATACCACTTCCTTTGTATTATTATTACAGTATTAAATTACAAGTAATAATCTTGACTAACATTAATAACCAAGAAACAATGTAGAGAAAGTGAACATAACATGCAAAGAAAAAGACCTAAAAACAAGCGCGGATTCGCAATCGTTTGTGGCACGCTTTTCTTTCTCTTTTACAATATGTGCGACAATTTTGGACCGACCGACCAACAGACCGACAGACCGACAAAGTGAGTTATAGGTTTGTGGCTTGTGCCACAAAAAAACGACTGCAATGAGAGGCCAGGGGAAGGGACACCATAGCACGTAAGCAAACATTTTGAAAACAGCAATGCAGAAGATGGCTGCAGAGAATCTTCACACTTTCCCCCTAATAAAAAGAATCAGGGGACTGTTTCACAAGGGCTAACGTTACGTTGCGCTCGCTCAAATCGGCAAAACGGTCTAAAAAACACCCTTCGTTTGCCGATAGTCTACGTGGCGTTTTGTTCTTCCCAGCAAGCGAGCAAGCGGCCGGAACTATCACGTGACTTGCATGGGGTTCATACAATTCTTGTTGTTGATTGGTCCATTAACGCTTGGCTAAAATAATAGTTTTTTTGACCAATCAGACAAGAGCTTGTAATATTTTTTCAGCAAACGTTTTCTAAAGTGTTTCTTAAACCCCTTTTGGCGCAACAGTTATGCGCGCGGCGACCGTCGTCTCGAGAAACTCGACCCTGGTCTTGCTAGCTCTGGGCTGTACAGAGTGAATAGAGAGAGAGAGAGTTCTTTCAGCGACCACGTCCCTACCTCCCATTTACTGTCTGTCATCTGTGATGAGTGAGTTGTTGATTTATCCGCTTTAGCAGGCAAAAAAGACCAGGAAAACACACACTCCCCAACGTCTTTTTTCATAGGAAAATAACACTCCCTTTAGGAAAATAACACTCACCCTCACGTAGGAAACAAAGACTTACAGGAAAATAAAGACTGTGTCTACCAAATGATAAAATATGATTGGGTCTGTGTATCCTTAAACTAGAAAGCACGGAACCAAAGAAAACTTACAGCAAACAAACAACTACACGACAAGTGCAAAGTGACGTTATTTTATTCACAAGAGACAAAACAAAACTACTGGATATTTCGGCGAATGCGCCTTTATCAACACAGACAAACAATTAAACAGCAAACATCAAATATAGCAAAAGGAGCAAAAAGTAGGCAAGAGAAGGAGCAAAAAACCATCAAGATCAAAATAAAAACAATACTTCCCCTCTACAGTCCAACGTGTTGGGTTTTTTTCACAGAAAACTTACACAAACGACGACTAATGAAGCCTATGATAATTACATTATTGAAAGGCATTTGTTGCTTACATAGTTATTTGCATGAGATGAGAGAGAGAGAGAGAGAGAGAGAGAGAGAGAGAGAGAGAGAGAGAGAGAGAGAGAGAGAGAGAGAGAGAGAGAGAGAGAGAGAGAGAGAGAGAGAGACGGGGGCGATTGATAGACAGAGAGACACAGAGAGTGACAGAGCGGCAGAAAGGCAGGCAGGCAAACAGACAGAGGTAGACAGAAACACACCATTTATTCTCTAATTCAGCTGCTTTAGCTTGATGTTGTTAATTAATCTGTTAAAAATCTGGGAGAGGTAGTAGGCTTAATATAGAGACAGAAAGACAGAGAGAGAGAGAGAGAGAGAGAGAGAGAGAGAGAGAGAGAGAGAGAGAGAGAGAGAGAGAGAGAGAGAGAGATCTCCATCTTCATCTTTTTATTCCTTTCTCACCCTCTCTCTCTCTCTCTCTCTCTCTCTCTCTCTCTCTCTCTCTCTCTCTCTCTCTCTCTCTCCCTCTCTCCCTCCCTCCCTCTCTCTCTGTCTGTCTGTCTGTCTGTCTGTCTGTCTGTCTGGGAGAGTTATTTTCCTGGAAAGGGGAGTGTTTATATCCTAGTCGCAGTCTTTTTTTCCTGGAAAGGGCGAGTGTGTTTTTCCTAGGAAAATAACACTGCCAGTATGTTTTTCCTAGGAAAATAACACTCCCGCAGTGGTTTTTCCTGAAGTCTTTTTTTCCTGCTACACCGGCTTCACAGAGTCTGAGAAGAAAAACAATGCAGTAGTATTGACCCGTCCCTAAACCACATTGAATTATTTGGGGGGAAATCTCTCTCTCTCCTCTCTCTCTCTCTCTCTCTCTCTCACACGGCTCATCCTCCTCAGTCTCACTCTCCTCTCTTCACATTCTCCCTCTCTCTCTCTCTCTCTCTCTCTCTCTCTCTCTCCTCTCTCTCCTCTCTCTTCTCTCTCTCTCTCTCTCTCTAGTCCTCTCTCTCTCTCTCTCTCTCAATCTCTCTCTCTCTCTCTCTTAATACTGCTACTTTGTTATACTTTTGCAGCCACTCAAAATGACATGGGCCAATGGACGCTCTCTCTCTCCATCCCTCTCTCTCTCTCCTCCTCCCCCTCTCTCTCTCTCTCTCTCCCCCCCTCTCTCTCTCTCTCTCTCTCTCTCTCTCTCTCTCTCTCTCTCTCTCTGCATTTGAGCCGCATAAAATTATAGCGAAACGTGACAGAGCAGGCTAATTCTATCAACGAAGTAGGAGGGATTTAGAAAGCGCAGATCTCCGCCGAAATATGTTTTAGAGACCAGTCCTTGGTAATACGTCTGGTTGTAAAAGAGAACGACAGTGGAAACTCCCTATTAAGACCTTGAAAACCATCCAAAATAAGTCTTACGTCGGAGGGAGTTGTAACAGGAAGGCAATTTTAAGATCAGCTCATCATATCTAAGATCAGTTCGTCATCCTATCTAAGATCAGTTCGTCATCCTATCTAAGATCAGTTCGTCATCCTATCTAAGATCAGCTCATCATCCTATCTAAGATCAGTTCGTCATCCTATCTAAGATCAGCTCGTCATCCTATCTAAGATCAGCTCATCATCCTATCTAAGATCAGCTCATCATCCTATCTAAGATCAGCTCATCATCCTATCTAAGATCAGCTCATCATCATCTAAGATCAGCTCATCTTCCACAAACACCATCCCATTCCTGTCAATAAATTAGGCCACGTTTCTTAGTCCAAGTTTATACATCTCCACACACACTTGATACATGAAACCCCACGCCCCAACCACCACCCCCCCCCCCCCCCCCCACCCCCCCACCCATCCCTGCTCAAATTCTTATCTCACCAATCAAACCTCTTAAAACAATCATCGTTCATTTCCTTCATATTTTGGTGGTAAACATTTTTATTTCTGTTGAATTATTACTTTTCTGTTAGAACCATTATTTGTTGTTACTACCATCCTTTTTAGCGGAGCTCTTAATGAGTGACGTTACAAAGTAAGAGGTGAATCCTAAATAATGTAAGCTTAAAATTCTGGTGGTCGGCCTAAGATTTCTTCGACGACCGCGCATCCGAGTGTGTATTAAAACAAGAACGACATGCATACAAACACACAAACAAAATGCAGTCTCCATCTATTCAATCAACTGTGTAATGTAAATTTAAGGAGCACGGTTTAGGTATTAGGTACTTTATAGTCACAGAGGCGTTTCTGTGAAATTCGGGTTGCTCCCACCTGGAGAGAGCGTCGCAGCCAGAGGCGCGCCACCCTCTTTTTTTTGGCATGCGATCTTTGTGTGACTGATGAAGAAGGAAAGAGTGGGGGGGTAAATTTTGACCAAATAACAACTTTTTCGTTGCCACTGGGTTTAACGTGTGCTAAGTGCATGGGCACACGGGACCTCGGTTTATCGTCTCATCCGAAAGACTCCACGTTCAGACCGTAAGGCCTAGTGCAAAGTGAGAGGGAAAATCCCCTGTACCCAGGTTCGAACTCGAGCTTACTTGTGCCACTCTACACGCTTCGAGCTCGTTGCTTTAATTATGTTTCGCGTTAGCATTTTGTTAGTCTATTGTTTAGTCTCCCCAACGGTGGCATAGAATTTCTGTGGCAGTAAAAAGGTTACAGTTTGAACAGATGGGGTAATAAAGGGTATAGCCTAGTAGTGAGGGAAGAAAGGTTCCTCGTTCAGTCGATACCAGTGTTGTCAACCCCGTCTGCGTGTGATTGTGTGCCTGACACAATCCGTTCATTCGGTCTGGATAGGAGACGCAGTGGGGTTAGATGTGCCCCCCCCCCCCCCCCCCCCCCCCTACATTTCTCGGTTAATTGTATTTTTCCGTTATTGCCTTTCTTACCATACATAAAGCTGTATTTTAGGAACATTTTCACCAAATTATATTTTTGGAATACTAACCCTAACCCTAACCCTACCCCGCACCCTATAAGACGGGAAAACGCAACGAACCGCAACTGTGACAAATCGCGGTGTACTGCAGTAAGGGATAGAATAATAATAATAATAATAATAATTTATTTAAAAGAAAACAGCAAGCGTTAGGGATAGAATAATAATAATAATAATAATAATAATAATAATAATTTATTTAAAAGAAAACAGGAGGTTTATCCTTGATGACATGCATGCAAGATAGGTAAGATAGGTAAGAATAGAAGCTGCGTTGATACTAAGTCTTCTTTTCTGCAACCAAGGGCTTCTCTCTCTCTCTCTCTCTCTCTCTCTCTCTCTCTCTCTCTCTCTCTCTCTCTCTCTCTCTCTCTCTCTCGTGCACGTGCCAACTGACAAAGCGTTCACAGTACATGATAACCCTTCTCTCGCCAGCAGGTGGGAGGTTAATGCAGGTCACCAAGAGGCCTCACAGTATCATAGCACCCAGATAAGTCGGTGAACAAGTAAGCTAGGGGACCGTCAGTTTCTTTAGAGCGGGTCCTTTGAGCGCTTCAAAACGACCACGTTTTGCCGAACAGTTTGCGGAGCGCTATCACTCTCGCTGCTGAGCTTGCACGCCGAAAACTATCTTGTGACTTTCTTGTGTCAATCAACTCCGGAAGTTACGCATCACGGGGCTATAATGCATATCTTAGTTTTGGTTGGCTCATTGTGATTTGGTCCAAAATATTTTTTTAACCAATCAGACAAGAGTTTGTGATTTTTTTTTCTTTGGGGCTACTGTTTTGTAGATTCGTTTCTTACGCCCCATTTTTCACAAACGCCGTTCCTGCGCAGGCGCTCTCTTGTGAAACTGTTGGCCCTCTTTTAGCCGCGCAATCGATAGCCCTGTAGTCAATAATGTCGTCTGCAGCCTGCCTGCCGCTGACAGATTCAGGTAAAAGGTCTGGAGGTAGAGCCGGAACGCAGCACAGCAGGGGCGGATCTGTGGGGGTTACAGGGTTTCCGGACACCCCCCTCCTTCGCCCCCGCCCCCTAGGAAGGACCCCCTCCCCTCTCTACCCCAAGATGTGCCTTATAGAACGGTGAAAACTAGGAACATGATTTGCCTTAATAATCACTAAATTGCAAAAGTAGCACCCCCGCGAATGGTGTATTTGAGTGTTTGAAGGTAATGTAGGCCGTGAAATGAGTATCTGCTACCCCCCCCCCCCCCCCCCCCCTTCAACAACAACAAAATTCGACAGACGTGGAGGTTGGTTTTGAGCGTGTACCTGCCCTCCCCCCCCCTCCCCCCCCTCCCCCCTGATCAACAAAAGTTCCGACGGTAGCAGAAAATCCGGGTGGAAGGATTTATCGGCTGGCAAATCTCTTTGCCCCTTGATCTATGCAGCTCCCTGGACCCCCGGCAGAAACACCCCCCCCCCCCATCCCCCCCTTACGTATCATCAATTGGTCCGCCCCTGGTACAGGGCTTTGGTTGACAGTAAAGGAAGGAAGACACGCCATCCGCCCACCTGTCCTCGTGACGGGACAGGAAGAAGGATGGGGAACAATTCTTCAGAGAGCCACACTGTTTCGTTTTATTAATTACAGCAGAACGACCCTTGTTTGTTCTCCGTTTCGTCCTTTTGCCCGACCTTAGCCTTGCGGCGGGTTGTTTTGGTTTTTGGTCTGTCCCAAGAATGTCTCGCGAACCACAGGACAGAATCGTTTCAAATTGTGCGTGCGAGGGAGGGAGTAGGAGACATCGGTGCATAAAATATTTCCCGGGTGTGGGTTGTCGCCGAGTGGCAGACATTCCTTCCTCCTTCTTCTTCTGCGTTCCCGGGCCATAAGGCCACAATGGGTACGTATGTGTCCGTTTTCTGGTTTTCATTGGTGTCCTCGCTGTATTCAGCCGGCACATTCCGATTTCGGAGGAGCTCAAAGGAGAAAACTATATGGAAGATTTGTTTGGGGAAAAAGGCTGGAGAATGGGCCAATAATCCAGAAAGATAGTAGATGACACAAAGCAAGGAAAAAGGCAGAGTCAAAGAGAGAGACAGATTAGAGGAAGTTAAAAGCACAAAACTTCCAGATGATGGGGGAACTATTTGTACGGAAACCCCCCCCCCCCCCCCCCCCCCACACACACACACACACACCGGTATGGGGGGATTCCCTCCGATTTTCTTCACCCTCATATATCTCGTGAACCACTGCATGGAATCACTTCAAAATGTGTGTGTAGGTGTAATACAAAGAGTAGAACATATCGGTGTATAAATTATGTCTCGGCGGTGTCGCCGAATGGCAGACATTCCCTCCATTTTTTCTGCAGATTGTTATATCTCATGGTGCACTGCATAGATCGTTTCCCTTCAAATTTTGAGTGTGGGTGTAATACAGAGAACCCTGGTTGGATGTAAAATGCAAGCAATACATGCAGATATGCACCAATAGGGGAAGACGGGGTAAAAAGCGCATGGGCGGGTAAGAAGCCCACCCCAAATATCTCATGAAATGAAGCAAATTTCATTCTAATTTTGCCCATGAGACGAGCGTTAATGTCTAGCATTCGTATCATGGGCAAATTTGACTGCAATTTTCTTTATTTCATGAGATAATTGGGGTGGGCTTCTTACACGCCCATGCGCTTTTTACCCCGTCTTCCCCTATGTCTGTATCCTTTTTTCCCCAAATACGTTTCTGTGTCACTTATTTCTTTTAAACTCTGGATTATTTGTTGTTATTGTCGTTGCCTTGCTACTCGTATATCCTGGAGAATTTCTTATTCGTCGTTACGGTCTTCATCAAATGAAATGATCCCTTTCTGCTATTGTGTCAGAGAGGTTATAGGCCTGCTTTGAGTGCAATTGTTTGTCTCCAGTGAAACTGCCAAAGGAAAAAAACAACTTCGGATTTTAATGAAATATAGTTTTGGAGATACAGTATTAAGCCCACTAATGAAACAACCCACAAAGTGCAAATCGGGTTCATCATTTGGATATACTTAACAGTGGAAGGATTCAAATCCCAAATATGGAAACCCCCCCCCCCCCCCCTCTCCTCCCATCCCCTCTCCCCTGTCTCCTCCAAATCCCCATGACCCAGCCCCCAACTCTCCCCCCCCTCCACCCCCCCCCCCCCCCCCCCCCCCCCCCCCCCCCCCAGCCTCTTCAAGTTCTGCCCCCTCCCGTACCGTGACGTAAGCTGCCAGACTGGAAAGTCACCCAAAATCATACACATCAGAATCTTCAGCAAGCTGAAGGAGGATGTTTAAAGAAAGAAGGAAAAGAAGGACAAAACTGTTAGAAGATTAATATTTTGTTGTTGTTGTTTTTACTTCTACAATAATTACTCTCTTACTACACTTCCAGACATCCTCGCAACATTGCTTGACAGTAATGACAGGAGTCCAAAGTTAAAAAGGTTTCAACCTCAAACGATAGAGATAAATTCTGCCTCCGGGCATTGCAGCCAGTATTGTTCCCACCATCTTTGTATTTACAACTGTCCCATAGGTGTCTATGACCGAGAGGACGTAAAACATCATGTTCACCACCACGATAGAGATAAAGAACACGAGAGATAGAGAGCAAGAAAGAGGCAGACAGAGACAGATACATGTAGAGAAAGAGAGAGACGGACAGACACGACAGACATATATACAGATAGGCGCACAGGCAGACCCATTAACACACAGACAAGCAGCTCGCTTCAGGGCGTGTAATCATGAGTGCGTCTTAGACAGTCAACACGGGTAGTAGTATGTATAAATTAGGCTAAACAAACAATCGTTTTGGGAGTTTAGTCTAATTTACATACTACCACCCGTGTTGACTGTCTAAGACGCACTCGTGATTACAGGTCCTGAACCGTCCGATGACACCAATCAGCTTTTTGCAGCAGGGGATGAATTAGACAGGTAAGCCGATCCGCTGTGGCCGACACCTTCACCCCTAACACCCCCCTCCCAATCAGTGGACTACGCCACACCAATACCACTGGACACCGCAGGTCGATACCAACACCACACACCGTTCTCAAAAGGGTTATCGGCAATTATTGGCATATACAGGGGTTCAAAGACGAAGATGCGCAGCACGGGATGAGATAGGATTTGATAAATATATTAGACTAGATAAACCCGTGCTCTGCACGGCAGCATCTGCGTTCCTGTCTGAGCGATCGAAGAAGAAAAAGAAGAAGAAGAAGAAGAAGAAGAACTGGTTAGATGTAAATAATGAAGAAAAGAGACCAAAAAATATGTGGTGGTGCCCCCTCCCTTCCGCCCACTCCCCTCTCCTTTAAAAAAGATGATGACCCCCCCAAAAAAAACCCCCCCAAAACAAAAAAAAGTGGCGAGTGGCCCACTTAACCCTATCCCAAACCCTATTCCTAACCCTAACCCTAACCTGAAATGAATGGAAGGGGCAGAGGAGGGAGCTTTTCTTAACATTTGCCCACTACCTTCTCAGTACTCTGGCTGTGCTGTCCCCGCACGCACTCACGAAGCTGCGACTACAGTACGCTGCGCCATGGCCATTCCACGATCAGACCCGCTCTGACTAATCTTGCAAGAGGTAGCGAGAACGTGGCCTATAAAATGGTGTGCGATGGGGGTCTGTCAGAGTTAACCACATACACATCTGTATTGCTAGAAATTCGGGACTTTCCTGGTGTTGCCCTGCCTCCGGGCATTGCCTCCAGGATCATTCCCACCGTCTTTATATTTACTAATGTCCCATATGTGTCTGTTCCAGACCGGAGGACGTTAAACAGATGTTCAATCGTCTGTCACAGTTCAGAGCTCCTACAGCTCTAGGTATGAATCCATCTTCTTCTTCTTCGTCGTCGTTGATCGCTCTCACAGCTTCCTGGCATATGAGCGCAAATGCGCCATGCTGCCGTTATGCGCCTAACTAAGAAATAGTATAGGCCCAGCATGTCCGTCTTCGGTTCTGGAAAAAAAGATCTTTGTAAGAGTTTCTGTGGGGGGAAAAAAGGGCAGGATACGAATACGAATACGAACGTTTTAATTAAGGGAAACTGGATAAGCTGGTTCGGCTTTTTTACACCATGCCCTCAGGCAAAAGAAAGGAAAAATCA
>CM065683.1:64872934-64887934 GCA_017654935.2 Phymorhynchus buccinoides | reverse complement strand
GGAAGCACTTGAACACTATGGTACAAGTGCATCCGCTAGGGATGAGAACATTACGCGTGTGACCGTTTTTCATTACCCCGCCATGTCAAGAGCCACACTCCGTCTTCGGGGGAGGGAACGGGGTGATGACGTAGTGTTTCTTTGGTGACAACAGCGCATGAGCGATCAAGATGGCGTCTATCGGGAGAAGGACAAAGAAGTTAGGCCGCGTGTTCGATTGTGAAGAGCGTTTTCATTGCTGAAAAGAAACCAACGTTGCGGCACTTGCGTCATACATAAGCTCGTTCCCGATTGATGGCATGTACTTTTAAACCATTAACTTAATGTAAATACTGTATCAAATATATAGGGCCTTTGCCTTTAAAAAAAAAAATTGGGATAAATAAAGCTTTCGAGCACAAAATATAAATTTTAAAACTGTAGCCCTGGGGGGTTTTAATCTTAGATTTCCTCCATCTGCCAGATAAGTTGAAGCAAACTGCTAAATATCTTTTCATAAACACCTTTTATCTCTAAATAGTCCAGACTTTTTATTAAAAAAAACTTTGCTTGTTCTTCAAACTTCTTCTAAAAACATATATAAACTAAAATATCTGTATGACTACTAACGCCTTCTTTTCTGCTAGTATCTTTATAATTTTAAATGCCTATAAAACTTTTCCTGTTACTTACACTTCTTTTTTAAACCCATACAAACTAAAATATCTGTATCTTTACTAAAATCTTCTTTTTCACTAGCATCTTTATAATTTCAAATGCCTCAAATGGCCCTTTGGCCCAGAAGGCGTTAAAACTCTAAATGTCTCTCTATGGCATGTACATTTTGACAAACAAAGGCTCTTTCCTAGTCGTTTTACCAGTCCTATGACTATCAAAATGCGTAGGGGAAACAGCAGTTTAAAAAAATTCATCTATCAACAGCATTGAGTTCAGGGCCAGTTTCTCTAGATAACGGTCGCCGCGCGAATAACGCTTACGCCAAACGGGGCCTAAGAAACACTTTAGAAAACGTTTGCGGAAGAATATTACAAGCTCTTGTCTGATTAGTCACAATTTTTTAAAAATTTTAAACAAACTTTGATGGACCAATCAACAAAAAGAAACGTATTCACCCCTACTAGCTCCGGATAGTTCGCCGCTTCTTCGGTGCTTGGCAAGAACAAAACGTCACGCGAACTATCGGCAAAGGAGGGGTGTTTCTTAGACCGTTTTTGCCGATTTGCGCTCACGCTACGTAACGCTAGCCCTTGTGAAACGGACCCCTGTTAAAGACCCCCCACGTCACGTGTCACAGTCCCTCTTATCCTTGGAAGATTTCTTAAGATTTCTTACCAGCTATAAGAGGGAATATACGTGAAAACCATGATTTTGACAAGTGACGTGGTGGGTCTTTAAGCCGTCTCTCTCTCTCTCTCTCTCTCTCTCTCTCTCTCTCTCTCTCTCTCTCTCTCTCTCTCTCTCTCTCTCTCTCTCTCTCTCTCTCTCTGTGCTACTTTGTAAAGCGCTTTGAAATCATATAAAGCGCTATATAAACGCATTATTATTATTATTATTATTATTATTATTATCATTAGTAGTAGTAGGTTAGGGTTAGGTTAGGTACATTATAGTCACAGAGGCGTCTCTGTGAAATTCGGGTTGCTCCCACCTGGAGAGAGCGTCGCAGCCAGAGGCGCGCCACCCAATTTTAAAAAATATATATTTTGTATGCGATTTTTGTGTGACTGATGAGGAAGGAAGTGAGGGGGGTAAATTTTGACCAAAATGACAACTTTTTTCGTTGCCACTGGGTTTAACGTGTGCTAAGTGCATGGGCACACGGGACCTCGGTTTATCGTCTCATCCGAAAGAGTCCACGTTCAGACCGCAAGGCCTAGTGCAAAGTGAGAGGAAAAATCCCCTGTACCCAGGTTCGAACTCGGGTTTCCTTGACACGAAACGAACGCGCTACCACTGTGCCACTCTACACTCTAGTAGTATTACACGTCTGCCCTGCTTGTTGGCTGACTGTCTAATAGTGCTGTTAGATCAATGATAATGACAAACAAACTACATGATTACAGACGCTTTCCAAGCATAAAACCACAGCCAATATGATGCAAAGACGCGCGTGCGCGCGCGCATGGCTGAGCACAATGTTATCTTTCGCTGTTATTGATGTCATGGTTATGACGTGGAAGGGAGCTTAAAGGTTTCCAGAGGTCAGCCAAGGTCTATAAGTCACCCATTTGGTTAACGGCCCCTACATTGCCCGGTGTCATGAGAAATAAGTACCTACCGTGAAATAAGTACCCTTCAAAAGCGCACTAGAGCCATTCTTCTTTCATGTGATAAATAAGTCAACTATTATTTAATATTGATATCTAAGTGCTCAATCTATACGGATAGAACCAAGAAATAGAGCGGGAGGGTGTAAATCTACATTTTTGCCGATAAATCGATATTCAAAGCCATGTCACTTAGTTTCGTATTTTTCAAAATGGCGGACGATGTAAACAACCATCCGTGCAAACAAAAATAAATAATAATAAATATTAGAAAAATATCCCTGACTTCTCAGTATTTAATGATGAATCTTCTGTTCTTCCTGCATGCCACCAGACGCCTCTGAATGTACTTAGGGACGAATCTTTCCAGAACAGCAAACAATTTGACTGAGGAAAAGAGTATTTATTTCATGGGTCAAATATTGTATGCGACACCGGAGTTCTATACAATGCCACGCAATATGGGTCAGCCACACTACATAGGATTCGACCCCAATACGATCCGCTTTTGACGATGTATGAGAGTCGAGATTCACGTGAAATACTTCCCTCTAAAAAACATAATGCTGCTATTTTCGCTCACTATACTCGAGTAGACCGCAATACACAAATCAATTTTTTAAAAGTGTTGTATTTTTTTGGTATTTGGCACTTTATAGTCACAGAGGCGTCTCTGTGAAATTCGGGTTGCTCCCACCTGGAGAGCGCGTCGCATTCATAGGCGCGCCACCCAATTTTTTTTTGTTTTACATGCGAGTTTTGTGTGACTGATGAAGGGGGGGTAAATTTTAACCAAATAACAACTTTTTCGTTGAAACTGGATTTAACGTGTGCTAAGTGCATAGGCACACGGGACCTCGGTTTATCGTCTCCTCCGAAAGAGTCCACGTTCAGACCGTAAGGTCTAGTGCAAAGTGAGAGAACAAATCCCCTGTACCCAGGTTCGAACTCGGGTTTACTTGACACGAAGCGAACGCATTACCACTGTGCCACTCTACACTGTAATAAATGTCTGATACAAAAAAATGCAGATGTTTTAACAGATTCGTCGGCGGTGGACTACGCATGAACGTAACTATAGTAGGATTTCATCAGATTTATTTAGACAGTAGAATTGCACACGTACCATGCCTCACAAATGTCAAACTCGGGTCGCATGTGAATCGAATCGTATGTAAGTAGTGTAGCTAAGGCCTTTACAGGGGAAAATCTGCGGATCGAAGAATCGTTAATCCCGGTTTTTTTGTATGATGGAGCTACTCGTCCTGGCAAAATTCCCCGTTATTAAGCTTACTGAAGCTTTTGCGGCTTTGAAAGAGTTTTTGAATGTCCCCGACATTCGTAGTTATTGTTGTTATGGTGGTGGTGATGATGTGGCGGGGATTAAATGAACCGTTCGGGATCGCGTGTGCGTGTGTGTGTGTGTGTGTGCGTGTGCGTGTGTGTGTGTGTGTGTGTGTGTGTGTGTGTGTGTGTGTGCGTGTGTGCGTGTGTGTGTGTGCGCGCGCGCGCGCGCGCGCGCGCGTGTGTGTGTGTGTGTGTGTGTGTGTGTGTGTGTGTGTGTGTGTGTGTGTGTGTGTGTGTGTGTGTGTGTGTGTGTGTGTGTGTGTGTGTGTGTGTGTGTGTGTGTGTGTGTGTGTGTGTGTGTGTGTGTGCGTGTGCGTGTGCGTGTGTGTGTGTGCGTGCGTGTGTGTGTGCATGTGCGTGCGTGCGTGCGTGTGTGTGTGTGTGATAATCACGCTCATCCTCATCCAATGGCTTGGGGTGCCTCTTAAGGACCAGCCACACGTCAGCTAAAATCGCACGACCGTACGATACGATTCGATCACGTTGATCTCGAAGCGCGAATCACATTTGCTCTCGGAGACCACGTGATCGAATCGCATCGTACAGTCATACGATTTTAGTGGACGTGTGGCTGGCCCTTTAATGTGGACAATGCAGAATCAATACAGATTTTTGTTCAACCCCTATACACCACCACTAATTCCTTACAAGCACGCACAGCGTGCCTCCTCCCCCCCTCCTATTCCTCCAACAACAATGGTAAGCCTAGTTTTGTTATTCAGCCCTGTTGGCATCATAAACAAATTAGGTTCATCTCATCGTCACTCTCGTTCAAAGTCAAAAGTACCAGAGCATTGATTGATACCACTGTTGCAAATTTACTTTTCAATCATAATAATACATCTGTATTGTTAAAACTTCGGGATTTTCCTGGTGTTACACTGCCTCCGGGCATTGCCTCCAGGATCGTCCCCACCATCTTTATATCTACTATTAAATGTCCCATATGTGTCTGTTTCGGATCGGAGGACGTTAAGCAGAATTTCTTCTTCCACTGTAGCAAAACTGTAGCTCCTGCTACAGTTACTAGGCCAACTGTGGTTTGGTTGGGGTTTTTTGGTTTGTGTTTTGGTATTCTAATTTATAGTCACAGAGGCGTCTCTGTGAAATTCGGGTTGCTCCCACCTGGAGAGCGCGTCGCAGCTAGAGGCGCGTCACCTTAAAAAAAAAAAATTACATGCGATTTTTGTGTGACTGATGATAAGGAAGTATGAAAGTTAGGTTTTACGTCCACTCGGCTGCAAAACAGCACATATGGGACGAACCATCAACCAACCTTCATTCAATGTTCGGAGTAGATCCTGGAGGTACTGCAATACCAGGTCTGATCCGAGATCATATTTAGATAAAAGGTGATGACGAGGAAGGATAGGGAGGGAGGGTTAAATTTGGACCAAATGACAACTGTTTCGTTGCCACTGGGTTTAACGTGTGCTAAATGCATGGGCACACGGGACCTCGGTTCATCGTCTCATCCGAAAGACTCCACGTTCAGACCATATTTAAGGCCTAGTGCAGAGTGAGAGGAAAAATCGCCTGTACCCAGGTTCGAACTCGGGTTTATTGAGCACGAGACGAACGCGTTACCTCTGTGCCACTCTACACCCCTGTGTCACTGGTCTGCGGTTAAGCAACGGGGGCTTTGTCAGCCACACATAAACAAATGTAATGGTGCATTGATACATCCCTATGTAAGTTGTACAGCATAACTTGTGAGCAAAGGCAAGAAAACAAATGCGGTCAAGCACCCTAAAATGTCAAATTCTGTCAAGTGCATAGTTAAGTCTAGTATTTTGCCCGTGTTACCAATATGAAAAACGTTTAAGTCAAAATGTGAACGATTTTTGTTTATGTCATTTTTTTTAACCATAGCAATAGAAACAACAAAGGAGCCAAAAACTCTTTCTTCAGATTTCTGCAGATGAAGTATCCAGGGTGTCAAAACTTCAATTGACTGTAAAAGTAGACCTAACAAAGATACATTATATTTAAATTCTGTGTTGTGTGTATGGCTCCCGCCCACCTGCGTGCGCATCTCGACCCTTCCAACGGAAGTGTCGCCATCTTAGTCCTTATTTGTGTGTAAACAAAGTGAAAATGTTATCTAAATGTGTAAAGAAAACATCCAGATGTTATAAATACAGTTTAGATAAGTTTCGAATTGAAACAGCCAAATACGCAGCATCGATCTGGCATTTTTCAAACAAAGTTACTGACTAAGATGGCGGTCTCCCATAATATGGCGCTCCTTGTGGCCGGATATGACGACACGTGGGTACAAGCCATTCATTAGGAATGTTAGCCCCATTTCTGAAAACAAAATCTCAATTTATGCAAAAGTTCTATTAGGCTATGTCTGGGGTGCTTTTTTTCATGTAGTTCCATATATTAGAAAAAGATCGAAGAAAACAATATTATATGTAGCAGTCCAAGAAAAACAATATGGTCGATGGCAAAAGTAAACAATGCAAACACAACAACAACTTTAATTAATTAACACACACAAAATGAAAAGACAACTTGAATCAAATTCATTACTCACGACTGACGAGCCAAACATCCCCATAATTATATTACAACCCCTAATCATATCCAGGTTTATTATAAGCATACGGCTGGGGACCACTTGTCGCCATTTTCCTTTTTCAAACAATGACCTAAGAGGGGCCCGGCCGCCATCTTGGGATAGAGATCGATGGCGTCGCTGTTGTTGTTGTTGTTGTTGTTGTCGTACCCTGGCTTAAAGACTCCAGGAATCATCCCAACAGCCGAAGCACTTGAACACTACCGTACACATGCACCAGCTAGGGATGAGAACATTACGTGTGCGACCGTTTTTGATTACCCCGCCACGTGGGCAGCCACACTCCGACTTCGGAGGATTTTGGACTGATGATGTTATGCTAGGAGCCTGCTATGGCTAAACATAATCCCCGCATAACTATGTAGAACATAACAACATTCTGATCTAGCCTTGGTGTTCTAGCGTATGCCAATTGGTCTGACACAGCCTTAAGCCAAGGCGGGATGGCGCGTCGCATCCAGCTAACTAACTAGTTAGATTTATCCCAAGATGGCGGCTCCGATGACAGCTCAGGGTCCCCAGCTACGGTAGTTCGCATGTACTGACCAGATGCGAGATAATGAAACAAGTCACAACCTCGGCTCTGACTTACTAATAATCAATTTCTCATGAGAATTCTGTCTGCGGAATACACACCTGCGTGGACCACCTGCCGACGATTACTTGGGGGTGGGGTGGGGGTGGGGTGGGGTGGGGGGGGGGCAGCTAATGGTGCTGATTAATACAGGGAATTACCTTGTCATTCTATCCACTTGTTATTGCTTATTATTAGGACCTACGTACACGAGACGGTCCCTTGAATAATGAATAACACGACTCCGTAAAAATTCGTGCCCATTTCTTTTGTAAGCGTTACATGATCGTCCGTGTAATTACACCTGTGATAAGAGCTGTTTGTCTCCCGGGTCGTGGTGCTATTATTACCTACACTGGTTACAGAGAAATGTCCCATATGTGCCTTCCCGGGTCGAGAGGACGTAAAACACCAAATTTCGTTCGGTTACAGAGAAGCTTCTTCAATTCCTGCTCTCTCTCTCTCTCTCTCTCTCTCTCTCTCTCTCTCTCTCTCTCTCTCTCTCTCTCTCTCTCTCTCTCTCTCTCTCTCTCTCTCTCTTCTTTCACCTCATGAAAAGAAGCATTTTATGCTTATTGAGCTATTCCTCATTAAAGATTTCAAGATTTCAAGTTCAAGTTTCTCTCTCGCTCTCTCTCACTCGCTCTCTCTCTCTCTCTCTCTCTCTCGCTCTCTCTCTCTCTCTCTCTCTCTCTCTCTCTCTCTCTCTCTCTCTCTCTCTCTCTCTCTCTCTCTCTCTCTCTCTCTCTCTCTCTCTCTCTCTCTCTCTCTCTCCCCCCCCCCCCCCCTCTCTCTCTCTCTCTCTCTCTCTCTCCGCTCAACAAGTCACTCTTAAAACATCAGCTGTCGTGGCGCAGTAGTAGTGTTGCGGACTAGTGGCTGGGAGGTATCGGGTTCGAATCCCATTAGAGGCGAGGGTTTTTTCGATCCTAGACCGACTCCTACCCAGAGTGAGTGGCTGTGGGCTCAATGGGAAGACTGAAACCACACGGTCGAGCTTCATCCACTTGACGGGTGCGATTCTGAGAGTGTTGCTCTAATTTCATGACCAACACTGCAGGTGTCTGTAGTTCTTGAGCCTGGTTAACGCCAGGATACCATTATGAAAGGAGGTGTAGAGCACAGCCCTGTTACGTTGTCTCATGCCGATACAGAACTCCATAGCATTATCATCATCATAGTCATCCGCCTCATTTCCATCAATCATCAAAAAGAAAGCAAAGTATCTCAAAATCTGTGGCCATTCACGCCCTGCTCACATGGTGACCTCTCGTTTTGATTTGCAACCAATCCAGTTTGTCATTGATGAGTTCGGGTCAAAGTCACGGGAATCAGTATGTTCTGGGGAGCTGTCGGTGTTGGATGGATGATGACGCTAGATGCAAGCAGGAGAAGGGGGAGAAGGAGAAGGTCCTTTTCACAATTCACAATTCACAAAGTTTACTGATCCAGGCCTTCTGTCCATGTCAGAGGGGAGGGGGTTACAAAAGGAAAAACAACAATGACAACAAATCATCAGCAAAGAACTCCATTATGAGCGTACATACACACAAAAAGCAACAATGACAACAAATCATCAGCACAAAGGCTCACCCCCCTAGGGGTATTTTTTTTATCCTATTTTGCTTAGACTTGTGTTAATCGGTGTGCCTGCATGCTCGTGGTCTTGTGTGTGAGTGTGTGTGAGTGCGTGTGTGAGGAGGTGGGACATGTGTTGGTATAAATGTGTATGCACGTGTATATGTGTGTGTTGGTGCATGTGTAGGTGTGCGTCTGAGAGAAAGAAAGAATCTGAGAGAGAGAGACTGATACACGATAATGTAATCTTTTTATTTCTTTTGTTGTTGGTTTCTCTCTCTTATATTGATTGTCCATTCGATGTACATGCTTTCGTTGTTGTTGGATTGTGTCTTGTGCAAAACCAAAACGATTTCTTTTGTATTACGATGCATTGGCTGATTACAGAATCTTGATCTTGATCTCAAAGACCAAGGAGAAGGACCTTAAAATAGAAGAAAAGAAACAACAACAAAAACGGAAAAGCACCAAGCAAGAGAGAGAGAGAGAGAGAGAGAGAGAGAGAGAGAGAGAGAGAGAGAGAGAGAGAGAGAGAGAGAGAGAGAGAGAGAGAGAGAGAGAGAGAGAGAGAGAGAGAGAGAGAGAGAGAGAGAGAGAGAGAGAGAGAGAGAGAGAGAGAGAGAGAGCGAGCGAGCAAGAAGAAGAAAAACGTTCCACTGACCTGTCGATGGCGATCATGAGCATGGTGAGGAACGAGGAGTAGACAGGGAACGTCTGCAGCATGGGCAGGAAGAAGCAGATGAAGGAGCCGAACATCCAGTTCTGGATGAGCAGGTTGGCCAGGGTGATGGGCAGCGAGAAGAGGCACTTGATGAGGTTGCTCAGCGCCAGGTTGCCCATCAGGAAGAAGGTCTGGTCGTGGTAGAGTCGCCGGCGGGTGATGACCAGCAGCATGGCGGCGTTCCCCGCCACGCCCACGGCGCCCACGGTGGCGTAGAGGAAGACGAAGAGCGGGTAGACGTAGAGCAGGGAGCGCCGCACGAAGGGCTGGGTGAAGTCCACACGGCCAGACTTGTTCACCGTCTCCAGCCAGGTCAGCACGTGGTTCAGGTAGTTGTCCCCGGAATCCTCCATGGTCCGTGTAGCGGGCGTGAAAGTTGCGGGTGGGGGGGTGGGCACACAGTGGAGAAATGGGTGGGGAGGGGTTGGTTCCCGGCACTTGTCTTGTCTTGTCTTGTCTTGTCTTCCTTTCTACGGGTGGTTAAGGTCTTCTTCTGGGCAGGTGAGCTTTACACTGGAATGATAGAGTACACGTATTTTTAAAAAGGATAAAATGGACTATCTAAGCAGCTTTGTTTTTGTTTTACTCCATGCTACCTGCCGAAAAACGTAACAACAATCAATAAAAGTACATCTTTCAATTTAAGAAAAAAGCAGAGATTCAACGTGTGGATGAACATAAATACAGCAATTGGGCCGTACACTTTGAAATGATGCTTCATTAAGATGTAGTTAAACAAAAAGGTTTGAGGATATCACTTCTGCACAGCAGAAGAAGAAAGAGAAGAAGAAGAGAAAAGACGAGAGACCTGCTGACTTTACAGCTGATTCCGCCATCCCCACCTGTTTACGTATGGATGCGTGCACGATTCACAATAGCCACGGCACGATTCACGGATAAACAGTCCAATCCCGGAGATGGGTTAGAGTTTTAGAGTTGTGAGTAAAGCATAACCCTAAACCAAGGAAAAACAAACAAAGAAGGCACTCCAACTGGAAGGACAAAAGCGAAAGCTGATCCTTTGTAAGTTGTAAACAATCATGATGGCGGCTTGCAGTTTTGGTGCAGTTAGCGAAAGACGATGCTTCCCAAAGTGCACACAACAAACTGTGCGAGTTATTATAGGCTTTTTGTTCTTGTTCCAACTCTACCCCAACCCTGCTTCAGACCCCATCTCTATTCTGGCCGTTTTCTAATGATATAAATCACTGTCAGTTGACGAACTGCGCCGTGGCTGACTCCCTGCACGCATCCATACGTCACCTTTTTTTTCTCCAGCATCACAACTATGGCTCAACGAACCTAGACATCTGTTAGTTTTTGTTTGTTGTTTTGAAATATCAAAGCAACCCAAACACGGGCCTATCTGATTTATGAAACCAGTGCGACCCATGACTCTCCTATGCACAACAGTCGTAAGTGAAAAGCACTGACAAGGTGCCAAACCTCACCCAGGTGGACAACTCTTGTTGTGCCGAATTATTAATAGATGTTAAAGGGGCACCCTGACGGATGAGATTTTGTAAGAAACACGTCGAGATCACCAGGTAAACACCCTTTACAGAGATTGCAACACTCATTTTGCTCTGGTTTCCTAGAAATCAAACCGTCAAATCGGCGATTCCTCCTTGGCAGATGTGCTGGAAGTCAAATTCTTTCACCCAAAGAGAAGGCGTGTGTCGTCTCTTTTCAAATGGCCGCCTGTGTTTAGACCAAATCGTTTGCACAATATTGTCGCATTACAAGCCTTTTTAAAAAATAATTTTATGCAGTTTATCTAAAGGAGTTTCGCTCACAGCAAAGGAAATATCTCTTTTTTTTTTTTTACTCCACTACAAAAAAAGAAAACGCTTCAACCACAATGAGTGACCTCAACCCACCCCATCCAAAATGGCTACTCTCTCCGGCATCTCCGCCAAGGAGGAATCGCCGTTTTGACGGTTTAATTTCTAGGAAACCAGAGCAAAGTGAGTGTTCCGATCCTTGAAAAGGCTGTCTTTCTGGTGATCTCGACGTGTTTCTTGCAAAAAACTCATCCGTGAGGGTCCACCTTTAAAGGTTAAAGTCATTTAAGAGTTCATTCTCTAAAACAACAAACTTGAGACTTTCTGGACTTTGACATACAAGCCGCGCTACGAACTCTGAGACCAGCCAGTCTACTACACTGACTAGCAGTTTAGACCTTTTTATCTCGAAGCGATGACGACAGACCATTCCGTGCATCCCTCCAGCAGTGTTACGCAGATACCGGATAAACCCTACTTGACATTTCCAAGTCTCTTCATTTGACGATGCGCTTCTCGTTATTGTAGCGTGAACTTTTGACTGGTTGGGGGGGCGTTGATGGAACACTTTGACAAAGACAGTTGCCATATTACCGTATTTTACGGACGATAAGGCGATACTTTTTCCCCAGACTGGGATCCCTGCGCCTTATAATGTGTGATAATACAGTAAGGAAAGAGAGTAACAAAATCTGAATTGTGAGTCAAATTGGGGGGGGGGGGGGGTGCGCCTTATAGTCAGGTGCGCTGAGTGGGGTGGGGGTGGGGTGTGGGGGGGGGGGCAGATGGCAATATGGAAGACAGGAGTGGGTGACGGTGGAATACGAGCGGAAGAGTTTGGCTTAGAAAACTGCAACCACTTCTTGAGAAAATATTATAAAAGAAGTGAAAGTGTCACAGTTAGGGCCTACAATATTGTTCTTGATTCACCTTAATTAATGAGTTACTCTTTGTTTAACATCAATGTTATGAAAGCAGATTGGTACAGAGAAATAAACATGACACGTAACTGATCTGGTAAATACCTGTCGTGGAAACAATGTAATCCTACCCTTAAATTTTGGAAATGCGTGTTTACGTAGTTCAGAATCTCACAAACATCTGGGTATAATTCTACAAAGTGACTGCAAATGGGATTTACATGTCAAAAACATAATTAATAAAGTTACAATGTTGATTTCTTGTCTAAAAACTTATAAATATAAGCTATCTAGGAAAGCCTTAGAAATAATGCATAAATCGTTCATACTACCACATTTCGACCACACTGATATTATCTGGGACAATTGTACAGATACCCTCAGTAACTCTCTTGAAAATTTACATCTGGAAGGGATAAGAATTATACTTGGAGCGGTTAGAGAAACAAGTCATCATAAGTTATATCAAGAATCAGGTTTCTGTACCCTCAAAGAAAGAAGGAAAAGACACAAACTTATTCATTACTTTAAAATCATCAATGGCTTTTGTCCTGATTACCTACTCTCTTTAATTCCAGAGCTTGCATCAGAACGAAATCCTTATCATAGAAGAAGACCACTTGAACGATCTGTTCCGAAGTTTAATACAGAACTCTATCGTAATTCCTTCATACCTTCCACTACTATACTCTGGAATGCTCTGCCCGATCCAATTAAAAGTAGACCACCTTGAGCCAATTTAAACACTATTTAACTGTCAATGATGCGATTGTACCAAACTTCTATTATATTGCACTGGCGTAGGAACGGGGGGGCAGGGGGGGGGGGGCAGCTGCCCCCCCTGGCTTCGAGGAGGGGGGGGGGGGGCAGACGTATCTCTCTGCCCCCCAAAAATTTATAACGGCAAAAACGACAGACAGAGAGAGACAGAGACAGAGAGAGATAGAGAGAGAGAAGGAGAGACTAGAGAGAGAGTAAATTGTCAAAGTAAGAAAAATGTCCATTGCCAAGCCAGTAGCCCATTACAATTACAATATAAACGTACTTTTTTTTATATAACATCTTGTGTTCTCAATTCCTTTTACTGCTAACATTTTGCTTATACACGTGGATACTTGAGAGTGAGAGAGAGAGAGAGAGAGAGAGAGAGAGAGAGAGAGAGAGAGAGAGAGAGAGAGAGAGAGAGAGAGAGAGAGAGAGAGAGAGAGACAGAGAGAGAGACAGAGAGAGACAGAGACAGAGAGATATATATTGCTAGATGATGCTTTCAATGTAAAGATACAAGAAACATGTTTCACTTAATGCCAATATTCTTTTTTGATGAGTTCGATTCTAAAAGAATGTCTATGATTTTAGAAAAGTTTTCCTTAACAATCTTGTGTCATCTTTGACAAATTTGAAAATAATAGAAGCTTTTTTATCAACCAAGTAATGGTACTATTTGATATTTTGTTTGCTCAATAAACCAGCATGTCACTGATATTGTCTTGGAATATGAATGATGTGCAGGTGTCATTATGTTGTGGTTGTGAAATTTATGATTCTGAACAATATTTCTTTAAAATCTGGTCGCTAGCTACACGATTCGTATGTACATAACTATAACATTAGTTTCATTATTAGATATATTAAAATGATCTGTTTTGATTTTTTAACGATTATTGATAGTTGATTTCGTTTTCTGATAATCTGTAGGGCGTACGAACGTTTTTAAAACTTCTACACACATTGCCTCTGTTTTGTAAGTTAGGTCCGTCCCTACCACCCCCTCCCCATCGCCCCTGCTGGCTAGAAATCCTGCCCCCCCCCCCCCCCCCCCTGGCTTGAAAACGTTCCTACGCCGCTGTATTGGTGAGCGTAAGGAACAGATAATACACTGTAGGCTTCGCCTCGAAATTAGCGACCTTCACGACGATCTATTCAAGCGTCATTTAGTAGACAATCCGCTCTGTCGCTGTGGTGTTGGTCGAGAAAACGCTGAACACTATCTCTTATCTTGTCAACTGTTTCACGTTGCCCGACTAAACACGATCCTAACCCTACCTACTAACTACACTCAAATACACATTCTTTTGAACGGGGATCTCCGTGTCCCAAATAAAGTAAACACAAGGATTTTTGAAACAGTTCAGAATTTCATTTATCAGACTAAAAGATTTTAATCTTTGGTATATTCATTTAAATGTTTACATATCCCATACAAGATCCGCCATTGTTTATTTAAATATTTGCATTTCTCTCTGTCTGTGTGTGTACGTGTTCGTGCTTATGCTTGTGCACGAGTTCGCTTGTGAGGGTTCATATGAGTACAGTTATTGAAAATATTCCAATTAATTACTGAGAATGGAACCGCCAGAATTGAAATGAAATTTTCTTGAAATTGATGTTTTGTGTTTTGTTACTTCATAAGATTTTCAGTTAATTGTTTACAATGTATTCCCCATCATCTCTTTCAAATTTTTGCAGTTTTCCTTTCTCATGAGATTTCCATATTTTACTGTTATTTTTCCCCTTTGATTTCAATTACTTTTGTCTACAATGTTTATAATTAACTTTTCAAACTATTATTGTTACGTTGTTTTTCTGTGAATTTCGACCAATGGATTTTGTTATTTACAAATTCTAAGTATGGTTTGTATGTTATCCTTCCTTGCCGACCGCCATGCACAGATAAATTGTGGAAGGCACAGTATAAGCTTCTAGCTTGTTGCTGACATTTTGGAATTGTATGTGTTGTTGGCATATTAAAGATTATTTAAACCAAAAGGTAACTTACATAATAATAAATGCGTTTTACTGTGTTTAATAAACAAGAGGATGTGCAGCAAATATAAACTGTTTTAACATATTATTATGAAAAAAACAATTTGTGATGAACAACAGGCATAAATACAATTTATTATTTGTTAGTTCTCTTCTGTTTCATATCCAAACATACATCTAAAAACATAAACACTTATGTTATTTAAACACAAGTGATTAAAGGAACATTAAAACTCTTTCATTAAAGTCAGCGGGTAAAAAGTCCTCACATGATGACAAAAAAGACATTGTTTGCTTCGGAAAAAAATAATTATCGTTAATAACGTCATTTGGCTACATTATTATGGAGAGAGAGAGAGAGAGAGAGAGAGAGAGAGAGAGAGAGAGAGAGAGAGAGAGAGAGAGAGAGAGAGAGAGAGAGAGAGAGAGAGAGAGAGAGAGAGAGAGAGAGAGCTTTCGCTT
>CM065683.1:64867934-64870434 GCA_017654935.2 Phymorhynchus buccinoides | reverse complement strand
TTAAAAAAACAACCACTTGCAATAAACTTTATCTCGTGAATTAGTTTACTGACCATTTCCACAAACCATTAATCTGATCATATCAGTTGCTAGCGATACAGAGTTGACAATAAAACATAAACTTTTCTGGTTGTCAAATCTGAGATAGCGAAAGGTTCTACATAGGGCCCATGACACAATAAAAGAAGCCGCAAAAACAACAAGCTTTTTGTTGAAGAAATGGGAATGCTCGGTTTTTATTAGTTTTTAAGCAAAGCCTTTCTCAACTGTTGGCATCTGACCAAATCAAGAAAGAGAATGACAGAGTCCATTACTATAATCATGCAAATGACCTAGATGTAAATAGACATGTTTGCATATGAGACATCTCTTCTCTAAAGTGTTTCTAACCCATGTGTATAATTACCAACCACTCCACTCCAAAACATAGGGGAAGACGGGGTAAAAAGCGCATGGGCGGGTAAGAAGCCCACCACAATTATCTCATGAAATGAAGCAAATTTCAGTCTCATTTTGCCCATGAGACGAGCGTTAATGTCTATCATTCGTCTCATGGGGAAATTTGACTGAAATTTTCTTTATTTCATGAAATAATTGGGGTGGGCTTTTTACCCGCCCATGCGCTTTTTACCCCGTCTTCCCCTACTCATGTGCGCAGAAAACTAAACAACAAACAAAAACCAAGCAAACACACACAAAATAAAACAAAATATGTCAGTTAAGGATTTCCCACAAGATTATTTTAACACGTTCAACTTAAGATATTCCTGGATATCCTTTTTCGTTAGCTCTTTTGTCAGTGTACATGCATAATTAATGTATTCGAAGAACTCTATATAAAGAAATATCCCACATGGCTCCGGCCGGGAGGACGTAAAGCAAACTTTTCTGATTATGTTTCAATCGTATGGTGTAATTGCATTGATAATGATTTGAAACTAGATAAACCGTATTTATACGTGGTATATATGTCGCAGTAGAAACTGGAATCCAGTAGGATTCGGAATTCTACTAGTACAAATTAGAATTCCGATTTGTACTAGTTGAAATCGGATTTCTAATTCCTACTGGATTTTCTTCAGTAGAAATCGGAATTCTGGTACAAATTAGAATTCTGATTTGTACTGACAGCCAGTATGAAATGGAATTTAGTACAAATTAGAATTTTGTTTTTTATTCTTAAACTTACGGGAAATTATATTGAATAAGACTTAGAATTTTAGGAAAGGCTGTGTTAGAACAGCGAAGCCTGCCAGATGGGATACACACATCACAGGTCACACACATAGCAGAAAACAAATGATGGAAGTCACAATTTATATCTTAGTGATAGATAATACACCAATAGATAATTGGTTAAATGGTATGCCGATCTCATTTTCTCTCAGACTCTGATAGAAATCTGAATCTGTCTGCCTGTCTGCTTGTTGTTCCTGAGTCTCATTCCACACACAAACACACACACACACACACACACACACACACACACACACACACACACACACACACACACACACACACACACACACACACACACACACACACACACACACCAACAACAAACCAGGTAGGCCTACATTCATGTCATTAAACTCAAACCCCCCTGACTTCTGAGGATTGTAAAAACCTCAAAAAAATCATCTTTCCAAAAGAGCCTCTTCTTCATTAAAAAAACTACTTAATTATGACGTTGTAGTCTACATTGCTACGATTAGAATGCATAAAAAAGAACGTGAACCGTCGTAATCATATTAGTAATCGTTTCAGAGACCTAAAATTAATCTGTTTAAATCTACAGTCTCTATTTTACAACCAGGTGGAACTAACTTATCTACAACGGGTTTTTTTCTCCTATAAAGCTTTTAGGAGAGAAATGATCTTGCAAATTGTTGAGTTTATTGATGTCTGTTCAATGTCTGCGACATGGCGCGAATGTAAGTAATAATTATTTTCTTGAATATGCTATTCATTTAGCTAGTTCTATAGGAAAAACACCGCACACATGAAGCACAGCCCTATACTCTCATGTGTACAGTGGCACCGTGGTAGCGCGTCCGCCTCGTGTCAAGTAAACCCGAGTTCGAACCTGGGTACAGGGGATTTTTCCTCTCACTTTGCACTAGGCCTTACGGTCTGAACGTGGAGTCTTTCGGATGAGACGATAAACAGAGGTCCCGTGTGCTCATGCACTTAGCACACGTTAATTCCAGTGGCAACAAAAAAGTTGTCATTTGGACAGAACTGACCCCCCCCTTTTCCTTCCTCATCAGTCACACAAAAATCGCATGCCAAAACAAATTGGGTGGCGCGCCTCTGGCTGCGACGCGCTCTCTAGGTGGGAGCAACCCGAATTTCATAGAGACGCCTCTGTGACTATAAAGTACCTAATACCTGATACCTCTGTGACCCCTCCCCCTCCTCTCTCCTCTGTTACCAATTTCCTGTTGTTATTGTTGTTGGGGTGTTTTTTTTATTCAAAGGAAGCTCCCTGAAGACAAAA
>CM065683.1:64860434-64865434 GCA_017654935.2 Phymorhynchus buccinoides | reverse complement strand
TTTGCACACGAAAACCAAAGTAGCCTACAAACGCATATTGATTGCCTGGATTGGTATAAATCGTCTTCCCTCAACCCAGCCCACCCTACCCCACCCCACCCCACCCCACCCAGCCACCCACCAGCCTCGCCTGTGCCTATCCTATCTCCGTGTAGGCCTAAGCTTCCACCCACCCTAAGCTACATATAGATATCTCCATCGACCTTCAATTTTAGTGACTTTTGTATCCTTTTATATTCGGATGGGGACTTAAAGCAAGTCTGACCCGTGCGCTTTAACCACGCAAAAGTCCCACGGCAGATAAAAGTCGGTAAGATTAGGAAGACTGCTTGGTATGACCAAAATACTAGCTAGGTTTCCCAAGTCCGCCTCCCCCTCCTCACCCCCTCACCCCCCAAAAAAAAATGGGTGGCGCTGAACTCTCGGCGATGCGCTCTCTAGGTGGGAGCAACCCGAATTTCACAGAGACAAGTCTTTGTGACTATATAAATACCAAATAATAGATATAATGCATAATACGTCACAATATAGCTTAGAGTTGGATACGTCGCGCTGAGCACAAAATAGTCCACAGTTGCTCAAATTCTAAACATGACACTTAGCAGGCTGGATACACATGTATACTCACTTGAAACAGTATCATGACCGTTCAGCAGAAAAAGGTACCCAGACCATGACACTGGCCTCTTCGTCTCCTCTGAGGTCAGCATGATCAGCCTTGACCTTGACCTTGACCTTGACGCACAGATTCAGATGGTCCGGGAGACGTCTTCTGTCATCAGACCGGCTGGAAGGCTGGGGAAACCTCTTGTTCCTGAGCCGACAACAGTACACACAGAGGGTTCGTGTGACAATGAATGATTCTTCTTCTTCTTCTTCTTCTTTTTTTCTTCTTCTTCTTCTTCTTCTTCTTCTTCTTCTTCTTCTTCTTCTTCTATCGCACAGACAGTTTCCTGTCATATGAGCGCAGATGCGTCATGCTGCCATTATGCGCCCAGCATGTCCGTCTTGGGATGGAGACAATGACTGCTGCTTCTTCTTCTTCTTCTTCTTCTTCTTCTTCTTCTTCTTCTTTCTTCTTCTTCTTCTTCTTCTTCTTCTTCTTCTTCTTCTTTGATCGCACAGACAGTTTCATGTAATATGAGCGCAGATGCGTTATGCTGCCACTATGCGCCCAGCATGTTCGTCTTGGGATATAGATAATCTTTGTAAGCGTTTCTTGAAAACAAAAAGGCAGGAGAATGGACCAGTAAGGCAGAAAGATAGGAACTGACAGCAAGCAAATGGGAAAGGCAGAGTCAAAGAGACTGACAGATCTGAGGAAGCTGCAAGCACAAAACATCCAGAAGGTGGGGGAACTATTTGTATGAAAGACCCCCGGTATCCCCACGGTGGATGACAATGACAATTAGTCTGTCAACACTTGATTGCTTCGGGGTGTGCAGGTCGGTAGGGGAAGACGGGGTAAAAAGCGCATGGGCGGGTAAGACGCCCACCCCAATTATCTCATGAAATAAAGAAAATTTCAGTCAAATTTGCCCATGAGACGAATGCTAGACATTAACGCTCGTCTCATGGGCAAAATGAGACTGAAATTTGCTTCATTTCATGAGATAATTGGGGTGGGCTTCTTACCCGCCCATGCGCTTTTTACCCCGTCTTCCCCTAATTAATGTCATCTAATGTCATTAACAGCTTGTATATAAATTAATATCAAATGAAGTAAATTCAACGAAAATGTAACACGTTTATAGCCGATGTCGGACATGCTGGGCCTAATTATTTCTTACTTAGGCGCATAACGGCAGCATGACGCATCTGCGCTCATAATTGACAGGAAATTGTCAGAGCGATCGAAGAAGAAGAAGAAGAACACGTTTATAATAACCTTGTGTTTATTAGTGTGCTAAAAACGATTATTTAATGAAATATTACGCGGGGGGAAAATGCATTGTTTAATGAAATTAGGAAACACGTTGATTGTTCATGAAACTGACAACATTTTCATTGTATCATCAAAAGAAAAACGCTTCTAGTGGCGCTGGATTCATGACAATTGCTATTATATAACAAGATGCGTCTTTTAGATACGCGTGAACTCTCTCTCTCTCTCTCTCTCTCTCTCTCTCTCTCTCTCTCTCTCTCTCTCTCTCTCTCTCTCTCTCTCTCTCTCTCTCTTCAATTTTCAATTTTGATGCCTTCATCATTATGTATGCCAGTATTTGTTTGCCTTTTTGTTTTACTCTAATGCTCTCTCTCTCTCTCTCTCTCTCTCTCTCTCTCTCTCTCTCCTCTCTCTCTCTCTCTCTCTCTCTCTCTCTCTCTCTCTCTCTCTCTCTCTCTCTCTCTCTCTCTCTCTCTCTCTCTCTCTCTCTCTCTCTCTCTCTCTCTCTCTCTCTCTCTCTCTCTCTCTCTCTCTCTCTCTCTTCTCTCTCTCTCTCTCTCTCTCTCTCTCTCTCTCTTCAATTTTCAAATTTGATGCCTTCATCATTATGTATGCCAATATTTGTTTGCCTTTTTGTTTTACTCTGATGCTCTCGCTCTCTCTCTCTCTCTCTCTCTCTCTCTCTCTCTCTCTCTCTCTCTCTCTCTCTCTCTCTCTCTCTCTCTCTCTCTCTCTCTCTCTCTCTCTCTCTCTCTCTCTTCAATTTTCAAATTTGATGCCTTCATCATTATGTATGCCAATATTTGTTTGTCTTTTTGTTTTACTCTGATGCTCTCTCTCTCTCTCTCTCTCTCTCTCTCTCTCTCTCTCTCTCTCTCTCTCTCTCTCTCTCTCTCTCTCTCTCTCTCTCTCTCTCTCTCTCTCTCTTTTCTTGCCTACTTGTTAGTTATTTGTTTATATTATTTTGCTCTAATTTTGTTTACTTTGATGTCTTGTATCATCATGCATATTCATATAGTTATTTGTTTGCCTTATCGTTTTGTATTAGTCTTGTTTCTGTCTCAAGGACAGATTGTAAGAATAGGCCTGGCCTAAAATCTCAATCCTTGCGTAATAAAGTTTTCAAGTGTCAAGTGTCAAGTCTCTCTCTCTCTCTCTCTCTCTCTCTCTCTCTCTCTCTCTCTCTCTCTCTCTCTCTATTTCTCTCTCTCTCTCTCTCTCTCTAGTAGTAGTAGTAGTAGTAGTAGTAGTAGTAGTAGTAGTAGTAGTAGTAGTAGTAGTAGTAGTAGTAGTAGTAGTAGTAGTAGTAGTAGTATGGGAGACTTATCAATAATTTTAGTACATGTCACGCAATTCGTACCACCTGGTTTCCCAGCAAACGGTAGAAGGTTGAGGGTTAATAATTGTGTGTGAAGTTTAGACAATGAATGGGAAACATTTTATCACAACCAAAATGCAACAAAACGGAAAACCTTTTGTAAGGCAAATGAACATTCATTTTGGCAGCATCTGATGTTGTTTTGGGTCATGCTTTTTTAATTTGTTATTCAATGTACCAATACAAAAAATAATACTCTAGTATAAATGCCACCCAAGGGTCAATGTTGTCCATTTTGTAAATAAAAACATTCAAAGCAAAAGTAACTGAATCATAGTTATGCAATTCGTACCTCTGTCATATATTTCGTACCTTCTGCGTATTTTCAATGGCGCACCCACTCTAAGGCATTCGGGGGCCTGTTTTACGTGACCTTCAAACTTTTGATGAAAAAATGGTTTAAGATTTATTTTGACGTAACAGAAACTAACTGGAACATTTGGAAGAAAAAATGTTAAAGCCAAGTCACGAGCGTCCTACAGTTGAATTAGTGCTATAACCCCCCTGGTACGATATCAGTAACTTGGTGATATGAATTCCGTAACAGGTCTTGTAATTCGTACCTTTTGAAGAAAAAAAGTATTCTTACTATTTAGCCAATATTTAGCCAAAAGTATAAACCTTATCTTATAATTATAATATACAGTTATAGCCCTCTACCAGCAGTATCCTTGTTGATAGTTTTATAGTTTTTGGATTATCTGCCTTTGAGATAGAGATCTCTATCCTTAAGAGGAACTAGACTATATCAATAAGTGTCCCCTAGTACTACTACTAGTAGTAGTAGTAGTAGTAGTAGTAGTAGTAGTAGGCCTAGTACTAGTAGTGATTAGGGCCAGAAGTTGGCCTCTCGGCCCTTTTACGCCCTTTTACGCCCTTTCTCGTTCGTGACTTTGATTTGTTTCAGGTTTGCTTGCTTTCTACAGCTAAACTAGAAATTTAACAGAAGAGTAGAATGGACTTTGGGGGGGGGGGGGGGGGGGGGGTTATTCATCAAAAGAAATAAAGCAAAAATTGACATTACACTGTCTTGGTCCAGAAGTGTGTGTGTGTGTGTGCGTGTGTGCGTGTGCGTGTGCGTGTGTGTGTGTGTGTGTGTGTGTGCGCGCGCGCGCGCGTGTGTGTGTGTGTGTGTGTGTGTGTGTGTGTGTGTGTGTGTGTGTGTGTGTGAGTGCGTGCGTAGTGCGTGTGCGTGCGTGCGAGTGTGTGTGTGTGTGTGGTGAACCTTAGCTTATGTAAATAATCTTCACTGAATTGTTGTTGTTTACGTACCCTGGCTAAAAGACTCCAGGGATCATCCCAAAAGCGGAAGCACATAAACACTATGGTACAAATGCATCAGCTACGGATGAGAACATTACGCGTGTGACCGTTTTAGATTACCCCGTCACGGAGCAGCCACACTCCGACTTCGGGGGACTTCACTGGACTAAAATTGAGCATTTGTATACACGGGGTCCAATAGCCGGTTCTATCAACATTAGTATGCCGTGTTCCATCCACTCCAATAACAAAACGTTTCTGGCTAACTCCAATCGCAGACAACACCAAACACCAACGTTACCTGTTGCATCTGCTACTACAGGGAGTGCCGCTGTTCCGCCGATCTATTATTCTCAGAACCGATGCTTGTCTTCAGTGTCGATTATCATGTGAACCACTGTCTTTCTAGGGCGACTCTGAAGCTAGTTGGGAAAGCAGCTCGTTCTAGTTCTCAAGGCTAAGTTTGTGTTTGGT
>CM065683.1:64842934-64855434 GCA_017654935.2 Phymorhynchus buccinoides | reverse complement strand
TCTCTCTCTCTCTCTCTCTCTCTCTCTCTCTCTCTCAACACAACTTGGAATTCGAACATTGATGACTCATATTTACTATATAAGATAAAATAATTGAATATGACGACTGCATCAACTCAAATACTGTATTTTATTTTAAAAGATTGAAACCTGCGCTATTCATGGAACATCAGTACCGTGCGCGCTTTATGGCATCAAAGTGCGCGCTTTATAGCGTGCGCTGCATTCAAGTAGCTAAATCCGTGCGCGCTTTATGGCATCAAAGTGCGCACTTTATACCGTGTACTGCATTCAAGTAGCTAAATCCGCGCGCGCTTTATGGCATCAAAGTGCGCGCTTTATAGCGTTTTTTCTGCGCGCTTTATAGCAGTGCGCGCTTTCTGCCGGACGCCCAATAAAAGGACCCAATACTACCTGACTTCGTTGTGTTTTATGTGTCCATTGTTTCCCCTTTTCACAGAGACATAAAAGCTTTTAAAGCAGTAACAAAACAACAACGTACAGGAGTGAATAAGAGCTCTCTGTGAATCACTAAAGGCCTCTGTACACGTTACGGTCTCTGTAGCCTACCCGCTAACAACATTCACAAAATATCTCTATTTCCCCATGGCAACACAGTGTTAGGCCATTCATTAAGGTCTGTGTACACGTTAGCACTATTCACGAGATATTTCTATTTCCCCATGGCAACACAGTGTGCTGCAAGTCATATTAAGAGTGGGCTATCACTGTGTTGCCATGGGGAAATAGAAATATATCGTGAATAATGTTAACGTGTACAGATACCTTAACGCGTTCAGAGACTAAGGCTTAAGCTGGAGACAGAATATGCGACTGCCTCATATGACTCGATCAGGTCGTGACGTTGACCAAATTTTGTTTTCCGCACAGAAGAGGTCACAAGCCATCTGACTCGATCAGACTCGATCAGTGAAATTTAGAACCCGCCCCATTCAGCCCTGTCACTTGACTGGGCCCGACTGAGTCAGACTGATCAAGCAGGATGGTATGCAAATGAGGTGAAACGTCACGACCTGATCGAGTCATATGAGGCAGTCGCATAGTCTGTCTCCAGCTTTAGAAGAGAAGGGACGCTCCCAAGAAAGTTGTCAGAGCGTCAGAGAACTAAAAGTGTCATCAAATTACCATGACGCACGTGCATCACCATGCTCCCTTTAGAACAAGAAAAAAGTGGGTTAATTACGTCGCCTAGGATCCATGCGTGAAGTAGCCTACTACAGTTCACGAGTTGGAAACAAAAGGGGGTAGGATGGAACGTGGAAAGAATGGTCAAAACAAGAACAGGGGGAATAATGACATCGGATATCTACTGGATAGATTGATCAGGTTCTGGGATTTTCTTGTCATGGCCGATGTCTGTTCAGCATCCGAATCCCTGCATCTCAGCGAGGTATCAGTTTGCGTCTAGACAGATTTAGCTAGTTCATTGATTTTTTTTTTTATCGTCCTACTTTGAAAAAGGAAACGTATCTTTGTGTTAAAGAAATGCACGTGCCGACATGGTTATTTTGGGAGCATGCAGCGTTTGATCGATTGTTTCTTCTTCTTTTTTAAAAGATATTTTTGCCAGTGCCAGTTAAGAGCATCAATATAAATCGAGAATGGGGGTGGCGGGGGGGGGGGGGGGGGGGGGGGGGGGGGGGAGTGTTTAAGCCTTCAAATAGCAATAAACAAAAGTTGAAATTCAAGTAACACATAGGCCCATTTTCATTTATTAACAAAACAAAAGAGTAAAGTACCCCCCCCCCCCCCCCCCCCCCCCACCCCCCAACCCCACCCTGCATTTCTCGGTTAATTCCATTTTTCCGTTTTTGCCTTTCTTACCAAACATAAAGCTGTATTTTATTAACCTATTCAGCTAATTATCTTTTTGGAATAATAACCCTAACCCTAACCCTACCCCCCCCCCCCCCCCCCCCCCCCCCCCCCCCCCCCCCCACTATAAGACGGGAAAACGCAATGAACCACGACTGTGATAAATGCCGCGGTGTACTGCAGTACATAGGGGGGGGGGGGGGTTCTATTAGATAATGGCCTTTATCATGACTGCAATTAATAATTGAACAAAGATAATCAGCTGAAAATGTTCATAAAATACAGCTTCATGTTTGGTAAGAAAGGCAAAAACGGAGAAATGGAATTAACCAATAAATGTAAGGGTGGGGGGGGGTGGTGGCACATCTTGACCTTTACCCAAAAGAGACTAACCAACTAACTAACCAACCAAAAGAAACAATAACATTTGTGCAATGTTTGTTGTCCCTTTCGTAACGACAGATTTGGTCCTAAATGTGACCACCGAGTGGTGGGTGATGCATTCCATTATATTTTTGAATGTCAATCATTTGAGGATGCAGGAAGATTGTATTTATCAAAATATTACCAGAAAAGACCGAACACATTAACATTTCATTCCCTATTTCAGACAAAGAACAAACGAAACAAAAGTTTACTTTATTAAAGTTATTCTGAAGGAATTTTAATTTTTCACACAGCTTCCATAGGTTGATCAGTATGGCAAAAGTCCTGAATGGCTATTCTTGTTGACGGGGCTGTATTTGTAACCTTATTTATTTTTGGGCGTGTGTGTGTATATGTATGTCTGTAGGAGATATTTTTTACCGCTGTATTTCTCCAAAATTGTTGTATGTAATGTGTTTTTGTATAATGTTACCTGTTGTAACAATTTCATGTACCCCCTGGGGGAGGTTTTTGGAATAAAATTACTTTGACTTAACTTCGACTTTGTGACAACTTTCCTGACCTTTCACCTGTATGCTTGAAACTTCCGGTTTTGCGTAAGACCTCTCTGTCTCTGTCTTTCTCTGCGGTTGTACCTGTTGTACCACATTCTGATTCAGAATCATGGCTTGCTCATCGATATTCTTCTTCCTTTCAGATAGCTCAGACGGTTTCCTGTCAATTATGAGCGCAGATGCGTCATGCTGCCGTTATGCGCCTTGCTAAGAAACAGTCCACTAGCAGAAACGTACACGTGGCTCTCTTCGTATTAATGGTGGTCATTAGTGATAGTGTTTACTGCTGTGTGCCTGTCTATCTCTTTGTGGTTTGTCTGTCTGCCTGTCTGCCTGTCTGTCTTTATTCCAGTCTCTCTTGTCTGCCTTTCCGCCTTTTTCTTTGTGTTTCTGTCTCCTGTCTGTTTCTCCGTCTGTCAGTCTCTCTGCTATCTCTCTCTCTTGTCTGTCTCTGGCTGCCTGTCTCTCTTCCTCTCTTTGCCTGTCTTCATGTTTTCCTTTGTCTCTCTTTCTCTGTATCTCTCTCATATGTTTCTGTCTCTTTGTCTCTGTTCCTCTCTTGCCCGACTCTGTCTCTTAGCTGTCTACCTATCTGCCTTTGTCTCTGTCTCTTTCTGCCTGTCTGTCTCTCTCACTCTCTAGGCTGTCTGTCTATCTTTTTTGTTTGTTGTTTCTCTTTCTCTCCCCCACCCCCCACCCCCATCTGTCTTGTCTGTTTGTCTGACTCTCTCTCTCTCTCTCTTGACTGTCTCTGATTGAAACATGCATACATACATACATACATACATACATACATACATACATACATACATACATACATACATACATACATACATACATACATACATACATACATACATACATACATACATACATACATACATACATACATGCACACAGAGAGAGGGAGGCAGAGGAGAGAGAGAGAGGGGGAGAGAGAGAGGGGGGAGAGAGAGAGATAGGGAGGGAGGCAGAAGAGAGAGAGGGGGGGGGGAGATCGAGAGAGAGAGGGAGAGAGAGTGAGAGAGAGAGAGAGAGAGAGAGAGAGAGAGAGAGAGAGAGAGAGAGAGAGAGAACAATTGGACTGATAGGGCAAGGGTAATGATTGAAGATAGCGGGGACGAGTTGGCGAAAGGGCGATTTGACCGGTCACTTTTTTCTATTGAGTACTGGGTCAGTTTCTCTAGATAACGGTCGCCGCGCGAATAACGCTTACGCCAAACGGGTCTAAGAAACACTTTAGAAAACGTTTGCGGAAGAATATTACAAGCTCTAGTCTGATTGATCAAAAACAAGGGCGTCGCCGAGCGGCAGACATGTCCGTCACCAGCAATGCCACGCACTTGCGACACCCCGTAGAGTGTCACATCCTGACACAAAATTGGAAGGGATTCTGTCTTCTAGTTCACGAGATACAGCTTGAAGAAGAAACATATAGCGCAAAGAAGGAAATTTCGGTTTTCAAGGTCACACTTCAAGGTCAAGGTCAGCATGGTGATAATTTATGCTCGGATGTTTTCTTCTCTAGGGTATACAGTACCACACACAATCTGAAGCGCTTCTGTCAAGTACCAATGTGGAAAATATGGCTTAAAACCCAATGTGTAGACCCCTACCACTTTCAAGGCCTACTGATCGCCCGGACCGTAACATTGACCTTGATCGGTATGCCACCATCAGAACGGGCATAAGCCAAAGTACCTTCATGCCAAATTTGAAGACTCTAACACTAACGGTGTGGGAGTTATGGCCCCTGAAAGATTTTCGGTTTTCAAGGTCGTACGCCAAGGTCAAGGTCACGGCGGCAATATGGTTTGCGCGGATGCCTTCCTCTCATGGTGACACACCAGCACACACAATTTGACGTGATTCTGTCAACCCGTTCGAAAGATATCCTTGGGACAGACAGAAGGAGAAAAAAATGACCCTCCGATTTTCAGGCTCCAGCGATCTTTTTGACCTTGACCTTGACCTTGATCGGTATGCCATCATCAGAACGGGCATAAGCCAAACCACCTTCATACCAAGTTTCAACATCCTATGTTGATCGGTGCCCGAGATATGGCTAAAAATAGATTTTCGGTTTTCAAGGTCGTACGTCAAGGTCAAGGTCACGACGGCAAAATGGTTTGCGCCGATCTCTTCCTATTAAGGAGGCACACCTTCACACAAACATTGACGCGATTCGGTCAAGCGGTTCGGGAGATATCCTTGGGACAGACAGAAAAGAAAAAAAAGAAAAAAAAAATTACAAACCAGCCCATCGCAATAGTCCGTCTTGGTGACGGACTAACAAATATTATTTTAAACAAACTTTAATGGACCAATCAACAACAAGAAACGTATTCACCCTCTACTAGTTCCGGATAGTTCGCCGCTTGCTCGGTGTTTGGCAAGAACAAAACGCCACGCGAACTATCGGCAAACGAAGGGTGTTTCTTAGACCGTTTTTGCCGATTTGAGCGAGCGCAACGTAACGTTAGCCCTTGTGAAACGGCCCCCTGCAACTTAACGTTAGCTCTTGTGAAACGGCTCCCAGGTACGTAGCGTGAGCGCAAACATGCAAAAACGGTACTAAGAAACACCTCTTTTGCCGACGTTTGTCGAAAACGTTTTGTGGCGGTGATCGAGGTAGCAAGCGACAATCTATTTGAAGGATCATGGGAAATATCAATACTTCCGGCTTTTTTGTTTGTGGCACAAGCCACAAACCTATAACTCACTTTGTCGGTCTGTCTGTCGGTCGGTGTTGGTCTGTCGGTCGGTCCAAAATTGTCGCACGCCACAAACGATTGCGAATCCGCGCTTGTTTTTATATCTCGCGTGACGAGACTTGAACTTTAAAAATGGAAGACCAAAACAACAAGCTTGCCACAGCAAATATTCTTTAGTCTATCGTGAAAAAATACGGGATGATTTTAGCAAATTAAACAAACACAAGTGTTTTGGAGTGCTCTTTCTTAATTTTCATCATGTTAGATGGCATAATAGTGCAAATTTAATTTTCTGCATACAAATAGACATGGGTGAAATGTTAGATGGCATAATATAGTGCAAATTTAACTTTCTGCATACAAATAGACGTGGGTGAAATCGAAAACTTTGTACAAACTGACAGAGAGGTATGATTTATCTCCCTTATGATAGCAACCCTTTTCTCTCTCCCAAAAATGAAAAGTAAGCTTAAAGAGTTATCTGACCTTAGCAAACGTTTAGGGTGTTTCTTAGGCCCCGTTTGGCGTAAGCGTTATTCGCGCGGCGACCGTTATCTAGAGGAAGTCGACCCAGGATTCAAATTTCTTTCTTGGTTTGTGATCAAAACAAACTTGGTCTAGAAGTAAATTCAATTTTTGTCTGGTTGTGATTCTTTTAGTTGAAACTAATTTTAGTAACACTTATGGCAGCCACCATACGGCGTCCCAGGAAGGTTGTGAGAGGGGATTTACATCACAGAGAGAGAGATTGATTGATTGATTGATTGAATTTTATTTATAGAGGGTAATAGAGTAAGCAATACATGCTTTTTTACATCCAGCCCTCTGGACAAAATACATATATAAAAGTAGAAAATGGAAAACGAAAATAAACACATACAAAGTAATATAAAGCAAAAAATCAAACCTATTATTATTAACTAGAGAGAGAGAGAGAGAGAGAGAGAGAGAGAGAGAGAGAACGAATCTTTTTTTTTATTGTTGGAAAAGAATAAGCAAGCATATTATTACACGCTTCTGTTCATCTTCAGATTTAAAACAAATAAAAAATCAACTCCATACATGCAAAGAGAAAAAAAGCATATAATGATTATGATTAGAATTTGTCCACACACACGCGCGCGCGCGCGCGCGCGCACGCACACGCACACACACACACGCAGACACACATGCACGCACGCACACACATGCGCACGAGAGAGAGAGGGAGGGGGAGGGAGAGATCGATAAATACAAGGGACATGAGTCTCTTGCACTGGACGGACTGTTGGTTTACTTCCCTTGAGATATTTTAGGAAACAATTCTAAAAAAAGAAAATCAAAAGAAACAGAATAAACGGATTATTTAATTATAATATATGTTTCAAATTTTATGTAAGTTTGTTTTAAAACAGTAAAGTAGGAAACACTTATTGTTGTAAATTCTTATTGTAGTAAATTCTTATTGTTGTAAGTTCTTATTGTTGTAAGTTCTTATGTTTAATCTGCAAAGACAAATTCCAAATTTTTACAACTTCCTTTTTTAATGACTTCCTTTTCCTTTAAACTCCTGTCATTCCTCGCAAAGAAATCAGAGGCAACACTGCTTTTGTCAAAGTCTCATTGGGAAGAAAGAATCTCATAGCGGGCTTAAACCAGGTAAGGGTTATTATTGTGATTTTAATTTTTGAAGTCGTTTTTCTTATTTCCTTTGTTTTACCAATCTTGTTTAAATTAGACATTGGTGGTATCTTTTAATTCATTTATGTAATTTATAAAACTTCCAAAACGGGGTTTTAAGATCATTCAGGTGTTTGCTTATTTTGCAAGCTGTTTTTCTTTAATAAACAAGTGAACTTCTAAATCCTCTGGTGTTTTATTTATATGGAAGACTTTCTGAAAGACTGACTCTACTACTTAACTCTCTAGTTTCTAGCTACGCCTGTAATTTAGGGAGCAGAAATGGCAAAATCTTACCAGGTATTTGTGTGGGTGGTCGTGCGAGAGAGGAGCAGCGCGCGCACGCACGCACACACACACGCACGCACACGCACACGCATGCGCGCACACACACACACGCGCGCGCGCACGCACACGCACACGCACACACACACGCACACACACACACACACACACACACGGTTCTTCTCTTCATTATGATTGCAACTTTTATACAGAACTAAATAACACGATGGCCGATACTTCGTTGAAAGACACTTCGTCGAATGCGACATTTTGTCGAATGACACTTTGTCAAATGTGACTTTTCGTAGAAAGACACTTTTTCAATTGAGAGAGAGAGTGTGTTTTTATTATTTCATTTTTAAAATTATTGTTAGGGTATGGGGGGGGGATAAACATCATTTTTGTAATTCCCTCTTATTATTTCTTGTTACCGTGATTTTGACACGTGACGTGGTGGGTCTTTAAAGCTTCAAATAAAGAGACATAGGCTTAGGGACAGCAAATCCGAGCGAGTTTGTTTGTCATTTGAAGGAATGTCGTATCTTATCGTGCAGGCCTAAGTCGATTAAAAAAAAAATCAGGAAATATATTTTGCGCATATTTTTACGGTTTGCAATCTGGGTATGGCTTGTACCCACGTGTCGTCATATCCGGCCACAAGGAGCGTGCCATATTATGGGAGACCGCCATCTTAGTCAGTAACTTTGTTTGAAAAATGCCAGATCGATGCTGTTTACACACAAATCTGACTAAGGTGGCGACACTTCCGTTGGAAAGGTCGAGATGCGCACGCAGGTGGGAGGGAGCCATTGAACAAAATAACGATAGGGTCGTACTGTTTAAATCTAAGGTAAGCATAACTAGGGCATTTTTATAAGATAAAGGGAGGTCGTGACGACATGGATCTAGGCAACAGCAGACACCATTCTGCCTATACCTCTGCTTTTCACGACAGGTAGATAGGCATTGATTGCAGTCCATGACATGCGCCTTTTTTGGCCCAGACGGGCCTGTCTCTCCTGTGTCGCCCACATGATATTTGGAGCGCACAGGAATTGACTTCATCAGCAGTCGTACATACATAGCCTGCTGTACTGATGTGCACTTTGATATGCGAGCAGAAAATCCATGCTTAGCTATCTAACAAGGTATAGGCTGGTAGGGAAGGAGAGGAGATTGAAGACAAGAGCTTCAAGTAAATGCATCGTTGAATAGAACTTACATGGGGGTGGGGCGTGATTGAAGAGTCTAGCGGTTCTAGTCTGTTCGCGTGCTGTATTTGTGTGTTGGCCAAATGTCACAGAATCAGACTCTACGTGATGGCAAATCATATAAACATACTCCCAAGTGTTGCGTAGAAATGTCTTTAGCAATGTACCTTGTCATAAAAATAAGAACAAAACTCACTGAGAGTATATTTAAATGGCTCGCCGTTTGGGAAACCTGGGAACACGGGCATGGTCCTTGGAACATAAGGGATGTTGTTGCTGTTGTTGTTGTCATACCTTGGCTAAAAGACTCCAGGGATCATCCCGTCAGCCGAGGCACTTGACACACTATGGTACAAATGCACCAGCTAGTGATGAGAATATTACCTGTGTGACCGCTTTTTTATTACCCCGCCACGTGGGCATCCACACTCCGACTTCGGAGGAATAGGGGATAATTCTGACAATGTTCATGGTTGTTTGTTCCGTATCTTAATAAAAATAAAGATAAAAAAAGAAAAAGAAGAAATCAGACCATTGATGTTGGCCACTTGCAATTAGGCTTATTAACGCCCTTGACGGCAAGAGTTGATCAGTATCCAAAAGGGCATTCACTCTTGCAAAAGGCAGCCATTAAGTGGCCTCAAATAGGGTTATTGGCGAGAGTTATGCCCTTGTTTTGTCAGTACTCAACCATCTTCCCCCACCCACCAAGGGCATTCACTCTTGCAAAAGGTGTTCTTTGCAGTGGCCAATAGGCATCAACTGACATTAATCGAAAGTTCATAATTTATTGAATCACATAAATATTTGAAATGCGTGAGTTAGGCCTACACAATACAGAGTTCAGGATTCAATTGACAACTGTGACAACAAACATTTTAGAGGTCATCGGTTTTTATTTCATAGTCGTTTTAGGTCTGCTTGTTTGTTCGATTGTTGCTGCTGTTGTTGTTGCTGTTGTGGTTGTTTTTATCATAATAATTAAGCTTTTTTTTAAAAATACATGCGTGAAAATTTCAACATCCTACACGTTTCAGATGTTTGGGTGGGTGTTTTTAAAAAAAAAATACTGATATAATCATAAAGCCCTCGCCATTTTATTTTCCAAAGGTCACGCTGAAAGAGCGTCTTGGCTGGCATTTGACTGACGCCAGGAGACAACTGAACTTCAACAGGCTTTCGCCACCATCTTTTCCTTTCGGCAGCTCTGCTGAACTTCATACACGCGTGTACGCGCATGTACGCGCGCACACGCGCACACACACACACAACTCTCTCTCTCTCTCTTTCACACACACACACACACACACACACACACTCTCTCTCTCTCTCACACACACACACACACACACACACACACACACACACACACATATATATATACTCTCTCTCTCTCTCTCTTTCACACACACACACACACGCACACACACGCACACACACATACACACACACATACACACACACACACACACACACACACACACACACACTGTCTGAATCACTTTTAGTGGAAGGACGTTAAAGTGAAGAACACACACACACTCACACAAAACACACACACACACACACACACACACACACACACACACACACACTGTCACAATCACTTTTACACACAAGGACGTTAAACTGTGAAGAACACACTTTTAGTGGAAGGACGTTAAAGTGAACACACACACACACACACACACACACACACACACACACACACACACACACACACACACACACACACACACACACACACGCACACACACACACACACGTGCCTGCGCGCCAGTAATTTTGTTGTTGTTGCCATGTATTTCATCCTTGTATATCAGTTCATAACGAAGTAGACCTGTGACGCACAAAACAAAGATTGGCCGATGTAAGCTGATTAATCACAATCCGCTTAGCCAGGTTGTCATCATAAGAACCTGAAATCAGGTCATCAATTATTGATTTAATATCATGTTTTGTTACAATCAACAACATAAGGGCCGCGGCGCAGTGGTACTGTCGCAGACTAATGTTTAAAGGGGCACCCTGACTGATGCGTTTTTGTAATTTTTAAAAACCGCGTCGAGATCACCAGGAAAACACCCTTTACAGAGATTGCAACACTCACTTTGCTCTGGTTTCCTAGAAATTAAACCGTCAAATCGACGATTACCCCTTGGCGGAGGTGCTGGAAGTCAAATTCTTTCACCCAAAGAGAAGGCGTGTGTCGTCTCTTTTCTAATGGCCGCCAAATCGCTTGCACGAAAGGTTCGCAATACAAGCCTTTTTTTATTTTTTTATTTTATTTGTTTATGCAAAAGAAGTTTCGCTCACAACAACGGAAACAGCTCAATTTTTTTTTATTACTGCACTACAAAAAAAAAGAAAACGCTTCAACCACAATGAGTGTTCTCCACCCTCCCCATCCAAAATGGCTACTCTCTCCGGCATCTCCGCCAAGGAGGAATCGCCGTTTTGACTGTTTAATTTATAGGAAACCAGAGCAAAGTGAGTGTTCCTATCCTTGAAAAGGCTGTCTTTCTGGTGATCTCGACGTGTTTCTTGCACAAACTCACCCGTCAGGGTCCACCTTTAAGATATCCTGGGCCCTGAGCTACTATTATGGGTCATCCGCCATAACCTGGACAAGACTGCGGGCTTCATCATGGCGGTGGATTTAAAGTCTGATACAGCAATTGAGCGCAGAAGAAGAAGCTCAAAATAATGATATGCCTATTGAATTACCTGTTAAAATGTCAATTAATCGGAGTTGAAAGTTGGACATTCCCTGTGGGGATACTGGGGGTCTTTCGTGTAAATAGTCCCCCCACCTTCTGGAAGTTCTGTGCTTGTAACTTCCACTAATCTTTCACTCTCTTTGACTCTGCCTTTTCCCTTTGCTTTCTGTTATCTACTATCTTTCTGCCTTATTGGCCCATTCTGCCTTTTTTAAAATTTTTATTAAATCTTCCAATTTTCTCCTTTGAGCTCCTCGGAAATCGGAATGTGCTGGCTGCATTGCAGCGGGGAGACCAGTGAAAACTGAAAACCGGACACATACGTACCTTACTACCCATCATGGCCATATGGCCTGGGAACGCAGAAGAAGAAGAAAGTTGGACGAAAGAATCACGGATCTATTTTTCCTTGCACACACACACACCTGGTTCTAGCTGATGTAGCCTAAATCTTGTTTGAATCAAGGCTCTCAGATCATCAGATTATCAGGTGCTTACCGTCTTCCCTGGCGTCCAGTCCGTGATACGTGTCAGGGGTTTCTATTCTTCATGCTTTCCTTTAGCCACCAGCAAGAATGTTATTATTTTATCACCGGACTGTTTTCTATAAGATTCCAGCCCAAGTGACGTTGGGGAAGATGTAGCTAGTAAAGCACTCGGCTTGGCTGCGTGTTACGTCGCTTTGATTACATTAGAAACTTGAGTAAGAGAGAGACAGAGAGGGAGGGGAAAACAGAGAGAGAGAGAGAGAGAGAGCGTGTGTGCGTGTGAATGAGAAACTCGACCTCACAAAACCGTTTGAGGACAAGAGAAGGAAAGACAAAGAATACAGTTAAGACACGGACAGACAAACCCGCTAAAATCAGGATATGTAAACACTGCTAACAAGGGTTACAATGAATAACATTCTTTTTTTATTCCAAGGGACTACAAATAGGAATAATGGAAACGTGCGTTTTAATGGGGAAGTTATTCCCAGAACCACACAACACTTAAATCCCAATCATTTTAAACTAAATTGTACTGCCCTTACATGATTAATTGTCTACCTATGCGTTCTTCATTTCATTAACCATTTAACTTAACCAGGGTCGGTATTCACGTTGAGATAGCATGAGACTTAGCATGATGCTA
>CM065683.1:64807934-64835434 GCA_017654935.2 Phymorhynchus buccinoides | reverse complement strand
TCTGTCAATCCTGTCAGGATTTGAACAAAACTAGATTATGAGCATTGGAACCTCAACTGTCAAATCAAAGCCTAAAATGAACACAGGAACAAGCAGAAAGCCCCGACACAATACCAATTTTCGTCAAATGATCACGGAATTACTACTGTTTTCAAAGTCAGCCGACCACACGAGTTTTTTAGTTTGATGCTGGCATTTAAACTTCTGTTTTAAGCTTATAAAACGTTCCATATTTAGTCTAGACCATTCCAAATAAAAGAGAGCTAGACAGGCAGGCAGGCAGATGGTGAACTGCTTGAATTGACAAATGGGGGCTACAAGAATATATACTCCTCACAAAAAGTCAAGCAACAAAACTTATCACTGCAAAATGCACTTTAATCATAAATCGTACTTAAATGTGTACTGTTGTGAAGTGAAACCGAGTAAATCACATAGCAGATTCATCTCAATCTCAGGATACCGAGCAACAAAAGAAATGGGTATCAAAAACAGGTGTAAAAGAAAGCCAACTGCCAATTTCAAATTCAAAGATAACAGTGCGCAAACAGTTTATAACGTCATGAATAGCGAGTGGGACCTCCGTGGGCATGAATACAAGCTTGGAAGCGGCGTGACATTGAGGCAATGAGTCCATCCAGCTGGATCTATGGGATGACTCCTCATTCCCTAACCAGGTCTGCTTCCAAGACATCCAGTGTCTGGGGACTGGCGGGCATGCCGTAATCAGCTCACCTAAGCATGTCCTATGCATGTTCAATCGGGTTGAGGTCAGGGAACTGGGGTGGCCAGTCAAGATGGGCGATGTTGTGGGTGTTCAACTCATTGCTGATGACATGAGCCCCGTGACATGGCACGTTGATTTAATGGTATTGTCATTTATGTTTTAGAAGCACGTCTTGTTTTTAATGTATATATTATTCTTCATCGTTCGCTCATGTATATTATAATGTGTCTTGTTTTAACTGTGTCAATCGCAGACATCACCACTCTTAATTTCTCTCTAAAGCTGGAGACAGACTATGCGACTGCCTCATAATTATGACTCGATCAGGTCGTGACGTTGACCAAATTTTGTTTCCCGCACAGAAGAGGTCACAAGCCATCTGACTCGATCAGACTCGATCAGTGACATTTAGAACCCGCCCTATTCGGCCATGTCACCTGACTGGGCCCGACTGAGTCAGACTGATCGAGCAGCATGGTATGCAAATGAGGTGAAACGTCACGACCTGATCGAGTCACATGAGGCAGTCACATAGTCTGTCGCCGGCTTAAGAGATAATAAAGTTGTTTGAGTTGAATTGAGTTGAGTGGAATAACTGTATCTTGCTAAAAATCAACTTTGGTTGACAGATCTGCATTGTTAAACATTCGGGACTTTGCTGGTGTTGCACTGCCTCCGGGCATTGCCTCCAGGACCGTTCCCGCTATCTTTATATCTACTAATGTCCCGGCATATGTGTCTGTTCCAGACCGGAGGACGTTAAACAGAATGTCATCATCAATCAACTTTGGGTTTGACCTGGAGTTAAAGGGTCCAATAGTTACATAAATAATAAAATTTTGTTTTGAGCTTCGCCTTTTACACTTTGAATTTGTCCTTGAAAACAAAAAGACAACATTTTATTTTGTGGCCATGTCTTTCACATCTTTGCTGGAACCCGTGACAGTCCCCAAATTTGGTGTCCAAGTTCTTCTTCTCTACTTCAAGTTCTTTGAGTAGAGTAGAGTAATAGGGACTGGCTTTCAATATCCTAGGCCTCGCGGACTATTAAAACATCCCTTCAATACAAATAAACATTTTCTGTCGGGGTCTGACTGCATAATTTACAAATACCACAAGCCTAATAAAGCATCAATCGTCAAAATAAAAATAATAATTCTTTAAAGATGGACCCTGACGGATGAGTTTTTGCAAGAAACACGTCGAGATCACCAGGAAAACACCCTTTACAGAGATTGCAACACTCGTTTTGTTCTGGTTTCCTCAGTAGAAGTCAAATCGGCGATTCCTCCTTCGGAGGTGCTGGAAGTCAAATTATTTCACCCAAAGAGAAGGCGTGTGACGTCTCTTTTCTAATGGCCGCCAAATCGTTTGCACGAAATTTTCGCAATACAAGCCTTTTTTTCTTCTTTGTTAAATGTTTTATACAGTTTGTCTAAAGGAGTTTCGCTCACAACAAAGGAAATAGCTCCAATTGTTTTTTTTACTGCACTACCAAAAAAGAAAACGCTTCAACCACAATGAATGACCTCTACCGGCCCACCCCATCCAAAATGGCTACTCTCTCCGGCATCTCCGCCAAGAAGGAATCGCCGATAATATCTCCCCTTAACCTCCTGCCTTTCAAAGAATGAAAATTCAAGTATTTTAATCTTTCATTGAAAATAGGACATATGTTTTTACATTCTTTCAAAAGTTTCGTAGACGCCGTTGAACTCTTTCTAACTGGGATGGAAGTTCAGTTTAACGTCGCGTATCGGCTTTCGCCATGTACGACGGGCTGAACAAACCAACCAGGGTATAAAGAAAAATTTATGTTCCTGAATCACTGTCTTATCCAAAAGGCCGAGAAGCGATCAGAATTTTACTCTTTCTAACTGTGATGATTGTTGTTTTAATATGAACATCAGATTGTACTGATTTGCATACGGTAAATGAGGACGAATTGTTTTAAATATAATAATAAAATAATTATCTTAATAATACCCATCATTTGGTTAGCTTCATTACTATTTTCTGAATATGTGCATCAAAAGACAAACTAGTATTATCAACCGTATACGTACGTGTTACTCCTAAGCTTTTTTGTCTTTCAAACTATCTGTTGAAAATCCTCATTCAGCTTCATAATGTATGGACAATTCTTTATTATTCTTTCCCACATGTAGCACTCCACTCTTTGAAACATTAAAATAAAAATTCCAGGTATTAGACCATTCTTGTAAAGTAGGCCCTATTAATTACATTTTGATGTTTTGTTATATATCTTTATATATCTTTGTATTATTTATATCTTTGTCTATTCTATTTCACAGGATACATCTACTTCAGGTAATAAACCACCCTACAAAGTTTGAACTGTGGTGGAGTGGAAGAGGGATAGAGTAGGCCTGTATTTGGAGTGAAGAACAATGGGTGGGAAAAAATGACATGTCTGCTGCTCGGCGACACATTATTGTTACATGCGTGTCAAGGGAGGCTATTCTACCCAGGGCTGCTACGTTATTTTGTGATCATAAAAGTAATGAAGCTTAGTATAGCATATCTACTTGTTAAAAAACCCACACAGAATAATTCAATACAAGATATTTTGCATCACCATTGAATAAGGAAGTTCTTTAAGAAAAGGTCACGTACGGAACTGTAATAATGACGTCATGACCAAAAAAAACATGGCCGTCGGCCTGATGTTGATATTGGTGGACGAACCCCGCAGTTGACCAGCTTCCACTTCAAACTTCAAAGGAACCTGTTCATTCTTGCTGATACATCAAGTAAATATTGATTTATCTTGTATGTTTGCAAAGATGGTTTAACTGCTCTTTGTAAGGGATGGTCAAATAATGTGTAAACTCGAAATGTTTATTTCCAATTTTCCATCATTCATTGTTTGCGGAGAACCGAAGTATGTTGATATAAATTGCTAAATCACTTAGGCCTGTCCTAGTTCCATGATTGCAAGACAACATAGTAAAGATAATTGAACCTATGTGTGTGTGTGTGCGCGCGCGCGTGAATTTAATCCTCAGGAAAATTATTAAACTTTTCACGTGTTAGTTTGTTACTCAGTGAGTCAGTTACTGTTACACTTATTCAAATTTCAATGAATGAATTATTGATATTAACTTGTTAAAAAATGCATGGTCGCATTATACTCACACTCAGTAGTAGGTTTGTATCTTGATGTTAGTCGAAAGGACCACTTTGTGGCATAATATTGGGTTAATTACAGTATCATAATCTTCAAAATGTTGAAGGAGGATACTTAACTTGGTGAAAGAAGAAGAATTCACAGGAGCATACCGTAAATTTGCTAGGCAGAGGCTAGGGTTATGGGTCCGTAACCTGCATTCACCAGGCTACAGTTACGGGGCTCATTCACGGGACACAAATTTATACAATGTTGTCAACGACCTCATAGACATCAAAGCGGAACAGTTCCTCCTCCCTGGCAAAGTGCACCCGCACCAGGTCAAAAAACCTCAAATCATTCATTGAACTACAGACAAATCACAAGAACAAACACTTTCAAATACAGCTTTTCCCCCAGAACTATCCCAGTTTGGAATTCTCTTCCAGCCGCAGCAGCTGAGGCTCCCTCCTTGGTATCTTTCAAAAGGGAGCTCAGCAACTTGTCTTTCTAATCTCTGACTAGGGGGCCATGATAGATCAAAGTAGCGGTAAATGAAGGGCAGGAGCTGTGCCGGTCATGGTTTGGCCCCGGTGACCGCTACGGTAGCCGGATTGGTCTTGCCTAGATACTGTGAAACAAAGGTCTATGGTCCAACCTCCACACACACACACACACACACACTTTATTTTGTTTTGTTTTCTCCACACACACTTTGCCCCAAATTAGTTTTCTAATTATTTTATTTTCCGCATTGGGCAACCTCTTAAGTCACTGTAATGTCTACTGAGACGGCGTGACTTGAAGAAATTATTGAAGACTTGGTATATTTTTGCGCAAGTGTCTTGAAAAACTACCAACATTGAAAAATATGCAATTTATATATTCAGGTCGCCATTTTTAGGGGAATTTGCCATGCTGGTATGGCAACACTGAATGGCGACACTGAATTTAGAGGGTTTATGTTCATGTTTTTTTATGTTGATTATTTTAGCCTCTATGCTGCCGGCGATGTATATGCGTCCTCTGTAACGCTTCAGTATTTGCCACCGACGTATATATATATACATCGCCGCTAAGTAGCGATATTGGTGCGTTAAAAAATTGCGCGACAAACTGGTGGCACATGCGCAAGTAGTAGGCGGCAGCAAAGGGGTTAAATTGCCAAACTTTCCATGGCATCAAATTCAAAACAACCTTAACTCTCTTGTGCGGTGAACGGTCGGGAACGTTAAAAAAAAATTCGGATCGGAAACGTTCGGGAACGTACGGATTCCATGTGGCCAGTTTGGGCGCTTCCATTTTGTTTCTATCACATGGCAGTCAAGTGAGCGCTTCAGCCTCGCTTTCGCAATAGATTACACTTCCATCCAGTTGCTTGCAATGGCTTCTAGGCCGATTGGTTTGAAACTATGAAAGATATGAATTTTTGAAAATTAGTGACCGACTTCGGCATTTTCGTGATTTTTCCAATATGGATGACGAACAGTTATGGCGTCCATTGACTGAAGACAGCGATGAATAGTCATATTTTTGTGAAAGATAGGACTTATGAGATCGCAAAGTGATGAGTAAGGAGTGTATTCTTACCTATTTCGGCAGCAAGCTTGTTTTTGTTCGATCGATGCAAATTTTTGAAGTCGTGTTACTGACATCGGCATTTTCCCGACTTTTACATCATGGATGATGAATCGTATTGCATTTTCTGAGTGATGACAGCGATGAAAATTCATTTTTTTGTGAAAGATAGGAATTATAAGAATTGGACAGACATCTCGGCAACACATTCAAAACAAAAAACCCACAAAATCTGCTAGGGTATATTTTATTTTATTATTTTTCTGACGCTACCCCCCTTTTGTACGGAGTGACGTCCCTTGGGCTAGGATTTCAGAGGTGATAGAGAGCACAGAGTGTCAGGCACAAGAGGGTTAAACTGATTGTAGCCCTAACCCTTACCCGATGAAGTACATAAGTTGGGCAAAAAAGGCCTGGCGAATTTCCGGTATACTCATGTGAATCGGCCTAATAATAGTAATATTGATAGCCACTTGGGCCAAACCCAAAAAATTGTCTGTTTCTGGGAACATGGCCCCCAAAAGTAGGGTAGGTAGGTAGGCTTTCAATTTTTTTTTTTTTTTTTTTTTTTTCGCGGTGCAAGATTTTTGCCGTATTTGCTGAAACATGTGAATGTGAGTATCAATCAACAGATTATCTTTACCACTTGACTGTTTTTCACATAAGCATGTTGCAGCAAGTATAGCAGTAATATTGTACTGCGGGAAATCGCGTGCCTTGCGCCCGTCATTGGCTGATGTTGATCACGAATGTCTGCGCGAGTAACGGTCCTTGACTACGCCGAGTGAGAGTGCAATGGTTGTTTCCCTTGCATCGTCTGCTCAAATTGCTTCTTTTTTTTTCTTCTTTTTTTTTGAAACTCGTCAGCAACAAAAATTAGGGTCGGCAGCAAAAACTAGGCTCGGTCGGATTACCGGAAACAGACATATTTTTTTGTTTGGCCTTAGGTACAATTTTATCATTTTATAGTTTAATACCACCTAAGACCACCTCTACTGAAGTGTTCAGGGCCAGCCTTGGTGGCATTTTCACCAGCTACCAGGCCTCCTCCAGTGGGCCATGCAGTGTAAATAGTTAAACCAATGGGAGAAAGGCTTCTAAATGATTGGACTCATTTCACCAATCATACAACTTACAAGCTTTTAGCTGAGCAGTAGAGGAGCTGATCCTGGCTTAAATGCCCTCTCCCATCCTTCCCCGATTTTATCTGTCCCGGTGGCGGACAGCTTACATTTTTTCCATCAAATAATAATAATAATAATTAATAATGCTTAAATATAAATCCAGATTTTAATCATCAAATACGGAGAATTTTCGGTTAACGGAACCTCTGAATATTGTATAGTATTGTATAGCTTTTATTATCCCTGAGAATCATCCATGTGGGCTTTTTACCAGGAAAGTTTGATATGTGTATTTCTTACTTAGACAAAATGACCTGCTTTAGGAAAAAATACTTTTGAATTTGATAACTTGACACTCAGAATCTGGCTGAGTCAGATAGTCAGAGAAAATGGGGTTTTTTTTTGGCTGTCCCCAGGACTACATTGATTATGGTACTTTTATTAAAAACTGTTTTACTGTTTTAGTCTTTTGAATTTGACCTGAGAAATTGAAATTGTTTCCTCAAAAGTACAAAACTGGCATTTTTTTCTGAAATATTCAAGAATCTAAGATTCAGACCTGAGTGCGGCTGTGTGCAGCGGGGAGACCATTGAAAACTGAAAACCGGACACATACATACCTTACCCATTATGGCATAGGAACGCAGAAGAAGAAGAAGACCTGAGTGTATTGATATTAAATTGTACCTAATGCAGTGATGTATCATGTAACGAGGATCGAAAAGTGATAGGACAAACTGTACTGAGAGAAGATAAATCAATAGGACAATGTCCTGGCTCTTGCATAAATCAATAAGACAAAGCGTGCCAATGTTAAAAAAATAATCAGACATTTGTCCTGACAGGAAAGAACACAATATGACGTTTTCAATTTTAATAGGTCAATGTCCTATGACCAGGGCCTCTGGACATCACTGCTAATGAAGTCTGCATTTCATTGATGATTCTATTACTTATTTCTATCTTTTGTTTACTTGCCTGCCAATTTTCAGTCTGCTTGTGTTTTATATCTTGACTTTATTTTCTATTGTTACTAGCATATTGGAAATTGAAAAATAAAAATTAAATAATACAGATCCCAGATCAGTATTTAGATTGTATAAGAGCTCAATATATGACAATGAGGTCTTTGTACTTAAATTCATTTGTGTCTTTTTCAGTGTAGAGAAAGGGATCAACAATCAAGATGAGCACTGGCAGCAGCAGGCAGGATTCCGGAAAGGGAATCATGAGTGGGTTTGATTCAACAGAACAAAAGAAGTGGGCGTGCGAGTATTGCACGTACGATAACTGGCCTGCCTCCAAAAAGTGCGCAATGTGCCAGGCCAGTCGACATCCTCAGCTGATCACAGACAGTGTGAATGAAGAAAATGACATCTATAAAATGGCAGCATTGGCAGACAACAGCACAGCTATCTCTTGTCTCGGAGAAGGCAACTCAAACCAGGCTACTGTCAGCAGTAACAGTGACACGAAAATGAGCAACACAGGCTCTGGGGGCAATGGAAATGGTAACAAATGGACTTGTAGCATGTGCACCTTTCTCAACTGGCCTCGAACCTCACGATGCTCGCAGTGCTTGAGCTCGCGACAGAAAAGTGCACTGGTGCAGTCAAGTTCTCCCGTGTTAACAAGCCGCACCAACAGTGTTACTGAATGTAGAGAAAGTGTGGGAGAGAGTGGGACCGGCCCCGTGCAGTGTAATTCCCCAAGCTTAGTACCCGACAACAAGTCTAATACAACTTCCAGTAGGAGTGCCTCTTCTGTGATGCCAACTTCCCAAGTGAATAAATGGTCGTGCAAAGTGTGCACCTATGAAAACTTTCCGAAGGCAGCTAAATGCACACTGTGCAGAACTTCACGGGGTAAAGCATTGTCAGACTCTAGTGTTCATCATACCGGCAGTGCAACCAATGTTAGCACCAGTAGGTCAGAGCATCGGAACAGTTCAAAACACCAGGGCCACCCACACACAGAAACCCAGTCTGTGGACAGTGTGGAAAGTCACAACGCGGACCTGGCTGGGGCAGCAGGAGCGGACACGTCTTTCGTGGACGATTGCCAGCTTCAGATCTTGAGGAGGAGATTGCGCGACAAGGACTGGCTTTGGCTCAACGCCTGTCAGGGTGTGGTGGATGGAGATCCAAACGCCATCGAAACTTTTATCAGGGCTGGGGGTAACCCTTCTAGACAGTTGACAGCGGATGAGGTGTTGCTCCTGTCCCGTCCGAGTGCTTTCGAAGTTGGACACACGCTTGTGCACTTAGCTCTGAGGTTTCGCCACGAAGACATGCTTGCCGTGTTGCTGGCAACCACTGGCGCCGCATCCAAGTCAGTGAAACGTCTGCCTTGTCAAACCTCTCCTGACCAGGCCGCTGACATTCGTCGCCATATTTCAGCTGGAATCCGCCAGAGGAAAGGAGACTTTCCTTGTTACCACTTTAATGAAATCATCACGTTTGCCTTGCCAACAGGTATGTATTAAAATAATGTGGTTTTGTATTTTTGACACGTCGGTCTTCTCTTTTTAAAATAATAATCTTAGCAATGTTACAATTTTACAGGCATTTTATTTTATTTGTGTATATTTATGACAGTGCATGAGAACAAACTGCTTTTTTGCGTATATATTGAAATTTTGCTTTTACAGGATGGAGCTAACATTCCTTATAAATATACAGAAAACCATAGATGTCTTTGCTGGGTTTAATTTGTACAGTCATAATGAGTCATTACAAGTTTGACATCCAAGATGCATCTTTTACAGTAATCCGACATTGAAGAAAGAGTTTTGGTTCTTTGTTTCAATATGTTTTGGTTTCAAAATAATAAAATAAACAAAAATACCATTCAAATATTGATTTTATAATTGGGATGTAATTCATATTGGTAAAATATAAAATAGATCAGATTATCCCTTAAAGGAGAAATAAACCCTGTTTGGGCTGAAAAATCGTTTTAAATTGCTTATCTGTATTAAACAGCTTTATATTAAGTATTTATTTGAAAGAAATTGCCTTTCTGAACCGCCTTGGCTATAGTATTTTTATATCCAAGTCCCCTTAGTCGAAAACGACTTGATTTTTTACTTTCAAGCGGGAGGTTTGCGGCAGTATATCGCGTACGAGATGAAAGCGTGAAAAAAACGAGACAAAATTGAGTCATGACACCCCTGGGCACCCCTGGGCACCGAAAGTGAAAGCAAAACAATGGCGAATTCATGGACTAGGAAGCTTCAACACAGATCGTAGGCTTACCGTGTTATCAGTTTTGTTTCTAACATGACTTCAGAACACCAAAATGAACACACCTGATGCCCACTGTTCTAATCTTTGAAGAAAATGACGTCAATTATTAATATGACACATAAGTCAATAAAACGTCAACAGGCCGTATGGCGTAGAGAACGATAGCGGAAAGTAGGAAAGTTAGGGGGCCTGTTCTTACCATAAAAATATCAATAAAACATAAAATAATTATCAAAATGCTGCCTATTTAGTTTTTTTCATTTTTATAAAATGATCTTTATTCAAAACAACACGTCACAGCAGTGAATGTCAGTATAATTATAGTGGAAGACCGAATGGCAGAATTGTGCATTTTCATGCAACAAGCATAACATTTGGCATGATGGTATCTTATGGTGTGTTTATCAATTCCTGACATAGAGACATTTGCAAATCAGCCTTTAACCCTTTCAGTGCCAAGGGTATTTTGGGGGCACAAAAATACATTTAAAAAAAATCTAGTGGTATGCATTTTCATGAAATTTGGCATGCTAGGTTCTTATGGCATGTTTGTCTATTTCTGACAGAGGGACATTTTATATTTTCAGCCTTTAACCCTTTCAATGCTAAGGACATTTGATCACAAACAGTAATAAATAAATAACATTCTGAATTGGGACTCGGAATGAGAAGATGGAACAGCAAAAGTATTAAAAAAAAATCAATACATAAAAATTCTAGTGGTATGCATTTTCAAGAAACAAGTATAAAAATTGGCATGATATTTTCTTATGGTGTGTTTATCAATTTCTGATGTAGGGACATTTAACCCCTTCAGTACCAAGGGCATTTTGATCGATGACAGCTATATATTTTTTTAATCTAATGTTGTGTATTTTCATGCAATAAGCATACAATTTGGCATGATAATTTCTTATGGTGTGTTTATCAATTTCTGACATAGGGACATTTGCAATTCAGCCTTTAACCCCTTCAGTGCCAGGGGCATTTTGATCGCGAACAGATATTTAATTAAACAAAATTGTAGTGTTGGGTATTTTCATGTAACAAGCGTGAAATTTAATATGGTGGTTTCTTAAGGTGAGTTTATTCATTTGTAGGGATATGTTCAATTCAGCCTTTAACCCCTTCAGTGTCAACAGCATTTTGATTGCGGAACTTCATTAGGGGAAGACAGGGTAAAACGCCCATGGGCAGGTAAGAAGCCCATGTAAATTATCATGAAATAAAGAAAATGTAAGTCAAATTTGCCCATGAGACGAATGCTAAACATTAACACTCATCTCATGGGCAAAATGTGACTGAAATTTGCTATATTTCATGAGATAATTGGCATGGGCTTTTTACCCCATCTTCCCTATATATGTCCTAAGCACTGACGGGTTAAGAAGCTTGGATTTTGTAACCAAGAGGTAGCTCCTGATGGCTCACATCTGTTTTCAATCACTAAACTAAAACAATCTTCCACAATCTTCTGTTAGTCACTTCAATTCAAGATATCAACATTTCCTAGTACATCCATCCCCTACCTCACACACACACACACACACACACACACACACACACAAAACCACATCAGCACGCACACATGCACAAACACACACAAAAACCCACATAAACACACTTGTGAACATGTGCACACACACACACACAACCATATACAAACCACATACATCACACAATCTCTCTTTCTACTCTCTCTCTCTCTCTCTCTCTCTCTCTCTCTCTCTCTCTCTCTCTCTCTCTCTCTCTCTCTCTCTCTCTCTCTCACACACACACACACACACACACACACACACACACACACACACACACACACATATACAGACTCACCCACAGACACATACATAGATCTTCACAGACACAAACACACACACACACACACACACAAATAAACACATAGATCTACACATGTATGCACACACACACACACCCCCCCCCCCCCCCCCACACACACACACACACACACACACACACACACACACACACACACACACACACACACACACACGCTCATTTGCTTTTTACACAATAATTACTCTGTTTTTATTCCTTTTCAATATGTGGTAAGATTTAACGTGGTTATAGCCCTGACATGGCCTTTGTTGTCAACAACGCTATAATTTTAATCTTAATCTTACTCTGACTGAGTACATTCTACAAATGTCTGATAGGGCCAGAATAGATCTAGATGTTCAATAAGTCAAGAAAAGGGTCCAGAATGGTCAGCTTGGTGACCGTGGGCGTTTTAACAGAAGAAGATGAAGAAGAGGGTACTGTATCTAGATTTAAACTGTTTCTTTCAATTCAATCCCTTGAAGTCAAGGCCTAATCTTTCAGTGCACCCATTCCACATTACACACAAGCACAATCATAATACACTTACTTACTCACCTAAGTAATCGATTGGAATAAAAACTGTGTAACATAATACAATTAGGAACAATGATATAAAATAACAGTGCCGTATTTTACAAAAAAATAAATGTAAAAGAAACATAATGTGTGTGCTAAGTTTATTTTTCTGAAACAAAATTTGTATGTTGAAGAAGCATTATCTCCGACTTCGTTTTTCAATTGGGGCCCTCTATTTTTGTCTGCTTAGTTACCAGGGACGGTATTCATGTCGAGATAGCATGAGACTTAGCATGATGCTAACTTAGAAGCTCTTCCAATGTCCTATAGGATTTAATAGGACTTTTGGAAGAGCTTCTAAGTTAGCATCATGCTAAGTCTCATGCTATCTCGACATGAATACCGTCCCAGTTCTACTAAAGCTTAAGTGGGAAACTAAACGTTGTTACTTTCTAAATTAAGTAAACCGATATAGTTAATTTAGAAAGTAACAACGTTTAGTTTCCCACTTAAGCTTTAGCATAACTTCATAAACTTAAGCACAGGTCAGGTCAGGTAGTTAGGACATTAGGCCTCGCAGCCTCTTCACCGTACCAATTTTGAAATGTCAAATAAATAACAATAAACTCATAAATTTTTATGTCCCTACATCAGGAAATGTTAAATAGGCTCTCCTGTGTCTGTTCATACTATAACCTAATTTTGAACTCGTATGAGTTTGACCAAGTCGGCTGTTTTCATACCTTTCCGTCTACTACTACTGCGTGCGCGCGACGACGAAAATGGAGTTTTACGTCCTCTTGGTCTGAATCAGACACATATGGGACATTTGTAAATACAAATATGGTGGGAACAATACTGGAGGCAATGCCCGGAGGCAGTACGAAACCAGTAAAGTCCCGATTTTTTTTTATTACTACAGATAGGTGTAGCGGTGACCACGCCTCGGTTAAACCTCATCGGCTATGGCACCACCACAAGTAGTGATGTAATTGAGTGAAACTGCGTGCGCGCGCTCGCCTAAGTGTATAGACTATGAATAACATTTTACTCTATGATAACGTTATGAATATTACCTGAACAGAAAATAGTTATTATAAAACAATACAAATGAGATATTCCCAGTTAACTTAATTTATACGTTATCTAGATACACAAACTTTATTTGTTGATAACAATATCATCCCAAATTGCCATGTGATATAAAAAAACAAATAAAACGAACTAAATAAATGTATTATTGGAATGACAATTACCTCCCCTGAAACAAGGTGTACATATTGTTTTTAACGTCCTAACTGTTCCTTTTAATATTGCATTTTAACTTAAAATTAACTTCCTGATTTTCTTCTTTCACTTACACGTTCAATGACTCGCCTCTAGATGAGTCTGCCCATTAATTGATTAATTTTTAAATCTTCAAATCTTAGTGGAGAACATCTAGACTAGATCTAACTAATGGCTTCACCTGGTATTCTGTCTCTTGTAATTTGTGTTAAAAAAAATATTGGCTACCGGGCCATTGTTACAGGCGAACAGTATATTGGTGGGAAAACTAGTGAAATGTGTAATTCGTTTCAACTCTTTGTTGTTTAGAACATCCAACTGAACTGAAGCACAATATCAAGGCTTTTTCTTTGATGGACCCCTAACGCGTTCTTTCGTTTTCGTCATTTCCTGCAAGACTATTTTTACATTGGAGCCTTCGGTGCCGGAAAGTTTAAGTTTTGCAACATTGACTTTATTAAAATATAACGGCAATTCTAGAAAATCTTCATTTATAGCGATTTTTGGTGTTCATCAATACAACACAATTAAAGTCCAGTGTATCTCAGCATGTTTGCGACATGCTTACCACAGGGTTTTCATCTCCTTTAACAGAAATTTGATATTTTTCGTGCTGTTTGATTATTTTTTTGCTTTTACTGAATAATTTTCTGTACAACTTATGTCATGTTTTCTTGCTGCTTTTTTTTTAATGCACTATCTTGTTCTTGAAAATGTTTCTCAGTTTTCATGATTGAGTGATTTGACACTGTTTCAGAAATTGTTGATCTTCCCAGTGAAACTCAGGAACACCTCATGGATGAGTTGCTGGATCGCACTGTGCAAAATGGTATACAATTTACTGTATTTTTTTTTAATGTATGTAGAAATATCCATTAACCATAAAAAATAAAGGCAGATTTAAATTTTACTGCAGATTAAAGGTACTTCCATTTTTCTGTCTTTCTTTTTTACAATAACATTGGTATTTGGTATATATTCAAATCACAGAGACTTATCTCTGTGAAATTTGGGCTGCTCTCCCCTGGCGAGCGCGTCGCTGCAAGCGCTTTTTTTTTTTGGGGGGGGGGGGCAGGGTGAGGAGGGGGGGGGGGCAAGACTTGGGAAACCTAGCTATCAATTTGGCCATACCAGGCAGCGGGCTTTCTCCTTGCTCTTACCGACTTTCAACTGCTGTGGGATTTTTGCATGCGTAAAGCACGCGGGTCAGACTAGCTTTAAGTCCCCATCTGAAGGACTTGACATTCAGTTCGATTTTCCTGTCGAACTAGAAAGAAAAGGCGAGGCCGGGATTCGAACCTGGGTCACTCACGTTGCAGTCACTCATTACATTTGGCAGGCGAACGTCTTAACCACTCTGCCACCTTTCTCCCTGAAAACATTACTACGATTATTGTTACCTCCGTCAACAAAGTTTTGCATTTTTGAATAGGCTGCTTTGATTGGTCCTACTCATTAAATTAGCAGGATGTTGTTTTTCTTTTGAAGATAGACAAGTTGATTATGGTATGAATTTATAAGAATGAAGATATTTGATTATGGAATGACTTCACAAGGTGGAGTATTTGATCTATGTTTGTAGAGGTCTGCTCCTTTGATATGAGCTCGAGTTATGAATATTTTCTGCTATCAATTATACAGACCATGTAGCTTTTAGGTGAATGTTTCTAGAGCTGAAAGTATGAATACTTTGTGCATCAATTATACAGACCATGTAGCTTTTAGGTGAATGTTTCTAGAGCTGGAAGTATGAATACTTTGTGCTATCAATTATACAGACCATGTGGCTTTTAGGTGAATGTTTCTAGAGCTGGAAGTATGAATACTTTGTGCAATTAATTATACAGACCATGTGGCTTTTAGGTGAATGTTTCTAGAGCTGGAAGTTTGAATACTTTGTGCAATTAATTACACAGACCATGTACTGATGTAGCTTTTACTGTGTTAGGTGAATGTTTCTAGAGCTGAAAGTATGAATACGTTGTGCAATCATTATACAGACCATGTATCTTTTAGGTGAATGTTTCTAGAGCTGGAAGTATGCATGCTTTGTGCCATCAATTATGCAGACCATGCAGCTTTTAGGTGAATGTTTTTAGAGCTGGAAGTATGAATACTTTGTGCATTCAATTACACAGACCATGTAGCTTTTAGTTGAATGTTTTTAGAGCTGGAAGTCGAGGAGCCGATCATAAACTGGAGCACAGAGCTGATCCAGCTTGGCAGTCGTCTGTATGCCTTGTGGAACCGAACGGCCGGTGACTGTCTTCTGGACTCCCTCCTTCAGGTCACCTGGGGCGTCTTTGACGCTGACAACACTCTGCGCAGAACGCTGGCTGACAGCCTCTCTGAAGCAGCCATGGTGTAAGTCAGCTATTGAGCCATGCAATGGAAGCTATTCTGTTTTGATCAATGCCAAACCTATGCTAACACTCTGCGCAGAACGCTGGCTGACAGCCTCTCTGAAGCAGCCATGGTGTAAGTCAGCTATTGAGCCATGCAATGGAAGCTATTCTGTTTTGATCAATGCCAAACCTATGCTAACACTCTGCGCAGAACGCTGGCTGACAGCCTCTCTGAAGCAGCCATGGTGTAAGTCGGCTATTGAGCCATGCAATGGAAGCTATTCTGTTTTGATCAATGCCAAACCTATGCTAACACTCTGCGCAGAACGCTGGCTGACAGCCTCTCTGAAGCAGCCATGGTGTAAGTCGGCTATTGAGCCATGCAATGGAAGCTATTCTGTTTTGATCAATGCCAAACCTATGCTGTTTTTTTCTAACTACAGTTTCAAGTGATCTACTGTGGAACCTCCCTTATAAGACTTCCCATTATAAGACTCCCTCCCACGTAAGACCTACTTCTCTGAGACATTGCCCTTCTTTGTAAGTATTGAAATTACCTCCCTTATAAGATCCCTCCCTTATAAAACCTCATTTTGGAAGATTTTTGAAGGTCTTATAAGGGAGGTTCCACTGCTTGAAAAGAACTTGTTAACTGATGTACTATACACATGCATGTTAGCCATGCACTTTAAGTGTGTTATGAAAGAGAAACAAAGGAACAAGACAAACTGTATGTTCTTTGCTACATCTATATGACAAACAAATCATCATAGCCATTTCACGCAAGGGTGTCCTAGTTTTACAAGTGCAAAAGATGACCACGTGGGAACTGCTGATCTCATTTCTTTGGCAACTCCAAAACAGCAAATTAAAGAAAAAAGATACGACAGTACCGTTAAATGCCATAGGTTGCTCTGTCAGAGGCGTGCATTAGCTTAATAATAGTAACAATAATAATAATAATAATAATGGATATTTGTTGCGCTCTTTCTCCAAAGAGCTCAGAGCGCTTACAAAGTTAACTTTAGACAACAATCCAGTAGTTTTGCTTTGTCTCTTGTGAATAAAATAACGTCACTTTACACTTGTCGTGTAGTTTGTTGTATGTTCCAGTGACGTTGCAGTCTGTTTCAGTTGTTTTTTTGTGGGTTTTTTAAAAAAGACAACAACCATAGCAATAGTAATAAACACAAAACAATAAAAATTAAAACAATTAAGTACAAATCCAATATTTCATACGTGCGCATGCACACACACACACACACACACACACACACACACAAACACGCACAGCACACAGAGAAAAGACATTCTTACCCAAAGGCTACGAATGCTTAACAAAATAAACATGCCTTTTAAATTCTCCAAGCCAGCGAAGCTCGCGCTTGTTTAATTTTTTGTTGTTGTAATCTCTTCTTTCAGTTTTACTTTTTGATTCTATTACGATTACATACTGCCATTTAAAAAAAAAATAAAAAAAATTCCGTTTTCTTAGAAAAAAACAGGATTTTTTTGGTGCTGTGTTCGTCAGGTTTTATTCCCGATGGAAAGAATACGAATCCAAAGAGGCGGAATCTATGCACTTCAGTTTGGACGAGTACCAGTGGCAGAGAGACTGGGCGGTGCTCCTGAGTCTTGCTAGTCAACCAGGTACCCTGTCTTTCTTGGCTCGTGTGTGTGTGATGAGAGTGCCAACTCGAAGCTTCAGATTGTTTACAGACTGCATGGGTCATATTACTCATGGCTGCATGAAATGAGGGGTCAATTTCCAAAATGATGGGCCACTTATATGGCGTAGCAGTTTTATTATTAAACATAATCAGTGTGTGTGTGTGCATGTGAGCGCACATGTAACAACAAAATAAACAGAAAATTAACACACTTGATTTATCCAGCAAAAAGACAAGTAGTCAACAAGATACCTTGGAAAAAAAACAAAGGGACAGCTTTTTTCAAATTTTAGACTTTTCTCTTCTTGTGTCTGAAGAGTCAAATTATGTCTTGAAAGAGACCACATAACAGTGGAACCTCCCTATCAAGACCTTCCCTTATAAGACTCCCTCCCACTTAAGACCTACTTCTCTGACACATTGCCCTTCTTTGTAAGTATTAATTACCTCCCTTATACAACTCCCTCCCACTTAAGACCTTATTTTGGATGATTTTTCGAGGTTTTAACCCTCTCACATTCACATCGTAACACTACAGGAATTGGTAGTTTTCCATCACGTGCAGACCCCGTGAATGTGTAGAATGAACCAAAAAGTTGGTAGCATCCTTGGGACAGACCAATGAAACTGCTTCTAGTATTATGGGATAGTAATTTACGTCCATTCACAGATGAAGAGCCAAAACTGCATGCGTGTCAGTGTAGCAGTTGTAAATGAAAGTGTGGGACCAAATTTGTCGTCTGCTCGAGCACTACTGTGTGTGATTGTAAGGATTTCTCGGCATTTCGGAAGATGAGTAGGATAATATTATTGAAGAAATGGAAAACTTTGACCATGAAGAGTTAGAAGAAGAGTCAGATGTAGACTTAGGAGGTGGTGTAGAGCAAAACGTTAGCAATTCCGAAGTCAAGTTGTCAACACTCAGCTAGCATCGCATCAAACAAAATGGCGGCCTCGGTACGGCACGCAGCACGGTGATGCATTTCGATTTTATAACCAACTGGCCCATACACGCATTTCCAAACACTGCGGCCCCTCTCGATTATTTCTTTTTGGTTTACCCCACCCATTCTTCAAAACAGCAGCAGACAAAACAAACATGCGCAACACACAAGCAAGTAAACACAGGCCACATTTGACCCACTTTGGAGGGTCACAGCAGACAAAATGCCTAGGCCTACATGTTGATTGTGATGGGCATCAAGCGACAGTGACAGTCCGTCTTTGGCCTACATGACTGTGCTGTTCTGTCAGCTAGCTCTCTATTATCGCAAGAATGAATGTTTTTTTTGTGACTACCATGACACAGTAGTAGAATGTGTGTAGGGTGGAGGGTAGGGGGTGGGGGTGGGGTATGCACACCTATATGATGGGGTGACACCAATGACACAACAACAGTGGTGGTACACACTGTGACTTATCACTGTACAGCTCTGGTTGAGTGTGTGTGTGTATTTTATAAAGTGTATTACAGTGTGTGAAAGTGTATGCAAACAATGTACAGTTGTGGTTTGAACTACATCCAAATAGGTTTTATTGGTGACAGTTGACAATTTTCTGTGCCACTCACTGGATTAGCAGTATGAACTGAAGCGACGGACAGAGAACAGACTAGGTCAAGTAGGCTTCAGCTTTCATTTTCACCCAAGTAACGTGCATGCGCATGAATAAACTGCATGTCAGTGCGCTGTTTTACAATGTTAATCATAATATGTGACACATTTGGTGACATTTAGTTGACAATGACATGACCCTTCACTCTGAGACACACAAAACACACTTCACACCCGAGAACAAAGCCTCATGACCACACATGCAAAATTTCATGGATGTAGATATTTATTTCTAGCAGTGGTGAAGCATAAACCACACTAACCCATTTTGGGCTACATTTGCCAAAAGAATACGAAATCTAGCAGAAGTTTGGTCTCAAACAATCCGAATATAAGAGGGTTCAGATACAGGAGGTTCCACTGTAGTGCCAACTGGAATATTTCGTGCAGAGAGAAGATTTTGTTGTTGTGGAATAAAATGGTCCAACCAAATCGGTTATATTTCAAGGCTTGTATGATTTCTTTACTTTGCAAAATTGGAATACTTTTTTTAAAAATTCTCAGTTGACAAGTAAATTGATGTTAATTGTTGATGGATGGCAGGTAATGTGGATGCTAATGCCTAATGTTAACCTTACATCAGTACTTGTGGTATGATTATAGTCATTTTGTGTGTGTGTTGGGGGGGGGGGGGGGAGCAAATTAAAAAAATGTGCCCAGCACAACTTTTAACCCCTTCACTGCCCGAGGAAAACAGAATTTGTTTTCTTATGATAACATCAATAAAAGAGACCTGTCAGACTCAATCTGAGAAAATGGTCTAGAGATATCGTCGCTGTCCGACGCTAACCGTGTATCTACAAAATTTGACAAAAATAGATTTTTTACTGAAACTCCTTCCAGTGACCTCACGCAGGTCTTCTATAAATATCTTGTGTCTGCGACCAATGAAAATGTTCAAATTTGTCACATGATACCACGGAAATAATCGTGTATGTGGCGGGTTGTTGCTGGTTTTGACGCGAGAACAGTGCACTAACTATGTGACTAACCGTGTAACTGAATTATCTTGAAAATATTGTGTGTTAATGCAACTTTTATTGTGTCACATGTTTACTCATCGGTAAAGAAGAAGGGTCAAGCGTATATCAAATGGGGATTGACTTTGTAGCAGGCGACAATATGTTTTTTGATGCTCCTGTAAAATCACTGATTGTGTAAATACACGGTTAGCGTCGGACAGCGACGATATGTTTCCTGACTTGTCTCAACCAAAAACCACCATTCCAGGGCTATTACATCAAAAGTTATGACATCGTCAGTGACATCACACACCCCATAGTAGACACAGGGGCAGGCAGTGAAGGGATTACTAAGACAAAAACTTGTAAAATTCAAAATTTTAATCAGCAGCGAATATGCAGAGATGCTTGGGCAAATGAATATACTGGTCAGGTCAGGTCAGGTCAGGTCAGGCTTTTAGGGCGGCCTCTTGATGTGCACTTTCTTTTGCTTGTTTGTTTTAATGATTTTGTTTTGCAATTTGTAAACCTATTATTACTGGTTAACCTATTATATTTGTTTGAAAAATGTTATGATATCAATGTGTTTTTTACCTCCCGGACAAAAGCTATGGCATTCTAATTACCTGCTCCAGAAAAGCTTGTAGTCCACAGCATTGGAACCTCCTTACGTCTTCTAGCACCATGTGCGAATACAATCGCCCAGTACATCACAGTTTACTCCCACCAAATGCAAAGACATTCACTGCCAAGTACCCTGCCATGCGTTTGTCTGTTTTCAGAGCTTATGTCAGGGGGGTTTTCCGTACTTAAAGCAGCGCATGCGCACTCGAAAAAATAGTTGCCATCCTCTTGTCAGTTGACATGCAACCGAGAAAAAAACCCCACATGGCGCTAGAAGAGTTAATTGGTATTATTAGGTATTAGGTACTTTATAGTCACAGAGGCGTCTCTGTAAAATTCGGGTTGCTCCCACATGGAGAGTGCGTCGCAGCCAGAGGCGTGACACCCAACTTTTTTTTTTGCATGCGCGTTTTGTGTGACTGATGAGGAAGGAAAAGGGGGGGGGGGGGGGGGGGAAATTTTGACCAAATGACAACTTTTTCATTGCCACTGGGTTTAACGTGTGCTAAGTGCATGGGCACACGGGACCTCAGTTTATCGTCTCATCCAAAAGACTAATCTCGCCTTCCCCATGACTGTGCCCTCATGAGGGAGGGGAAGATGGTGGAGGGGGGGAGGGGGGCTGGTAATATAACTTTAAAATAACAAAAAGTGTCTTATTTCATGTGGTTTTTTATTGCCTGGAGCCAGCCGGTGTTGCCGGATTATGAGAATTTGAGAAGATGCATTTTGCTGGTTATATAGAGGTCATGAAGTTTAACCAGAAGTGAAAGTGCAACAAGAGCCTGTCAACTACATTGGAAACTGTTGCTTCCCTTCAGCTTCCAGGGGGCATTGCCCCCCGAACCCCCAGGAGGGGCGCTGTCCCTGCACTCCGCCGTAGCTTGGGTGGCCCCTGGACCCCTGCCTTGCAGGATTTCTTTAATTTCCCAGGAACACCCATGCGGTTTGAACCTAAAATCCATGACTTCCTGGAACATGAAATCTGTGACTTTCTCCAAATAAAACTGGGATGCATGGGTGCAACTTTTCCTGCTATACAAGGATTTCCTGTTTTTGAATTTTACCACAAAAGGAACTTCATTTTTTTGTTTTTTTGTTAAACAAGATCTTTGTGTCTACTGTATTTTTTAGACACTTTAACATAAGCATTTGTATAAATTATGGAAAAAGCAAACTAAAATACCTTCATAAATCAATATTTTGTTCAACTGCAGGGGGACATTACCCCTGGACCCCGGCCTTTCAGTTTTTTTCATTTTGTGTAGTTGCACCCACGGGGATGTTAACCAGTAACATAATTGTACTCTCGTTTGCTGCAGGTGCCTCACTAGAGCAGACACACATATTTGCCTTGGCTCACATTCTGCGGCGACCCATCATAGTGTACGGTGTCAAGTACGTGAAGAGCTTCCGTGGGGAGACGCTGGGCTTGGCAAAATTTCAAGGTAACCTGAACGTTTGTACAGTACTTCAACTTGTCCTCGGTTTCACTCTACCAGCGTTACCCCTCGTGGGGATACCGGGGGAGTCTTTTGTATAAATAGTTCCCCCACCTTCTGGAAGTTCTGTGCTTGTAGCTTCCTCTAATCTGTCACTCTATGACTCTGCCTTTTCCCTTTGCTTACTGCCATCTACTATCTTTCTGCCTTACCGATCCATTCTCCTGCGAAGTCGGACTTGCTGGGCCTAACTATTTCTTAGTTAGGCGCATAACGGCAGCATGACGCATCTGCGCTCATAATTGACAGGAAACTGTCTGAGTGATCGAAGAAGAAGAAGAAGAAGACTCTACCAGCCTCTAATCTCTTTACAGTTACAGTGACGCTATGGAATAGTGTGCGCAAATAGACATAGCTGTAACTCCCTGCTGCCTCGTGGGTTACTTAACCCCTTGACTGCCAGAGAAAATGAAAGAAAAATTCATTGGGCAAATCATGACATGAAAAAGACAACTGATAGAGCCAATCTGAGAAAATGGTGTGGGGATAGTACTCTCTTGATTGTGTTAGAGCAAAGGCCAGCATATCATGGTTATTCCTCTTCATCTGATGACATCATCAGTGATGTCATCAGGTCAGTACGTAATACGTTGGTGGCAGTCAAGGGGTTAATGATTACCACATTTTTCGGACTATAAGGCGCACCCCCCAAATTTTACACTACCGTAATTTTCGGACTAAAAGGTGATACTTTTCCCCCAGACTCAGACCCCTGCGCCTTATAATGTGACTGATGAAATAGTAAGAAAATATAGTAACAAAATCTGAAATTTGGGTAAAAAAATACGGTACTTTCATGTTATTATAATTTCTTACTATATTAGTAGTCATATTATAAGGTGCTGGGGTCTCACTATGAGGAAAAAGTATCGCCTTCTAATCCGAAAAATTCATTTTTTGTTTTTGTTCTTCATGGACCTGTCATCTTGTGTTCTTGCTGTTCCCAGCCTTGGTGTGACTTTAAATTGAAGCGTTTTCCCCCCTGCTCTGCATCACCAATGTAGACTGTAAACTTGCCTATGTGGAATGTTTACATTTCAGTTATGTTCATCACTACCTCTTATGATATAATTTAAAACAGGTAGTGACAGTTCCCGCTCTTTTTTGTTTGTTTGCTGTCATATCTGGTTTTGCCCCTGATGAACCCATCTCTATAATCTATAACCATTTCCCCTCTTCCCATCCCCCATCCCTTTTTTTTTCTTTCTTTCTTTCTTTTTTTTTTATACCATTTTTGTCTTTTTAAAATGTGCCTGTGCCAGTGCCGGAAGATGTAAAACTTGAATTTTATTTTGCCCCTGACCTAAGTTTTGACATAGTCACAGGTTGGGAGAGTCAAGTCTTCTCGTCCACTGTGCGCCGTTCATTCATTAACACACAGGTTGACCTGGTTGCAGGGGTGTACCTGCCCCTGCTATGGGAGCGTGGGTCTCCTGTGGCCCTGGGCTACACGCCCTGCCATTCATTATTAACACACAGCTTGACCTGGTTGCAGGGGTGTACCTACCCTTGCTGTGGGAGTGTGGGTCTCCTGTGGCCCTGGGCTACACGCCCTGCCATTCATCATTAACACACAGCTTGACCTGGTTGCAGGGGTGTACCTACCCTTGCTGTGGGAGTGTGGGTCTCCTGTGGCCCTGGGCTACACGCCCTGCCATTCATCATTAACACACAGCTTGACCTGGTTGCAGGGGTGTACCTACCCTTGCTATGGGAGCGTGGGTCTCCTGTGGCCCTGGACTACACGCCCTGCCATTCATCATTAACACACAGGTTGACCTGGTTGCAGGGGTGTACCTGCCCCTGCTATGGGAGCGTGGGTCTCCTGTGGCCCTGGGCTACACGCCCTGCCATTCATTATTAACACACAGCTTGACCTGGTTGCAGGGGTGTACCTACCCTTGCTGTGGGAGTGTGGGTCTCTTGTGGCCCTGGGCTACACGCCCTGCCATTCATTATTAACACACAGCTTTATTTGGTTGCAGGGGTGTACCTACCCTTGCTATGGGAGCGTGGGTCTCCTGTGGCCCTGGGCTACACGCCCTGCCATTCATTATTAACACACAGCTTGACCTGGTTGCAGGGGTGTACCTACCCTTGCTGTGGGAGTGTGGGTCTCTTGTGGCCCTGGGCTACACGCCCTGCCATTCATTATTAACACACAGCTTTATTTGGTTGCAGGGGTGTACCTACCCTTGCTGTGGGAGTGTGGGTCTCCTGTGGCCCAGGGCTACACGCCCTGCCATTCATTATTAACACACAGCTTGACCTGGTTGCAGGGGTGTACCTACCCTTGCTGTGGGAGCGTGGGTTCTGCTCGGGGTCTCCTGTGGCCCTGGGCTACACGCGGGGCCACTTCTCTGCCCTGGTGTCCATGGAGGCGGACCTGGAGGAAGGGGAGGGTGCCGGGGCCAACCCGGAGAGCACCGACGAGGACCAGATGGTCTACCTCCCACTGGTCGACTACCAGGGCAAGCTGCTCGACGTTCACTTCCTGTCCGCATCCGAGGTGAGAACGCGTTGATCGCGAACGTCAAAGTCACAGTATTGAAACATCAATGCACTCTGGCTAAGCTAAATAGAAAGGCCCACAGAGTTGATTTTCGTATTTCTACGCAATAATTACTGATTCAACGGCTGAAACTGTCAAACTAATGCTTAGCGCCGTATTGGAGTCTTCATCTGTTGCCAAATCCTGGTGGTCTGTTGGAGAACAGTGGCCAATAAAACTATATCCAGTACAAGCTGCCTTGTTTTGTCGCAAAAGTCATCCATAAAGGCACATTTGGGTTGTTGTTCTTGTTGTAAGATCGTAATAAAGTTTTAGATTTTTTTCGTAAGGTCAAAAACAGTTTTGGATTTTTTAGTACAGCTAATAAATGTTGACCATTGACAACCCTTTGCTGCGAATAGGATGTTCAACATGTGCAAAACACACAGCTTCAACTGTTTGGAAAGCTTTTATTTTGCCTTCACCCTGCATATGCTGTGTGTGATTGGTGAAAAGTGTTTTCTCTGTGTGCGCAGATGGGGCGTGAAGAGCTGTTGCTGCAGGAGTGGATCAACTGCTGCCGAACCAAGGGAGGCCTACTGGTGGCGGTCCAGAAGCGGGATCGCCAGCCCCTGGCCGTCAAGCAGATGCTGGAGGAGTGGCTGGACCAATACCGCCAGCTGCCCACAACTCAGGAGGACCCCTCACCCCTGCAGCATTCAATCTGCCCTCATGAGTTCTCCAGCGATGATGAGAGCGATCAGGAATGACCTATGCACAGAGAGAGAGAGAGAGTTTGCAGTGCTGTGACGTAAGTCTGCAGTGCTGTGACGTGTCTGTAAAAAAAAAGAAAGAAACTATAGATGTTTATTTTGTGGTTTGCCATCAATCGATGTGTATGTGCATATAAGCTCGATAATATTTATCATGGTTTTTGTTGTGGTGTTTTTTTGTGGTGTTTTTTCATTAATAAAAACAAAATAGCGGTAGTGCCAAAATCGGTGAACAAAGATCTGTTGCCTGATGTATCCCCGTTTACAATAGCTGGAAATAAAAGAAGAAAATTTCATCATGTCAGTATCCATACACTTTATTTGGTTGATATTCTGATTCTGTGTGAAATGCTTTGTTTTTGTTCTTTTCCAGACATGCACAGCTACTAACAACCCCTTTCTTACTCCCCCCACATGCACATAGTTAAAACACTTAGGAAGTTAGGTACTAATAAGTAATAAGTCATACCATTTACAAGAGTATCGGTCGACTTAACTCACTCGGGACGAATGAGCCGGATCGAGCTCAAGGCATGCACAACCTTTAAGGACGAATGAGCCTGATCGGGCTCATGAGCGTTTTCAAGAGGTTTTGTATTTCTGGCATGTATGTAACCAGCTTTCGGGAAAGACGTAATCTGTTTTTAGTTTGCTCTGACCTTGCCTCTTTTGAAATCAACCAATCGTTGCAGACTTTACTTTTCCATTCTTGGAATATGGGAGTTGAAATAATGGGTTGTGAACATTTTCTTCATTCTATCTGTAAGCTGTTTGTGTCAATAGGAAACAAACGACAAAGGTATGGAATCTGATATTTTACGATCGATTAGTGCATGGTGTTGTTAATCTATTCTGAAAATGTCAGTCCCTAACTTTTCATAACTTATTTTTCATGATTTGTTTTCGAGCCTAATCGAATGGCCTGTCTGAAAGCGTTGTAAGGGTGAGTTAACTCAGTCGTAGATATTTTGAAAATAAGAATTACTCTTTTTTGACAGTGTCCATCAGTATTACATCTACTCGTCAATTTGCATTTTTTACCGTTTGACTTCTATATTGCTGTTTCCCATAGTACTGTACATTTCCAATTCCAAATACTTTATTGTCCTTGTTATGGGATTACTTTATTGTCCCTGTTATGGGATATTTTTTATGCAGAGATATAAAACATTAAGACAATATAAGACGAAGACATTATGTAAAACAAAGATAAAATTTACAGCAATAATGATCAACAACACACACACACAAACACAAACACACACACACCGTTATGATCAAGGAACTTTCCAATTAAAAACTCGCATGAAACTGATAAAAGAAGAAAACATTTTTTTTTGTTATCCTACTAACCGATATTATATTTGAAAGGACTATTTAAAATTGGAATGTTTTTTATAATCGTAAAATTGGAATGTTTTAATAATCGTATAGTCAATATTATTAGATATCCTGTACTTCCAAATATACAAATGAAAGCATTGACAGAATTAAAGGAAACGTCTTCACAGTAAAGATGGAAGTCAAAACATGCTGGCCATTTTTTTTTATCCAGATATATTGTCAGTTATTAAGATTCCCCTCTTATTTTTATCATTGACTTTGTTTTATTTTTCCCGAACATTTTACGCATTTACAATCTGATTAATTTAAAATCAGAAACGAAGTCAATAAATGTTAGTTATTGCTTGCAACAAGCTCAAAGGTTTATACCGTTGAGATCGTGAAAGTTTGAACGTTTAAAAACCCACCACGTCACATGTATTTTCCCTCTCTCCCTCTAAAACGTTTCTTACCATCGAGAGGGAAAACACGTGAAAACCATGATTTTCATTCATGGACGTGGTGGGTCTTTAAGAATTTTCAACATTGTGGGTCATTTTTGTTTACATATTTTATACTACTTTTATGATAAAACAAGTGAAAAATCATGTGTTTTCTTTGTTTTTTCTGTGTGCCCAAAATGAGTTTTTAAGATAAACCCATATACACTAACATTTATTTGTTCATTTCTACTATCTCCTCTCTTAAGCTGGAATTCCATATGCGCTATTTTCGCTGGCTTAAATCA
>CM065683.1:64782434-64807434 GCA_017654935.2 Phymorhynchus buccinoides | reverse complement strand
GCTAGTCTCTGCCCCAAATTGTCAGGTAGGTAGGTACCTGCTAGTCTCTGCTCAAAATTGTCAGTAGGTAGGTACCTGCTAGTCTGCCCAAAATTGTCAGGTAGGTAGGTACCTGCTAGTCTCTGCCCAAAATTGTCAGGTAAGTAGGTACCTGCTAGTCTGCCCAAAATTGTCAGGTAGGTACTTGCCTAAACCAAGCGTCTGCTCTTAGAACTAATAGAAGCAAGCAAATAATCATACAAATGAATAACAAATCTTTAAAGTTCAGGCCCAGACCAGTTATGCAACTCTGTTTGGATTTGTTTTAAATGCGTCACCTACGTAGGGCTGTAAATGAATCAGAATATAAAGTACCGTATTTTACGGACTGTACGCCAATACTTTTTCCTAGACTGAGACCACTGCGCCTTATAATGTGATTGATAATATGGTCAACTATGGTAACAAAATCAGAATTATGTGTAAAATTTGGGGGGTGCGCCTGAGAATCAGGTGCGCCTTGTAGTCTAAAATACGGTCATAATTCCAATATCTCACTAGCAATCCATATTTTTTCAGCATTTTAATGCAATGTTGTTGTTTTTTGTGCACATGTGCAAACACTATGTTATTAAAATGTTGCTTACTGTTTATTTTATTTTCGTGAATGCTTTTCATGAGTAATGTGCCTTTTTAGCCAGTTTTGTCAGCTGCAGCACTTTGTCATGACTTGAGACTAACCATTCCAGTGCATGCATGTGATCTTGGATATCCAGTGTGAAGCTTTAATTCATAGAAACTATAAAGACTTAACAACAAAAAGAGAGAGAGAACAGTAATCAGTTGAAACAGTAATCTGAACAACACTGTGTTTTAGAGGAGAATTGTCTGATTAACTTGTCATTTAGATGTTGCATTGATTAAAAAAGAAAAGTATATTGTAGTAGAAACAGTTAGGAGAATATGATTTAAGAGGAGATATTCCGTAATTTTGTTTTTAATATTTCAGTTAAATGTTGCATTTTTTAACTTAGAAGACTTGAGTGCCCATAATATTGTTAGCAACATTTCCTCCTGTCAATTATTTGTTGTTGTCATTCTTTTTTGTTTGTTCCCCAGATTGGAGGATGCCGATCAAGGTCCGTACGCCATCATTCTGGCCCCCACCCGTGAACTGGCCCAGCAGATCGAGGAGGAGACGCACAAGTTTGGGGAGAGTCTGGGCATTCGCGTCGTGTCTGTCATCGGAGGCATTTCCCGTGAGGAACAGGGCTTCAAGCTGCGACAGGGCTGCGAAGTAAGCGAGCGTGTTTTGTATGGCTGGTTTGGGATAACATTTACATGTACATGTGTGGGCATAAATGTGTGTGTGCGTATGTATGTGTGCATGCGTATATGTTATATTTTGTGTTCGTCAGTGTGTGTGCTTGTGAGCGCGCGAGCACTGATGATGAGTATTGAAGTTGTTTGGTTAACAAATATTTATTGTAAAGCACCACGAGCAGCTAGCCTGAAATGTACGCTATAGAAGCTTTCTTTATTATTTGTTATTAAAATGTCATAGATTTCATCGAATGCTACTCTGCAGTGTAATCTGGGTTATGAGTAAGTCAAGAATGCCTATGATGCCTTTGGTACAGTGGAACCTCCCTATTAAGACCTTCCCAGGGATGTTCAATCAAGTCACCAACTCGCCATAGGTGTGACAGTGCATGGGAAGAACAGACACAATGGAATTTTGGCATGAAGTGAGATTTCAATTTTTCATGGTGGAGCAAAGATTGCTTGTTAATACATAGAAAACCGAATTGAGTTGTCTTGTCTAGTTTTTATTTTATAATTATTTGAAGTTTGGCATTGGAAATAGATCATTTGCAGAAATCGGGCATAGAAAATATAATTTTGCCTCTTTGTTTTTATTGACTTGATTTAAAAAACGATCAAATAAACAAAGAAATCATTCAAAATTGTCTTTCATGTTGTGGATACTGGTAGAACACATGAAAATAGACATAAATATACCCTAATTAGAAAATTGATATTTTGGGTGTTGTTGACTATTTTTGGCTTTTGCTAAAAACATTCTGAGCGACTTATGTAGGTTTTTCCCATGGACCATCACAGGTGACCTAGATTTCCTAGAAAAAGACACGTCACAAGCAATTTGCTGCATGTGACGTTGCCTGTAAAGATAATCTATCCTCCTCCTCCTCCCTCCCTCTTACCCTTGCGTTGCACATGCGCTAGATCTGTGACACCACTTCGTATTGCTGCTGAATGCAGGCCATGCTGGATGATGCTGACAGGTTAGGGGCTGAATGACCAATTTTTGTTCTTGTGTACCATAAAAAGAATGAAAACATAACAGCCTGGGCCTGTATTCACGTTGAGATAGCATGACACTTAGCATCATGCTAACTTAGAAGCTCTTCCAAAAGTCCTATTAAATCCTATAGGGCATTGGAAGAGCTTCTAAGTTAGCATCATGCTAAGTCTCATGCTATCTCAACGTGAATACAGGCCCAGGTGAGTATTAACTATTTAATTTAAATATTTGTCTTTTCAGGAGAGAGAGAGAGTGAGAGAGTTAACAGACTTTTATTAGAATATGCTTGTTTGTTTGCTTTTTGGTATTTTGAGTGGAATCTAGTGAAAATAGAAATGTGTCAAGTTTCTTGTGAGCAACAGACGGGCTAGTCAAAATTCTTGCGGACTAGTTCGTTTTGTGTGGAGCTAGTCCATTGGACTACCTGCCAATAAAAGATTTGAACACCCCCTGTCCTCCACCTAAGAGGTGACCCACAAAATTTTAACTAATTTCCCCCCCTTCATATCCAGACTACTGAGTGTCCACCTCTCTATAAAGACCCCTCCCTGTTAAGACCTTTTTTTGTTGACTATACAAGGTCTTAATAGGGTGGTTCCACTGTATCTCATTGTATCTCTGTATCTCTCCATCACTGTATCTCTGTATCTCTCTGTCTCTGTATCTCTCTATCACTGTATCTCATCACTATCTCTGTATCTCTCTGTCACTGTATCTCATCACTGTATCTCTCTATCACTGTATCTCATCACTGTATCTCTCTATCACTGTATCTCATCACTGTATCTCTATCTCTCTGTCACTGTATCTCATCACTGTATCTCTGTATCTCTCTATCACTGTATCTCATCACTGTATCTCTGTATCACTGTATCTCATCACTGTATCTCTGTATCTCTCTGTCACTGTATCTCATCACTGTATCTCTGTATCTCTCTATCACTGTATCTCATCACTGTATGATATATCTGTATCTCTCTATCACTGTATCTCTGTATCTCTCTGTCACTGTATCTCATCACTGTATCCAGTGGTGTAAAATCGAAATACTTTGCAACTAGAATGAGGGCCTCTGCATTTCTCTGTCTGTCATTCTGACTGTGTGAACAAAAATTAGTGTTCCAATCTCCTTAGCTTTAACTAATGTAGGGATCATAATGAAAATTGGCAGAATTGTTCCTGTTACCACGATGATGTCAGTTTACCCCAGTTGCAAGCCAAAATGTAAAAAAAAAGAAAATGAGATGAAAAATAAACAGGTCTGAAGAAATCTTTCTCCCTACTGCATCTCTAAAGTTCGATCATTGTCCCACGATGAAGCCAATCACGCGACTTTGCAATAGTGCCCAAGTGCAATCTGTCAATCAGAGACAGAGATGTAAGCATGGCCTATGATCAGCCATAGCTCACTGGGGCAATTCACATGTTCTGTAGCTGGCTGGCTCTCTCTTTCTCTCTGTTTAAACAAATAACAATATTTTATCAGGAATACACTCATAAGGCCTGCCACTTGTTTTATTGTATAAGGGCATAGAATACAGTGGAACCTCCCTTATAAGACCTCCCATTATAAGACTCCCTCCCACATAAGACCTTCTCTGAGACATTGCCCTTCTTTGTAAGTATTAAAATTACCTGTTATAAGACCCCTCCCTTATAAGACCTCATTTTGGATGATTTTTAAAGGTCTTATAAGGGAGGTACCACTGTACTATCTTAGATCACTCTCATTTGATCATTGGATGATGATGATGCTTTTTTTCAGATAGTGATTGCCACCCCAGGTCGTTTGAATGACGTACTGGAGAATCGCTACCTGGTGCTCAACCAGTGCACCTATGTGGTGATGGACGAGGCAGATCGCATGATCAACATGGGATTTGAACCCGAGGTTCGCAAGATCCTCGACTACCTGCCTGTCTCCAACCAGAAGCCAGACACAGACGATGCTGAGGACGATGTCAAAATGTTGCAGAACTTCAACAGCAAGGACAAGTACCGTCAGGTAGTTTGGAAGGTCTTCATGATCCTCTTGCTGTTGAACTAGCGTGTGTGACGTAGGTTCACTTTCTGCAGAGAAAACCGGTCACCTTTTACTTTGGAAAAGCCTCTTAAAAATAAGGAAAAAAAGAATTGCCCAACAAGGAATCCAACTGTCCATTTTGATGGTGACTCTGCTTTAGTGCAAATCATAATAATGTCAAAGAGTGTCATAATAATAATGCATATTTTTATAGCGCCTATTCTCAGTGAGGGCTCTAAGCGCTTTACAAAACATATTTACATTGATTAAAAAGAAAACGATAAACAATAGATATTAAACAAGAAATCAACCAACCAAAGAGAGAGGATTGATGAGAGTCATGAGAGATGATTTTCACTATTGGCTCAAATTTGCGCAAACTGTTTCTTCCAAAGAAGAAAGTAGACCATGAAAAGATCCCAGACATGCATAAGCCAAGGGTTGTTTATCAAGCTTGGGGAGAATAAGAGATGGACGTTTATGCTTCAGGTAGATTAATCAATTTTTCAGAAATGAAAGCAAAACTTCAAAATTCTTAAATTGTTTTATTGGTTATCAATAGGATTTGAACTCATGCTGGGGTAGTGGGTGGATGCCTCGTGTCTCCATACGGGGAGCTGAGCTGACTCTGCCTTTTTCCTTGCTTTGTGTCGTCTACCGTATTTTATGAACTACAAGGCGCACCTGATTATAAGGCGCATAGGATTTGAACTAATGCCGGGGTCGTGGGTGGATGCCTCGTGTCTCCATACGGGGAGCTGAGCTGACTCTGCCTTTTTCCTTGCTTTGTGTCGTCTACCGTATTTTATGAACTACAAGGCGCACCTGATTATAAGGCGCATAGGATTTGAACTAATGCCGGGGTCGTGGGTGGATGCCTCGTGTCTCCATACGGGGAGCTGAGCTGACTCTGCCTTTTTCCTTGCTTTGTGTCTCTACCGTATTTTATGAACTACAAGGCGCACCTGATTATAAGGCGCATAGGATTTGAACTAATGCCGGGGTCGTGGGTGGATGCCTCGTGTCTCCATACGGGGAGCTGGGCAACCCCGCCCCCTCCACGAGTATCTCTCCGTGGGGATACGTGGGGATGGGGGGTCTTCGTAAAAATAGTTCCCCCACCTTCTGGAAGTTCTGTGCTTGTAACTGCCTCTAATCTGCCACTATTTGACTCTGCCTTTTCCCTTTGCCTTCTATCATCTACTGACTTATTGGCCCATTCTCCTGCCTTTTTAAAGAAAAAATCTTCCAAATCATTTTTCTCCTTTGAGCTCCTCTGAAATCGGAATATGTCGGTTGTATGCAGCGGGGAGACTCCGAACTGAAAACCGGACACATGCGTACCTTATCCATTATGGCCATATGGCCTGGGAACGCAGAAGAAGAAGAAGAACTCATGCTGAAGTTATGATTGGGATGATAAACATGTTCATCAGAGTTGTGGTTCAAAAAGACATTCTACTTCCATCTCTCTCTCCCTCTCTCTCTTTTTGAATAAGCCCCCTCCCCCATGGGGATACCGGGGGGTCCTCCATACAAATAGTTCCTCCACCTTCTGGAAGTTCTGTGCTTGTAACGTCCTCTAATCTGTCTCTCTTTGACTCTGCCTTTTTCCTTGCTTTGTGTCGTCTACCGTATTTTACGGACTACAAGGCGCACCTGATTATAAGGCGCACCCCCCAAATTTTACACAAAATTCAGATTTTGTTATTATAGTTTCTTACTATATAATATTATCAGTCACATTATAAAGCGCAGGAAAAAAGTATCGCCGTATAGTCCGTAAAATATGGTACTATCTTTCTGACTTTTTTGGCCCATTCTCCTGCCTTTTTTCCTAAAAAATATTCCGTATAGTTTTCTCCTTTGAACTCCGAAGAAATCGGAAAAGTGTCGGCTGAATGCAGCGAGGACACCAGTGAAAACTGGAAAAAACGGACACATACATACCTTATCCATTGTGGCCTTATGGTCTGGGAATGCAGCAGAAGAAGAAGTAAGCGATGTAAGCAACAATGAGCTCACAGCCTTTTTGTTTGCTGCAAGGTTTTGTTTGGTTGGTTGATTGCTGACTGTTTAATTTCTTGTCTCTTTCTATTTTTTTCTTATTTTGTTGTAATAAAAACCATTGTGTCAAGTATTTTTACTCGACTTAAAAAAAAAATTCTGCTAGAGTACAGATTACTTTGACCAATGAGCTAATCATGTTGTTGTTATCTTACCCTGGCTTAAAGACTCCAGGTATCATCCCAACAGCCGAACCACTTGAACACTATGGTACAAATGCACCAGCCATGGATGAGAATATTATGTGTGTGACTGTTTTTGAATAACCCGTCACGTGGGCATTCACACTCCGACTTCGGAGGAATGAGCTAATCATCAATGTTATAATAACCCGACACGTGGGCATCCACACTCCGACTTCGGAGGAATGAGCTAATCATCAATGTTATAATAACCCGACACGTGGGCATCCACACTCCGACTTCGGAGGAATGAGCTAATCATCAATGTTATAATAACCCGACACGTGGGCATCCACACTCCGACTTCGGAGGAATGAGCTAATCATCAATGTTATAATAACCCGACACGTGGGCATCCACACTCCGACTTCGGAGGAATGAGCTAATCATCAATGTTATAATAACCCGACACGTGGGCATCCACACTCCGACTTCGGAGGAATGAGCTAATCATCAATGTTATAATAACCCGACACGTGGGCATCCACACTCTGACTTCGGAGGAATGAGCTAATCATCAATGTTATAATAACCCGACACGTGGGCATCCACACTCTGACTTCGGAGGAATGAGCTAATCATCAATGTTATAATAACCCGACACGTGGGCATCCACACTCTGACTTCGGAGGAATGAGCTAATCATCAATGTTATAATAACCTGACACGTGGGCATCCACACTCTGACTTCGGAGGAATGAGCTAATCATCAATGTTATAATAACCCGACACGTGGGCATCCACACTCTGACTTCGGAGGAATGAGCTAATCATCAATGTTATAATAACCCGACACGTGGGCATCCACACTCTGACTTCGGAGGAATGAGCTAATCATCAATGTTATAATAACCCGACACATGGGCATCCACACTCTGACTTCGGAGGAATGAGCTAATCATCAATGTTATAATAACCCGACACATGGGCATCCACACTCTGACTTCGGAGGAATGAGCTAATCATCAATGTTTTAATAACCTGACACGTGGGCATCCACACTCTGACTTCGGAGGAATGAGCTAATCATCAATGTTATAATAACCTGACTGTGGTAATATTTCTTTTCTTTTTTTACAGACGGTGATGTTCACAGCTACCATGCCGCCTCAGGTGGAGCGCTTGGCTCGCACTTTCCTGCGGCGCCCCACGGTGGTGTACATTGGCAACATCGGCAAGCCCGTGGAACGCACGGAACAGATCGTTTACATGCTCACCGAATCGGAGAAGAGGCAAGTCAGCGGTTGATGCATGGCAACCAATAACAATTGACAGACGAAAATGTTTTGTTCTTTTAAAACAAAATTCAATACCTCTTCCTAGTCTAAAAGTATGTAAAAATCCAATTAAGAATCCAGGGCCTGTATTCACATTGAGATAGTATGAGACTTATCATCATGATATCTTAGAAGTCCTTCTAAAGGCCTATCAAATCCTACTGCTTTAGAAGGGCTTCTAAGATATCATGATGATAAGTCTCATTCTGTCTCGATTTGAATACAGGCCCAGATTTATTGAAGTTTTAAAAATTATTTTTGTAGGTAAAAGCTTTTCAAATGAATGGACTCGCATTTGCGTTTTGTATTTCAGATGTTTATGATCAATGGCTTAACATGTTATGATTGATTTGCCTTAATTCCAACAAAAAAAAAAAATACTTTATATATTAAACATAAAAAAACCTTTCGGGCTAAAAAACACACAAACAAACAGGATAAAAACTTTCCAATATTTCGTCATTTAATTGACTTCTTTAGGGTTTAGGGACGGATATGAAACATAATATATCATAATATGTATATAATGCTGGAATTGTTATTGAAAAGATTAGATATAATATGTTATATTATATCCAAAGACAGGGGTGGGAATTGTCCGCCAAACAGCAAATTTCTCGCCAAGATGACATTGCTTTTCTGTTCAAAAAAATCTGCCCACCCAAAAAAAAAGAAAGAGAGAAAAATCTGTCCACCGAAGAAAATACCCCGAGGAACTACAATAAAATGTAGCACCTGTTTCCATTTTCCTGAAATACGATTACCTATCTCTCTTGTTCTTGTTTGTCTCTCTTTCTCATCTGTTTCTGTTTGTTTGTTTCTCCCGTCTCAATGTGGTTTGTCTGTCTGTCTGTCTTTCTGCCTCTTTGTTTCAGTCTCACCCACTGTCTTCGTCTGTTTCTCTTCCAGTCTCTGTTGTCTGTCTCTCTGCCTTTCCTGTCTCTTTGTCTCTCGTCTGTTTCTCTGTCTGTCTCTTATCTCCTTCCCTCTCCTTATCTCTCTCTCTCTGTCTGTCTCCTGTCTGTCTGTCTCTCATTCCCCCTCTCTCTGTATGTATGGGGTAATACATTCCCTTGAAAACTAAGATAAGTATAATAGAATGACTTGTTTTGAGTGAATATAATAGAATGACTTGTTTTGAGTGAATGCAAAATTAACAAAATTTATCAATTCTAATGCTGTTTTTAGGGCTTCAATTACTAAAAAAGCTTCAGCTTCACCAGGCTTCGCCCCCTGACCCCCACTGGGGGCAAAATGCCCCCAGACCCCTGCTTTTCTGCTTATTTTTACTTTTCCAATTCCCATGCATGTGAAGATACACAGCTGGGTTGTGTTATTGTCATTTTTATTGTAACTTCATCCAATTTCATGTTCTTGGCGATGCGGTAAAGAGTGGTTAAGTCACATCCGGGCTTGTGATGATTCTGATTACGTTTTACAACAGTTGTCGTATGTTTGTTGTTTGATGTTGATTGTGTGCAAGAAGAAGCGGATAGATTTTTACAACAGTTGTCGTAGGATGTAAAGGTGTGATGTTTGAATGTTGACTGCGTGCAGGAAGAAGCTGAAACTTTTTTACAACAGTTGTCGTAGGTTGTAAAGGTGTGATGTTTAAGTGTTGACTGCGTGCAGGAAGAAGCTGTTAGATTTTTACAACAGTTGTCGTAGGATGTAGAGGTGTGATGTTTGACTGTTGACTGCGTGCAGGAAGAAGCTGATAGCTTTTTACAACAGTTGTCGTAGGATGTAAAGGTGTGATGTTCGAATGTTGACTGCGTGCAGGAAGAAGCTGGTGGAGGTGCTGAACTCCAGAGTGGATCCACCCATCATCATCTTCGTCAACCAGAAGAAGGGGGCCGACGTGCTGGCCAAGTCGCTGGAGAAAATGGGGGTCAGTGAATGTCTCTGCATTTGGTGGGAGTGAAGAGTGGTGTCTTGGGCGAATGTATTCGCCCATGGTACTAGAAGAGTTAAACCCCCAAATTGATGATAACTGTGATGGTTTATTAAAAAATTTAAAAAATGTAAATCACACCGCATTTTTTTTTATAGGTTGGCAACCCTAAGACATCAAATTTGATTTAAATGTCAAACAGTATAAACACACTCCCATGAATTTATGCAACTTCTAGGAATATCGGCGTAAAAGAACAACACTTTTCACATATTCGCAATATTTTTCAGGTTTATTCTTTAAACCTCTGGCCATCTTGGGTTATTCCCCTCCATGAGTCTCTCCCCATGGGGATACCGGGGGTCTTTCATAGAAATAGTTTCCCACCTCCTGGAAGTTCTGTGCTTGTAACTTCCTTTAGTCTGTCACTCTCTTTGACTCTGCCTTTTCCCTTCGCTTTCTGTCATCTATTATCTTTGTGACTTATTGGCCGATTCTCCTGCCTTGTTCCAAATAATTTTCTCCTTTGAGCTCCAAAATCAGAATGTGTCGGCTGTATGCAGCGGGGGGACTAGTGATAGCTGAAAACTGGACACATGCATGCCTCACCCAGTATGGCCATGTGGCCTGGGAACACAGAAGAAGAGAAAGTCCATTTCACATCCTCTGTCCAACCTGGAGCAGGTACATGTGAACATTTTTTAACTACAGTATAAAGATAGTACAGGGGTGCATGTGAGTATGCCTGAAGCCTGAATTCAGGCAATTTGATGCTGCTTCAGGCAGCTGAGTGCCTGAAGAAAAGGCTCTTTAACATGATATCATTCTTTTGTACATTAGGTTTTGGTGTACATTAGGTTTCGGCAAGAAAGTTCAGGCAAAAGTTTTGGTCACTGCATGCACTCATGATATTGGGACGATCCTGGAGGTATTGCAGCAATACCAGGAAAGTCTCGAAGTTTTTGAGTAATCAAAATGATTAAAACAGAAGAAGAGGAGAATCAAGTGTTCCGTGTTGTGTGTTGTTTTCTAGTACAATGCGACCACGCTGCACGGAGGGAAAGGCCAGGAACAGAGAGAGTATGCCCTGGCCAGCCTGAAGGGCGGGGTCAAAGACATCATGGTGGCCACTGACGTCGCTGGCCGCGGTATCGACATCAAGGACGTCTCCCTCGTCATCAACTACGACATGGCGCGCACCATCGAAGGTCAGTTTGTCACGCGGGACAGGGAGCGATGTGACTGAAAATGTGTTAAAGAGGCACCCTGACGGATGAGTTTTTCAAAGAAACATGTCGAGATCACCAGAAAGACAGCCTTTTCAGAGATCGGAACACTCACTTTGCTCTGGTTTCCTAGAAATGAATCCGTCAAAACGGCAATTCCTTCTTGGAGAGAGAAGCCATTTTGGACGGGGTGGGCCATTGAAAGTGGGTGAAGTATTTTCTTCTTTGTAGTGCAGTAAGAAAACAAATTGGAGCTATTTCCTTTGTTGTGAGCGAAACTCCTTTTGGTAATCTGTATAAAATAAAGGCTTGTATTGTGGACATTTTGTGCAAACGCTTTGGTCTAACTCAGGCGGCCGTAATCTGACTTCCAGCACCTCCGCCAAGGAGGAATAACCGATTTGACGGTTTGATTTATAAGAAACCAGAGCTTAGTGAGTGCTGCGATCATCCACCGGTACTATCTTTCTGACTAATTGGCCCATTCTCTTGCCTTTTCCCCCAAAAAAATCCTCCAAATAATTGTTCTCCTGAACTCCTCCGAAATCGGAATGTGTCACAGCGGGGAGACCAGTAAAAACTGAAAAACGGACACATACGTACCTTATCCATTATGGCCATATGGCCTGGGAACGTAGAAGAAGAATAAGAAGTTACCGAAGTTACCATATATTTTTGTTTTCTCTTTTATTGGTTGTCCATCCATGTGCACGCTTTCGTTGTTGTGTTGCGTGTTTGTGCAAAACCAAAATGATTTCCTTTGGACACTGATGCATTGGCTAATTAAAGAGTCTTGATCTTTATTCTTCTTCTTCTTGTTCCCGCCATGCCGTCCGGTGGATGAAGGCCGCGGTTGACTGCAGCGCTGCTACAGGACCCCACAGCTTGTCTTCGAGCGTCACAGGCCTGGGCCATATTTCACGTCTGGGTGTGGTGAAGAGAGGGCAGTCCTGCAATATGTGGGCTGGGATCTGTGAACCCGTACCACATGGGCATTTGTCTGTGTGGGAGATTTTCAGACGATAGAGATGGTAGAGCAGTTGGCAGTGCCCAGTTCTAATTCTGAAAATTGCGACCTGCTGGGCACGATTCAGCTGGTGGATGCCATCCTCTCCAGTGTACAAATGCAGATGTTCGCTCCATTCCGCTCTGATCTTGATCCATTGGATGTTGTGGTTTCAGACTACACTCACCGTATCGGGCGAACGGGTCGCGCCGGGAAGGAGGGCACGGCCATCACCTTCCTGACCAAGGAGGACAGCATGGTCTTCTACGACCTCAAGCAGCTCATGGTGTCCAGCCCTGTCTCCACCTGCCCGCCGGAGCTGGCCAACCACCCGGACGCTCAGCAGAAGCCGGGCTCTGCGCCTCAGAAAAAGCGCAAGGACGAGAAAGTGTTCATCAATTGAATAGCTCGAGGGTTTCGTGTTGTATACAGTGAAACCTCCCTGTTATTAAGACCTTCCCTATTGAGACTCGACCTACTTCTCTGAGACATTGCCCTCGAGTCCATGATGTGTTTGACAAAGGGAAGTCCAGTAAATTTCCGAAATATTACCAGCTATGACATGGGCGTTCGGGTTTTTAGTTCAGCATTGCCCCTAAGTATTAAAATTACCTCCCTATTGCAAATCCATCCCACTTAGGACCTTATTTGGGATGATTTTTCAGGTTTTAATGGTGAGGTTCCACTGTATTTGTAAGCTGATTTTGTGGTACAATACTGGGTTTTTCGTTGTTGAGCGTTGTTAGCTGCAGGGCAAAATCCACATTTTTGTTCTTATGGTAGGTAAATTAGGGATAGAAAAGAGTTATTAACATGTTACATCTTGCATATATTTACATGATCAAGTAAATATAGCTATTCTGGACACAGTTTCTTTGTAACGTTTTGTCATCGTAGCAAACAGTCAACAAGCACCATATCACAGCAATCTTTCCGTCACTTTGTAACAGGGGGTGGGGAGGATGGGTGGGGGAATTGAAGGGCTCTTTTGCGAAGTAAAGGACTCTGCTGTGACATTCTGTATACCGATACTCACTGAAGGGATTAATTGTGTTGCCTCTAAAGCCATCTTGTTCCTGTTTGCAGTCCTCTCTAATTTTAGTCTTTTATAAATTAAGGTCTTTTCAAATTGTTGGTGCCTGCTAGTTGTGAATGCTCGTGTCATTTTGCCTTGAACTGTATCTGAAAACGTGTACAACTTTTTAAAAAAGAGACAAAATAAACCCTTTAAGTTGTAGAGATTGATGCTCCAACTAAATACTTTTTTTTTTTTTTAAAGGATCGCGAGGAACAATTTTTATTCTTTTGTGTGTTTTTTTCCTTTGTAATTACTAAGGTTGGGAAGAAAATTGCTGGGGGGGGGTTTCTCAGTATGTACATACATTTTATTATTCATTAGTGACACTGGGGTCTCTTGCTCCTGCACTTTATTAAGTTAACCCCTTCCCTGCCTGCTACCAGATAGCCTTGCAGTATATGATGTCATTGATGATGTCATAACTTTTGATGTTATAGTCCTAGAATGATGATTTTTGGCTTAGATAAGCCAGGAAAAATATATCTCTAGACCACTTTCTCAGATTGAGTAACAGATTTGTTTTAAACTTTATAATAATAAAATTGATAATTTCTCCGTTTTCCTGTGGCAGCGAAGAGGTTAAGGACACCTATTGGCCAGGTGTGACACTGCTCCACTTGAGTGTCTCATCTATAGTGGTGGGAACTATACACATTGTTGTCATTATTCCGCCTGCTTTTAAATACCATCATTAGGATTATGTTTTGTGTTTTTGTTGTTGTTGTGATCATGTCAGTATGCAGCCTTAAGACTGAGAGGTAGTCATGGTTTGTCTAATAAATAGTTGTAACATGATGCTCTGTGTTGATGTTTTCTTTTGTGTGATGACTTCATAACTAGGGAAGGGTAGGGGTGTGGGTATAATAATAATAATAATAATTGTACATTTATATAGCGCTTTACCTCAGATGAGCCCAAAGCGCTTTACAATCAATGATTCATCAACAGACAACAAAAACAGCATTAACCAGCAACAGCGCATATACAAAGCAACTCTCTCTCTCTCTCTAACACACACGCACACGCGCACACGCACACACACATAAACACACATATAGTGAATCGGCCCTTTCAGAATTCAGAAAAGATGAATCCAAATGTATATTCCAAGATGCCGTATCTCTTTTGAATTTTGTACAAACTTTAATGTTAAGTCCATTTGGCTCGTTTCTCTGATTGCTGTTGGGTTTTTGTTGATAGAATGTTTGCATTTTTATTTTCTAATAGTTCAATTCTGGAGTTTTTATTTTATTTTCTTATCATTATTATTATTATGTTTTTTGTGTTGTTTTTTTTTTTTAAAAACTGTTTTAACTAAGCATACATCCCCTAATGTTACTTATAAATATGCACTTTAAGCACACACAGATACACATGCACATTCCCACGCGCACACACTCACACACACACTTTCATGTCTAATATCACTTCTAAGTGAAAAGACGTTAAATTAAAGAACAACAACAACACATATAGTGGGGGTAGTGGGGGAAGGAAGGGTAGAGGGGGAGGGAAGGGGGGGCAGTGGGGAAGGGAAGGGCAGGGGAGAGGGTAGTGAGGGAGGGAAGTAGTAGGGAAGGGGAGTGGGGGAGGGAAGGATAGAGGAGGGCAGTGAAGTGTAGGGGAGAGGGTAGTGGGGGGAGGTTAGAGGAGGGGAGTGGGGGAGGGAATGGTAGTGGGTGAGGGAGGGTAAGGGAGGGGAGTGGGGGTGTGAATACTACTTACCAACTGCCCTACCCTTCCCTCACCCATTACCTCCCCTCCCCCACTATCTCCCCTTCCCTCACCCACTACCCCACCCTCTCCCCCCTTCCCTTTCCCTCCCCCTAGCCTTTCCACCTACCCTTTCCCCTCAATTCCTCCCCCTCGTGGATGTTGCATGTGTGCAGTTTTGCTGGCTTGCATTTTGTGTGTGTGTGATATGTGTATCATGTGTGCATTTTTGTATGTGTGTGTGCATGTATTTGGTATTTGGTATATTCTAGTCGCAGAGACTTATCTCTGTGAAATTCGGGCTTGCGGAGAGCGCGTCGTCGCAAGTGCAGCGCCTACCCAATTTTTTTTTTTTAAATGGGGGGGGGGGGGGGGGGCACAGGGTAAGGAGGGGGTGTGGGTACACTTGGAAAACCTAGCTATCAATTTGGCCATACCAGGCAGCGGGGTTTCTCCCTGCTCTTACCGACTTTCAACTGCCATGGGATTTTTACGTGCGTAAAGCGCACGGGTCAGACTAGCTTTAAGTCCCAATCCGAAGGACTGGACGTTCTGTTTGATTTTCCTGTCAAACTAGAAAGAAAGGGCGAGGCCGGGATTCTAACCCGGGTCACTCACGCTGCAGTCACGCATTACATTTGGCAGTCGAACGTCTTAACCACTCTGCCACCTCTCTCATACATGTGAATGTATGTATTCATTTCTGTCGCTTCCCACCATGACTGCCAGATAGCAGAGGAGCAGCTGCTATCTAATCTCGGCGGGCTGGGCAAAAGTTTGTGTATACAGTGGAACCTCCCTTATAAGACCTCCCATTATAAGACTCCCTCCCACATAAGACCTACTTCTGTGAGACGTTGCCCTTTGTAAGTATTAAAATTACCTCTCTTTTAAGACCCCTCCCTTATAAGATCTCATTTTAGGTGATTTTTTAAGGTCTTATAAGGGAGGTTCCACTGTTGTGGAGAAGCCTTGCCCAGGCAGGATCCACACCCTCTGCCAAAGGATTTGAAGATAGATGGTGTTGGGGATGGTCCCCCAAGGCCAACCAATCCCTTTGGCTGCAGCACAAGAGCCAGTGCAAAATGCCCCCATAGTTTGTGGGGAATAAAGGGGAGTCTTTCAGTACGATTAGTTCCCCCACCATCTGGAAGTTCTGTGCTGGTAACTTCCTATAATCTATCACACACACACACACACAGAGCAAACAAGAACCAAACAATTCACAGCTAACTCTGCCATTTTGTTTTCGTGTGTGTGGGGTGTTGTGTGCATTTGTTTTCATGTGTTGGGGTAGTGGGTGGATGCCTCGTGCCTCCATACGGGGAGCTGGACAACCCCGCCCCCTCCACGAGTCTCTCCCCGTGGGAATACCAGGGGATACGAAAATAGTTCCCTCACCTTCTGGAAGTTCAGTTCTTGTAGCTTTAATCTGTCTCTCTCTTTGACTGCCTTTTTCCTTTGCTTTCTCTCAGCTACTATCTTTCTGCCTTTTTTCCCCCAAAAATCTTCCAAATAATGCTCCTTTCAGCTCCTCCAAAATCGGAATGTGCTGGCTGTACTCAGCGGGAGACCAGTAAAAACTGAAAATTGGACATATATGTAGTAATGTACCTTACCCATTATGGCCTGGGAAAGCGGAAGCAGAAGAAGTTTTTGTGTGAAACATGCTCGCGAGTGTGGTGCTCGTCTTTGGTTCCTGGGTAGCTCCTGTTCACACCTGCAAACCAAGGATGGACAGAATCAAAACCAATGAATCGAGAAGAATGAACAAACAAACACGTACAAAATCTAGCATGTTTAAAGAAACTTCATCCATGATGAAGTACAAACCTTCAGTGTTACATAAATAAGAAATCATGTGTACAGTCCAAACGAAAAATAATTGTAGAACACACATCATGCGGCATCTTTCTGGGTATGGTAAGCATTTCAGCTCTGATATAATTTAAGATCCAACGCATGAAAGGTTACAGCAGTGCTCCAGAAAATAAGTTTCCATGGTAACTCATTTTCAGAAAACTTTCATTATGAGGGGGGAAAAACACTTCCACAAGTTCAATTTCTTTGTTATCCAGCAAAACAATTGTTTGTCTTCTATTTAATGTGGGCTCAAAAAGTCCAGATATAGGGCGCCTAATTTCAGTATTGAATGGACAATTAAAAGAAACATTTTCGGGAAACAGTTGCATACAATTGGCTTTTTTTTGGTCAAGGGCCTGAAACTGGTGAAAAAGAGAGTCCAACAGTCCACGACAGTTCCACCAGTTTCTATGCATTTCTGTTTGACTTGGTTGCTATAAGCTTAAAGCTCTTCATGCATGATAATGGAGGAAACACATTTTTCTCAGAACATATTTTAAGCTTTCATGAGATGTGTCTTGGTGTAATCAATGGATTAAAAGCCCTTTATGGTGATCAGGAGGCAACTGCTCTTGAAAATGAATTCATATTGCTCTTGAAGATGAATTCATAAAACTGTTCAAATTTGGGGAAAGGGCATCTCAAGTTTAACCCCCCTTCCCTGCCCGGTCCCGTGTCTACTACCGGATGTGTGATGTCATTAATTATGTCATAACTTCTGATATCATAGCCCAGGAATGATGGTTTTAGGTTTTGACAAGTCCGGAAAGATATCTCCCTAGACCATTTTCTCAGATTGAGTTTAACAGGTCTCTTTTAAATTTTATTTAACTAAATAAGAATATCAATAATGTCCCCATTTTTCTCTGGCAGTGAAGGGGTTAGGTTAAACCCCTTTCTGAGATATTTTTTTTGCATTCACTTTGCTCTGAATTCAGAGAATTCTCTGAAAAATGACCATGACTGGCTGTTACAAGCTTATCGAGTGCTATACGATACATGAACAAACCCGGACCTTTGTTTTAGAGGAAGTCTCTGAGTTTGTCCCCCTTTGATGTTCACCATCATGAGGGCTAATCAGGTGGTGCTGTGCACAGCCATGACAGGAGTTAGCACAGATATAGCTACCTTTTCTTTCCTTTAGTTATATAGTTTTCCTAAGCTGAGACTAAGCAAAAAGGAATAGTTATGCAATCAAATTGGCTATCAAAAATTAGCTCTTTGACTTTGCAAAACGGTAGAAGTTCATGGGCACTAAAGAGACTATTGACTCAGCTATTGACTCAATGGAAGCATACTTAAGCAAGTGTACCGTTTATTATGAAAACAAAACACAAATGCATTGTCCCTCGATGATCTTACAAGCAGAGTTCACTTTAGTTTCGCAGCTTTGAAGACTGCAATAACTATTTTTTACCTTGACCTTGATCGACACCTAACGTTCGGAATGACCAATAAAAAAAAACCCACCGCACCCAGATAATTAAATTTGCTCACTGTAATTCTAATAATGTGAAAAGATGGCCCAAACAAGAACTTTTTGAATGATGAATGAAAAATGGTGTTTTACGTCCTCTCGGTCATAGACACATATGGGACATTTATAAATACAAAGATGGTGGGAAAATTACTGGGGACAATGCCCAGAGGCAGTGCCACACCACTAAAGTTCCGATTTTTTTAAAATGCAGATATGTGTAGCGGTAACCACGCCTCGGTAAACCTCATCGGCTATGGTACCACTGCAGTATAACAAGAACTTTTTATTTTCAAGGTCACACTTTAAGGTCAAGGTCAGCAAACTTATAATTTATTCATCTATATCTTCTAGTGTAGGAGATACACCACCACACAAAATTTGGAGCGATTCTAGCTGTCCAGCCATTCTCAAGGCTACATAGTCAGTGCGCGGACAAAAGCCCACCGGACATAAGACCACCTCATCTGACAAAACGGACAAAAGCCCACTATGTCTCTCCAGACATTGTCGCTGTCTCTCTACGAGTCTCTCTCTCTCTCTCTCTCTCTCTCTCTCTCTCTCTCTCTCTCTCTCTCTCTCTCTCTCTCTCTCTCTCTTTCTCTCTCTGTGTCTCCCTGTGTCTGCCCCTCTCTCTAGTGTCTGTCTCTCTTTCACGGATCAGGTGGGATACATGTATCTTGTCTGTATGACTGTCTGTCTCTCTAGCTGTCTGTCTCTGTCTATCCCAACTCTCTCTGCCTCTGTGTTTGTCTCTCTTTCTTGTAAATACCGCCCTCCTCTCTCTCTCTCTCTCTCTCTCTCTCTCTCTCTCTCTCTCTCTCTCTCTCTCTCTCTCTCTCTCTCTCTCTCTCTCTCTCTCTCTCAGAGAGACAGAAACAAAGTCTGGAGAGAGACTGTGTTTCTGTCTCTGTCTCTGTCTTTCTCTCTCTTTCCAGTGTCTGTCTCTGTATGAGTCTTTGTCTCTCTGTCAACCAGACATACTTTGTCTCTATCTCTTTCTGTGTTTCTGTCTCTCCAGATATTGTCTTCTCTCTCTGCGAGTCTGTCTATCTCTCGTTCCTTCTGTTGTCTATCTCTGTCTCTGTCTGTTTCTCTCCAGACTGTCACTGTCTCTCTCAGAGACAGACAAAAACAAAGTCTGGAGAAGGACAGACAGACAGAGACCGAGATAGACAACAGAAGGAACGAGGCAGACAGACAGAGACTCACAGAGAGACTGAGACCGTGTCTGGAAGAGACAAACAGATGGAGAAAGACAGAGACAAAGTCTGGTTGACAGAGAGCTAGTGACAAAGGGACAGAGACTCGCGCAGTGAGCTAAATCAGACACTGGAGAGAGATGCAGAGACAGACAGAGAAAATGTCTGGAGAGAGGCACAGACAGCGATAATAATAATAATATTAATAATAATGGATATTTGTTGTGCTCTTTCTATAAAGAGCTCAGAGCGCTCTTTCTATAAAGAGCTCAGAGCGCTTACAAAGTTAACTTTAGACAACAACAATAACAATAGTAATAAACACAAAACATTCAGAAATATATAGTATTAAATGCAAATCCGATACTTCACACGTCATGCGCACACGCACACACGCACACGCACACGCACACACACACACACACACACACGCACAGCACACACACGACACAGAAAAGACATTCATGCGCGTACCGAAATCATAGAGAGAGACAGAGACAATATCTGGAGAGACCGAAGTATACAAAATTAAATAATAATACTTCTGAGTGGGCTTTTGTCCGTTTTCCCAGATAACGAGGTGGGCTTTTGTCCGGGATGTGCCCTTGTCTCCGTCTCTATTATCTTCTTCTTCTTCTTCGCAGTGCGTGGCCACAATCAACACTGCTTATAATTATGTCCCCGTCTCATGTGTCCCCATGTCTGTCACAGTATTTCCATGTGTCTGTGTCTCCGCATCTATGTGTCATCTTAGATCTCTAGGCCTACTATACGTTTTTATCTGACAACAGAGACAGAGAGAAGTTATCACCGCAATATTGTTCTTATACCATTTAAAGGGTTTTGGGCACTTCATTTTCTTTACATAAAAAAAAAGCTTGACCGCCACCAGGGGCGTTGCCCATGGACCCCACTGAGCCGTACTGACCTAGCTGCGCCGACCCCCAACCTCCCGCCCTTACCCCCCCGCCCCCTCTAATGTATCCCAGGCAGGTGGACATTCAATTATTGGCAGAAGAAGAAGGTCCCGCCCACTGAGTACGTGCAGGCATGTAATGAGGGTGACACCTTGAAACTTGGGCACATATAAGTAGGGGCACATCAATAATGATCCGACATCTCCAGCTTTATTGAAAAGTAAAATTAACTTTATTTAAAGAACTGTACATGGTTCTTCGTAACCGAGAGGACGTAAAACATAAACTTCCTAATCGGATCCGGCCCATTATCATTTAAGATATTCATGGGACAGCCCCCCCCCCCCCCCCCCACCCCCCCCCGCACACATACACACACGCGCACGTGACAACAGACTAGGCTAATAAAAGGTTTTTTTGGGGGAAAGGACAACAAAATAATATAGTATCCCTCCAAACAAACAACAGCATATAATTTGAAAAAAGGGAATTATACACAAATGAGACAGGATCTTGCTGATCAGAGTTGGGATCACTTGCATGACTTGAGTGTCGAGGAATGTTGGCAGGACGTTGGCAGGACATTAAAGGGAAAATACACCTCTCAATGGATAAAAACATAACAAAGAGTAGAGGTATTAACAATATGAAGAAAAAACATAGACCTTACTGGATGTCACTAACATTAAGAGAAAAGGTGAAAAAGAAAGAAAGATTATATAGAAAATATTTAGAGAATGGGAAATTAAAAGCTGGTAAACGTTACAGGGACTATATAGAAGTAAGAAATCATTGCTGTAAAAAACTGAGGAGTGAAACAAAGGAACATGAAAAAGAAATAGCCAAAAACTGTAAGCTAAATCCGAAGATGTTTTGGAAATATATAAATTATAAACTCAAACTGTATTCTGGGGTTAGCTCTCTGAATGATAAGCAAGATAATATAGTTGTCACCGATGATCAGCGCAAAGCTAATGTTTTGAACGAGTTTTTTGCTAGCGTGTTTACAAAGGAAAATACAGACAACTTACCACAAACTGCTAATGAGGCCCCTGCATATAGTGCAGACATTGTTATAACAGTAGAAGCTGTGAAGAATAAATTGAAAAACGTGGATGTGAACAAGGCTCAGGGGCCAGACAAGATCCCAGCCAGAGTGCTCAAAGAGCTACATCAGGAACTAGCAATTCCTCTAACAATTTTATATAATAAAAGTTTAGAATTTTGGGAACTCCCATCAGATTGGAAAACAGCTGAGGTCATTGCAATCTTCAAAAAGGGTACAAGAACTGACCCAGGTAACTATAGACCAGTGAGCCTGACGTGTATATTATGTAAGATTTTAGAACAGTTTGTACGGGACGCTGTTGTTAAACATATGGTAGATTTTAATCTGTTCACAGAATGTCAACATGGGTTCAGGACAGGGCGTTCTTGTATGACCCAGTTGTTAGATGTGATGGACGATTTTACCCAACTTTTAAAGGAAAAAGAGGCATTTGATATCATTTACTTAGATTTTAGAAAGGCCTTTGATTCTGTGCCGCACTAAAGGCTACTTCTTAAACTGGAAGCTTACGGGATAACAGGAAACATATTAACGTGGGTTAAAAACTTTCTGAAGGGAAGATCTCAAAGAGTGCGGGTGGGAACAAAACAGTCTTCTAGCACTGATGTTTTAAGTGGTATTCCCCAGGGTAGCATCCTGGGCCCAGTACTTTTTACAGTTTTTATAAATGATCTCCCAGAAGACATACAATTTAAAGTGCATGCAAGATATTTGCAGATGATACTAAAGTGTATAATCGTTCCCAAAATTCAGATGTACTGCAAAACGATATTAACAGACTCACAGAATGGTCAGAGAAGTGGAATTTATATTTTAACGCAGGAAAATGCAAGGTTATGCACGCGGGGTACAATAATCCAAGTAAAGGATATAAAATTACTCATGGCTCATCTAAGCATGTTTTAGATACTTGTACAGAGGAGGGAAGGACCTAGGGGTTATAGTTGATTCAAAACTCAAATTTGATAAGCACATCACGACAGCGATAAATAAAGCCAGTAGGATGCTGGGCTTGATCAGAAGGAGTTTTAAAAACTTAAATAAAGAGGTGTTCATAAATCTTTACAAATGTTTAATACGGCCTCATCTTGAGTATGGCAATATAATTTGGAATCCCTTTCTTAAACGACAGTCCAGTGCAATTGAGAAGGTACAGAGGAGAGCAACCAAACTGATAAAATCCATGAAAAATTTGGATTATGAGGACAGGCTAAGTAAATTAGACTTGCCATCTTTAAAATACAGAAGACTAAGGGGAGATTTGATAAATGTTTACAAGATTCTTCCAGGCACTGACAATACTAACAAAGGCTTGTTTCACTTGTCTAACGAAATAAGAACCCGTAATAGTGAACTTAAGATCCTAACCAGGTACAGCAGAACTAACATTAGAAAAAACTTTTTTTCTAGAGTCACCCAATATTGGAACAACCTCCCTGCACATACTAAACTGGCCTCAGATAATAACAAATTCAAAAACCTCCTAGACAGTGATCCAAAAATTGCCCTGTTAAAGTACATCCATGATTAGTGCATCAATATGGATGCTAAAAACCGCCACAGCAATTGCCAAACTCTAACCAAAAGGAAGGACGCATTGAGAGGCTGCAAGGCCTGGTCGTCCAAATACCTGACCTGACCTAGTATGGGAAAGAAAGGAGACTGAAAGAAAAAGAGGGACATAAAATACATGCAGACGGATACAGGACACAGAGGCAGGGAAAGGGGTGGGATAAAGAATGAAGGATAAAAAGAAAAGGAAAGAGAGATCGAGGAGAGGAGACAGAGGGAGGAAGACGGTGACAGACGGCGTAGGTGTGAGGAGTGCGGGGAAATGACCTCTAGCTAGGCTTAATGTTCACCGAGTTGCTTCCCTTGAATCAAAATGGCAGTCAAAACAATGATTGCCGATAGTTGAAAGCTTCCTTGTTGCAATCTGCACCCTAAAAGAGCTGCATTTGCGCCGAACTAGGGGAACATCTCCAATGTAAAGGTAACCTATTGCTACATTATGGACATTCTGATCCCCAAGCGAAAGCAAACATCCTGAAAAGAGATTTATTAAATTATTATTATTATCAGGTCAGGTCAGGTCGCGGCCTCTTCACTGTCCTGTCATTTTTGTTTGAACTTTTGCACAGCTGAGAGGTTTTTGTATTTTGTTTTCGGCAAATCTGCCTTTTAGTCATGCTCGTATTGTCCCATATTATGAATGTTTTTTTGTGTATCATTTTTATACCAAGCCATGCTTAGTAAAAGTGGTAAAACTAAGTGACCATCAAGTCATCAAGTGCTCACATTCTCCCTATATCGTAGTGCCAATATACACAATTCAAATAATACAAATCAAGGTTTTACATACAACCTCAAGAGGGGAAATTACACACAAATGAAAAAAGAAATTAAAGCACAGAATTGGGATCACTTGAGCGACTTACCTGTTGAAGAGTGTTGGCAGGATATAAGAGATAAAATCCATCATTTAATGGATAAACATATCCCTAAGGTAAAAGCTAATGCCTCTAGGATTAGCCAAAAGCACAAACCTTACTGGATGTCACTGGACTTGAGGAAAAGTGTAAGGAAAAAAAATAGGCTTTACAGAAGATACTTACACAAGTTATAGAATGGTAAATCTAACTTTCTAAGGCAAGCAAACGTTATAAAAAATATGCTGAAAAAAGAGACAATTGTTCTAAACAACTAAAAAAGGAACGGAAAAACCATGAGGAAAATATTGCAAATAACTGTAAAGCAAGCCCTAAAATGTTCTGGAAATATGTTAACTCAAAGCTAAATCAAGTAAATGTAAATACTGGTATTAGCCCACTTAAGGATACACATGGTAATTTAGTTACGACTGACGAAGACAAGGCAAGTGTTCTAAATGATTTCTTTGCAAGTGTATTTACCAAAGAAGACACTGACTCATTACCAGAACTAAATGATGAGCCACCTGCTTACTGTACAGATATAGTAGTTACAGAAGAAGCTGTCAAAAACAAACTAAAAGAGATAAATGTTAACAAAGCTCAGGGTCCTGACAAGGTACCAGCACATATTTTAAAAGAACTGAGTGATGAATTAGCACTGCCCCTGACAATACTATTTAATAAAAGCTTAGAATCAGGATTATTACCAGCACAATGGAAGACAGCCGAAGTAACAGCTATATATAAAAAGGGAACTAAAACTGACCCAGGAAATTATAGACCAGTCAGCTTGACGTGCATAGTGTGCAAATTGTTAGAGCAATTTGTCAGGGACTCTATAGTGAAACATATGACAGATTTTAAATTATATTCAGATTGCCAGCATGGTTTTAGAAGCAGACGTTCTTGTATGACACAACTAGTTGAGGTTATGGATGATTTTACTAAACTCATAGAAGATAAAGAAGCCTTCGACATAGTATACTTAGATTTTCGAAAGGCCTTTGATTCCGTCCCTCACCAAAGACTCTTGTTGAAATTAAGATTATATGGCATAACGGGCAACATTTTATCATGGGTAAAGAATTTTTTGACAGGCAGAAAACAGAAAGTACGGGTTGGAGATAAACTATCATTAAATACTGACATACTGAGTGGTATACCACAAGGAAGCATTTTAGGCCCAATTTTATTCACTATTTTTATCAATGACTTGCCAGATCAAGTACAAAGCGTATGCAAAGTGTTCGCTGATGATACTAAAATTTA
>CM065683.1:64774434-64781934 GCA_017654935.2 Phymorhynchus buccinoides | reverse complement strand
CACACACACACACACACACACACACACACACACACACACACACACACACACACACACACACACACACACACACACACACACACACACACACACACACACACACACACACACACACACACACACACACACACACACACACACACACACACACACACACACACACACACAAATAAGTAACCAGATTCAGGCCTCACAAATGTCACAATCGGATCGCATTGGGGTCAAATCGTGTGCAGTGTGGCTGGCCCTTTACTGTTACACTTTTTGTTATCATCTCCAACATGGAGGATGGTTCTAATGTTTGTCGGCTCGTCTCTCCGTCCGTCTTAACTCAGGTATCTTATTTTTTCTTTTCGTATTTGGTACTTTATAGAGTCGCAGAGGCGTCTCTGTGAAATTCGGGTTGCTCCCGCCTGGAGAGTATTTGGTATTTTTTCTTTTCGTATTTGGTACTTTATAGAGTCGCAGAGGCGTCTCTGTGAAATTCGGGTTGCTCCCGCCTGGAGAGTATTTGGTATTTTTTCTTTTCGTATTTGGTACTTTATAGAGTCGCAGAGGCGTCTCTGTGAAGTTCGGGTTGTTCCCACCTGGAGAGCGCGTCACAACCAGAAGCGCGCCACCCTTTAAAAAAAAAAATTGATATGCGATTTTTGTGTGACTGATGAGGAAGGAAAGGTGGTGTGTGTGTGTGTGTGTGTGTGTGTGTGTGTGTGTGTGTGTGTGTGTGTGTGTGTGTGTGTGTGCGTGCGTGTGCGTGCGCGTGCGTGTGCGTGTGTGTGTGTGTGTGAATTTTGAACAAATGACAACGTTTTCGTTGCACACGGGACCTCGGTTTATCGTCTCATCCGAAAGACTCCACGTTCAGACCATAAGGCCTAGTGCCGAGTGAGAGGAAAAATCGCCTGTACCCAGGTTCGAACTCGGTTTTATTGAATACGAGGCTAACGCGTCACCTTTTGTGCCACTCTACACCACAGAAGTAACGGAAGGATTTAAACATTGATTCAAACTTTTTACAGTGCTGTTTTGCTGTTCTTGAAATCTATCAGATTACGGGGTATATAATAATCTATAGTGCTAAGCGTATTACATGATGACGTCATATTATTTGTTATATTATTTGATTGTTTTCAATTTGTTCTCTTTTTCATTTGTTTTTATTTGTCTTGTATGCGGGTACGACATAGAGAATATGTTGTACATATCCATTTCACAATCATTTAATCATTTCAAACTATTTTCCCCCCTTGGGGATGCCGGGAAATCTTTCAGTACAAATAGTTCCCCTACCTTCTGGAAGTTCTGTGCTAGCAACTTCCTCTACTGAATCTATCGCTTTCCTTCACTCTGCCTTTTCCTTTTTTTACTATCATCAACTAGTTTTCTGTCTTATTGCCCCATTCTCTTGCCTTCAAAAAAACCATCTTCCAAGTAATGTTCTCCTTTGAGCTCCCCCGAAATCAGAATGTGTCGACTGAATGCAGCGGGGAGGCCAGTAAAATCTGAAAACCAGACACCTCACCTATTATGACTATATGGCGTGGGAACGCGGAAGAAGAAGAAAATTGTTGGTATTTGTATTTATGCACCCACCCCCCCCCCTCTCTCTCTCTCTCTCTCTCTCTCTCTCTCTCTCTCTCTCTCTCTCTCTCTCTCTCTCTCTCTCTCTCTCTCTCTCTCTCTCTCTCTCTCTCTCTATCTAAAACGGCAAGTATGAAAAATGGCTACTCTAAAATAAAGGTTCATTATCATATCATATCATTATTTCTCTCTCTCTCTCTCTCTCTCTCTCTCTCTCTCTCTCTCTCTCTCTCTCTCTCTCTCTCTCTCTCTCTCTCTCTCTCTCTCTCTCTCTCTCTCTATCTATCTATCTATCTATCTTTCTATCTAAACGGCAAGTATGAAAAATGGCTACTCTAAAATAAAGGTTCATTATCATATCATATCATTATTTCTCTCTCTCTCTCTCTCTCTCTCTCTCTCTCTCTCTCTCTCTCTCTCTCTCTCTCTCTCTCTCTCTCTCTCTCTCTCTCTCTCTCTCTCTCTCTCTATCTATCTATCTATCTATCTAAACGGCAAGTATGAAAAATGGCTACTCTAAAATAAAGGTTCATTATCATATCATATCGTTATTTATCTCTCTCTCTCTCTCTCTCTCTCTCTCTCTCTCTCTCTCTCTCTCTCTCTCTCTCTCTCTCTCTCTCTCTCTCTCTCTCTCTCTCTCTCTCTCTCTCTCTCTCTCTCTCTCTCTCTCTCTCTCTCTCTCTCTCTCTCTCTCTCTCTCTCTCTCTCTCTCTCTCTCTCTCTCTCTCTCTCTCTCTCTCTCTTTCTTCATACAATGAAAACACCCGAACGCCCACTTCAAACCGTAAATATTTCGAATGTTAATATTCTTTGTCGCACACACCCAACCACGGACTCTGTGTGTGAGAATGAACATCACGTTTTCTTTATGTGTCCATGTTATCAGTCTTTAAGAGAGAAATACATTCTGAAACGTTGTCTAAATCCACATCAACAAGCTATTTGTTTTTTGTTTCAGCTTGAAGATACTAACTCTTTGAGAGACGTTGCAATGCTTAGTTTATATGCTTTAACCCTTTCACCGCCAATGTCACATTTTTGCAGCACAATGGTTTAACACCCATGTCACTAAAAAGCATCAAATCAGGGCCTGTTATCCGAAGACCCTATTTTCGTAATTTGGGGAGGTAAGGATAGGCCTAATGTTTTACATGTCACAGGGGAATTTGAAATATTGTTGATTTTTTTTTCTTCTCTACCCAGGTAAGTTTAATGGTATTTTTTGGCTTAAAAATGGCTGGCGGCGAAAGGGTTAAAATTACGTGAACAATTGCTAGCTCAATGAATACATATCATACTTTAGTTTCTTTGTTAGTTCAGTTGTTGTTATTCAATTCATATTGTTTGTATTATGTTGGGCAACTCCTTTGTGTACAGGTCGTTGGCCTCACAATTAAAAGTTCCGAGTTCCGAGAGTTCTCTCTCTGTAGTCTCTGTCTGTCTGTCTGTCTGTCTGTCTGTCTCTCTGTCTGTCTGTCTCTCTCTCTCTCTCTCTCTCTCTCTCTCTCTCTCTCTCTCTCTCTCTCTCTCTCTCTCTCTCTCTCTCTCTCTCTCTCTCTCTCTCTCATCGTGTTTCCAACTCTCAAACTCTCTGTCTAATCTCTTGTCTTCAGCCCTGACGCCCTGTCCAAAAAGTTAGAACAGGACGAGGCCAGGTTTGGAGAGAAGGCGGCCGGCGGTGACAGGCTGCCTGTCAGACCAGGACACTCCACTGGAGGGGTCTCCCCGCACCGTGAGGTCTGGAAGAGCAGCAGCAGCAGTCCTCAAGGGACACCCAACCACGCTGGCCTTGCCAGGGAGCACCCCAAGCCCGAGAAACACAAAAAGGAGACCACGCTTTACAGGAAAACAATCTGTTCCCGCGAAGGAGAGCAGAGGAGAGAGTAGTAGAAAGCAAAGTATCAGGTTTGTACTACGTGTGTCTGTCTATGTCTGTCTGATTGTCTATTATCCTGCCTTCCTGCCTGTCTGTCTATCTGTTTGCGTGCCAGAGACAGAGAGAGACAAATGACAAATGACAAATGAATTATTTAATGTCATCAGCAAGACATGCTATTTCACACAGAGAGAGAGAGAGAGAGAGAGAGAGAGAGAGAGAGAGAGAGAGAGAGAGAGAGAGAGAGAGAGAGAGTGAGTGTCTGTGTATGTGTGTGTCCAAGCACGTTAGTATAGTGTTTATTCCCAAAGTGGTGAGAGAGAGTGAGAGAGAGTGAGTGTTTGTGTATGTGTGTGTCCAAGCATGTTAGCATAGTGTTTATTCCCAAAGTGGTCATTTACCATATTTGTTGACCCCTTTACATTATACTGATTTTCCAGATTTCAAGACGTCGAAGACAATAAAGGCGAAAACGAATTACAGAGCAGCGAAACGCCTGTTCAAACCACGGATGCTCACGGGGTCAGTAAGAACAACACAAAGAGGCCGGGCTGGAACAACAGTCAAGCACCGCTAGTTTCTAACCAAACACCCGTCAAATCCTGGAAGCGCTACGAAGCAGAACTGACCCACGTTCCCGCCACCACATCCACAGAGCAGGTCTACAAGGCCTACACCGGGACCTCCAAACAGCAGGTCCAGTTCAGATTGGACAACGAGGACGGTAACGCTCATTTCGCAGAGCATACACCACCCCCTTCAAGAGGCTGGCAGCACGAAGGACATGACGGAGAAGAAAGGCAGCCCGACTTCCGATCTCCGAAAGAATACATTTTGACTGAAAACGAGGCTCAAATGTTCCTCCATTTGCAAAACGTGTACGGCGACGACAGCTACCGCCAGCACCGCAAGGAGTTGTTTTTCAAGAAGCTGTCCGACGCTCAGATGAAGGAGCTTCAGCAACAGGCTGAAGACAAGCGCAGAAAGCAACAGCGAATCGAGGAAAGCAAACGGCGACAGAAAAGGCAACTGTTGAATGTCAGGCGCAAGTTTCGAAGAGAGCAGTTACATCGTTTCCGCACACAGTATGTCACATCTCGTGTTCTGGAGTACGAAAAGGAAGATCGAGGCTTCTACGGTTTACCGAAGGACTGGGATGATGATAGTGATAGTGCTGACGATGATGATGATGTTGATAGCGCCGATGACGATACCAACAAAGAAAATTCCAAGCTCAACAAAGAGATCAATGGTGGTTCTCCATGGTCTGAAGGTTCAGACAAGAAAAAAGCAAGAAGAGATAGTGAGAAAAATATCGAAGGCAGTCGAGCAAGTATTTCCAAACCTGTGAACTCTACGCAAGAACTCGGCACAACATACACGTCTAACTCTGCTTTGAAATTCAAACCATCGACAGATCCCACTTCGAACTCGGAATCAACTTCCAAGGGAACGACGAACGCTGCAAATTTTAAACACACCAATTCCTTTCACCCTCAACCAAACGCAAAGAAGTCAGTAAATCAACGCGTGGTCACGAGCACATCAAAGGACATTCCAGAAACCACCCGGAATGGTCACTCTGAAGCATCAGAGCTGACAAAGAGAGCCCCTATGTCCGATAACAATAGCAATCGACCAATCAACGGATCACCTGCTGCAAAGACCGGAAAGGCCGCTCATAAAAACATGTCAGATGCCACGAGAAATGATTCAAAGCAATCTACGGTGGCCACAAATCCTCCACAAACAACAAAGGATGACAGAATGTTTTCATTTACCAAAAGTTCATCTGCCATCGCAAACACCAAACCTCAAGAAAAGAGCGCGATGAATGGAAATGACACCTCAGATGAAACTGTTGATGAATCGTTTAAAAACAAGACATTGTCTAGCACAAAACATCCAAGTGACTACACTGGTGCATTGACTAAATCTACACCAACCGGTGCAGAGAATAAAGCAAACGATGCACAGTTCGAAGCTTCCTCGTCAAAAACAAATGACTTTAATCAACAAGGCACGAAAACTGGAAGTGAACCAACGGTTAGAAGTTCAGAGACCGATAAAAGCGGGCACAACAAACCTCGACAAGGTGAAGGTGTTCGAAATAACAAGAATACCGACACAGCAAAAAGAGACACTAGCAACGCTACCAACAACAAAAAAGACCCTGTGAGAACAAACAATAGCACAGAAAAGAGACACTCCGCATTCAACAAAATGAATGACGGCAGCACAGGAAATGGTCAGCCTAACAGTCGCAGCAATCAACGAACAGATGCCATAAAACAGAACAAATCTGAAGCCAACGCTGTATCTTCCACTGCCTCTCCATCCAATGGCCATGTTTCTCATCCTTCACACGTGCCAGCCTTGAACGGTTCAAACAAAGTGACTTCCTCTCCTATTAAAAATGGCCGCAGGAAGTCTAGCCCAGAAAAACCTCAAAAGAAACCGACAGGTTCGCATTCGAAAAGCGAGGCTGAGCAAAAGAAGCAAATGGAGCGGAAGTACGGGAAGTTGTTTCAGGTGAACGCTGGGCCATCGTGGGACCCCGGGGCCAAGACTCCCAAGATGGAGGGCATCGACACCGTGCTCGTCAAAGTCACCGACAAATCGGGTAAGACAGTGTACACTAGCAGCTCTAAAGATACTTCCATGCGCAGTTCATTCTTAATGCACACACTGGCCTATTTCATTGTGCACATGCACATATTGACCTTTCCGCAATACCAGGAAAGTCCCGAGTTTTTAATCGATAAAGATACATTATGCTATGATTAACAGATAATTATCAATTAGGGTGAAAGGAAGAAAGGAAAAAGAAAAGGCAAAAAATGGAGGCGGAAGTGGTGGTGGGTTGCATGATGAGTGAGCAAGATAACGGAGAGCGGATGAATGATTGGGTGTGGTGTGAGAGTTACATATTTGCGTAAATGTAAATTTACGTTTCATGTCTTTAATTAATATTTGTATTTGGATATATCTCATATTATTTTACACGGTGGAAGACACGCTTCCATGTGCGTTGCATAATGACAATGGACAATAAAGAAACTCGATGATAATGAGATTAGCGTCCAATCGGTCGGAGACCCTTATGGGTGGTAAATATAAAGAAACTGATGACTTATGTACATTGTGTTTAAGTACTGTGCTTCAAATTGGTTGCTGTCTGACTTCTTTATTTTTGTTGTCCTATTTTAGGAGAAACGTCCAATGAAAATGATGGTAATTTTATCCTGAGTGGAACTGTGGGACTTTCCTTCTGTTCGTCTCCTTTTGATCAAACATATCTCCATTGTGTTACTTACAGTGCTCATTGGCTTTGTTTCCTTCTGTTCGTCTCCTCTTGATCAAACATATCTCCATTGTGTTACTTACAGTGCTCATTGGCTTTGTTTCCTTCTGTCCGTCTCCTCTTGATCAAGCATATCTCCATTGTTACTTACAGTGCTCATTGGCTTTGTTTCCTTCTGTCCGTCTCCTCTTGATCAAACATATCTCCATTGTTACTTACAGTGCTCATTGGCTTTGTTTCCTTCTGTCCGTCTCCTCTTGATCAAACATATCTCCATTGTGTTACTTACAGTGTTCATTGGCTTTGTTTCCTTCTGTCCGTCTCCTCTTGATCAAACATATCTCCATTGTTACTTACAGTGCTCATTGGCTTTGTTTCCTTCTGTTCGTCTCCTCTTGATCAAACATATCTCCATTGTGTTACTTACAGTGCTCGCTGGCTTTGTTTCCTTCTGTCCGTCTCCTCTTGATCAAACATATCTCCATTGTGTTACTTACAGTGCTCGCTGGCTTTGTTTCCTTCTTTCCTTCTTTCTTTGGTGTTCTTTTCAGCCTTTCTAAACGACGATATGATTTTAACCGTGTAACTCGTGCGTAAATATATATGTTATGCATTAGCCGTACATGTTTAAATCTGTGTGTGTGTGTGTGTGTGTGTGTGTGTGTGTGTGTGTGTGTGTGTGTGTGTGTGTGTGTGTGTGTGTGTGTGTGTGTGTGTCAAGTCAAGTCAAGTCAAA
>CM065683.1:64756934-64766934 GCA_017654935.2 Phymorhynchus buccinoides | reverse complement strand
CTCTCTCTCTCTCTCTCTCTCTCTCTCTCTCTCTCTCTCTCTCTCTCTCTCTCTCTCTCTCTCTCTCTCTCATTCTTAATCTCTCTGTCTTAGTGTCACTATGCGTTGCTACCTGTATCTGTAGGCCTATATATATATATTATATAGAAGAGAGCCATATGAGCGTTGGCGTCTGCTACAAAATTGCTGGTTGTGTGTATGAAAATGCTATATATTTGAAGGAAACACTTGGTCTGTATGTAAGCGAGTAGACACATGGTGTGATGCGTATGTGTGTGTGCCGACCTGTGCGTACTGCGCCAAATGTATTTACATGATAATGATGCTGCCATGTAGTAGGCTATGTCACACAGACAGTCAGATTGACGAACTGTATTTTTATTCCGTAGAAAATAACTTGAGATATCATTATCAGGCATATCATTTACTAGTATTAATTGTTGTTGTTGATTATGACGACGCCGATGATGGTGATAATATACTGTTATCGGCTCTTGCTGCTGCTACTCACTGCTGGTGTTATTGATTGTATCAGTCCTGTTTTTGCTCCAGTACTGTTATCAATGCTGTGATATTTTCAAACCGAAAAATGTAAAACATCATATAAATATACTCTACATTGTTACAATGGATGCTAGTTACAGACAGTAATGTCATTATTTATTGTTATTAGGGGAAGACGGGGAAAAAAGCGCATGGGCGGGTAAGAAGCCCACCCCAATTATCTCATGAAATAAAGAAAATTTCAGTCAAATTTGCCCATGAGACGAATGCTAGACATTAACGCTCGTCTCATGGGCAAAATGAGACTGAAATTTGCTGCATTTCATGAGATAATTGGGGTGGGCTTTTTACCCGCCATGCGCTTTTTACCCCGTCTTCCCCTAGCATTAACGTTCGTATGCAAAAACCACGCAGGTTTATTTGCTTTACAGCACACGCTTGTTAAATTATTGACGAATAAATGATTGACCAGTGCCTGCCACACTTTTGTCACTTTCCATTATATTATACAGGTATGACTGTGCTTTTAACCAGCCACGAGGCGAAAGCCGGTTAATGTTTTCAGAGCAGTCTGTTTGTTCCTGACTGTCGTGTCTATGTGTCTATCCATCTAGGTGTCATCTGTTAACACAATGATGTTTGAACGAAGGGACCTAGTAGGAGACTCACATTTGGCATGCGGATAGATATTTAGGACATCTAGGCCAAGTTCAAAAATGAAGGTCATTGGTCAAAAGGTCAAGGTCACCGGAGCCGAAAATGCTGCCGCGCGAGATCCTCTCTGACGCAGGGGTACTGTAAAGTGCAGGTGTAGACTGTTTGATCGGACTTTAGTTCCAGGGGTGTTTGTCTGTTCCACTGTAAGAAAAAGAAACACCTGGAGGAGCTGATGGGTTCCATAGACGCACCATCTCCACCTGCCCTACCAACACAAGAGCAGTCCTACGTACGCCATCGCTGGAAACCCGTGCGTTACAAGCGTGTGACGAGGAGACATTTACATTATGCTTGCATGCTTACCTAACCCATGCCTCCCTTCTCTCTACACACATAGAAAATCATTTGTTGTAGGCCTACATCTCTCACTTTATCGTCCCAAGAAGCTGAGGAAAAATTGAATGAAAAAGATGCGACCGAATTATAGGCATCTCCTGGGAGATGTCTCCCTCTTATCTTTTGCTTTCTTTGGTTTGTTGTTTGTTTGTTTGGGGTTTTCGTTTGTTTTCAGTTTGCTTTGGGAAGAAAGGGGGGAAGCGGAACCCCTTCAACCTCCCCCCCCCCCCCCCCCCCCCCCCGGCCAAATCCGCCTCTGCTCACAAACACACACACACAAAACAACATATAGTATTTATACGGCGCTGAATCTTGATACAAATCAAATCAAAGCGCACACATACGTTAGCATTCATAACGCATTCAAACAAAAATGCAATACAAATTTTCAAACGAACTCACACACACAGAGAGAGAGAGAGAGAGAGAGAGAGAGAGAGAGAGAGAGAGAGAGAGAGAGAAGAGAGAGAGACAGAGAGACAGAGACAGAGACAGAGAGAGACAGAGACATGCAGACAGACAGACAGAAAGCGAGCTGAAATTTGGAGGTTTTCTTGTCAATTAGGCCTATTAGGGTTTGTACCAAAAGGCCTAAGCTTACTAGAATGTTGACTGGGCGCGTAGCAAAGGTTAAATCAGATTTAGAAACAGCAAGCGCTTTGAATAAATAGGCCTAACGGTATTTTCGACAAAGGGGGTTGTGTAGTATAATATAAGTAGGCCTAGCCTAATATGCTTAGCAAACAGGCATTTCCTCAACTCAACAACAGCAGTTCCTGTGACTCATCACAAGTTTGGAAATCCAACACAGCCTCAGCCTCTGTAGACTGTACATGATGGAGAAAAAAACTAAGAAAAAAATGCCACGTAGGCTACAACACATGTGGTCATTATGTGTATGGTGAGCTTCACATACACATCGCACACATGGTAGGAAAGCTAAAATAGCATGTTATGAAGGTCTGTGGCTATCTCCGATATATCCTTGTTCCAATGCTCTTTCCTTTTCACCCACACTCCAACTCCCCTTTCTCCCCTCCCCTCAGTAGCCAAGCCTACATGCTGTGTTCACAGAAGTTCTGGCTCGTGCCGTTTCCCTAGTTCTGCTCGCGGCGTGGACCCTTCTTTCCTCCTACTGCTTTTTTTGTAGCTGCCTCCCAACTGTTCTTGATGCCAAGCCAGATGTACACGTCACAAAGCGAAGAGAGAAATACTGGAGAAAATCGGGCTGGTCTAAGCTTATAGCTGCTCAGGTGTTTCCGACAAGTTTTCACGATTCTTGGAGAGTTCACCTTTCTGTGTGGAGTTTGTGAACCGGTCCGTTGTTGAAGTTGTTTCGTTGTTGAAAAAAGACTAGGGGAAAAGCATCTCATTCACAATGAAAACGCAAGTTATGCTAGTAGTAATCATGTCAGCCCTTGTGGCTGGCATCATGGCGGCCAAGAAGTGCCCCACCTGCAACCCCGATGCCTGCCAGCCTCTGAACGGTGCCAACTGTCTGGCTGGCAGAACCAAAGACGAGTGCGGCTGCTGTGACGTGTGTGCTAAACTGGAGGGGGAAGCTTGCTCCATCAGGTGAGTTTAAATATTATCAGACTAATGTTTATTATTGGAGTAGTAAAACTCACACATACATATAGGCTACACCCCCCTCACACACACACACACACACAAACACACACACACGCACGCGCGCGCGCACGCACGCACGCACACACACGCACACACACGCACGCACACGCACGCACACGCACACACACACACACACACACATACACACTGTGCCCAAAGATACACGCACGCACGCTCACACACGCACACACACGCACACACACACACACACACACACACACACACACGCGCGCGCACGCACGCACGCACACGCACACGCACACGCACACACACACACACACACTGTGCCCAAAGATACTTTTGTAGTTATTTAGAAATATTGACGACTTGAAGGTTTTAAACTCCCCCATTATTGATATTTACTAAAAATAGGCATTTAGGATAAATAATATCACTTAGGCACACATACACAAACATGCGTGCGCGTGCGCGCATGTTTGTGTATGTGTCAATGTGTGTGTGTGTGTGTGTGTGTGTGTGTGTGTGTGTGTGTGTGTGTGTGTGTGTGCACGCGCGTGTGTGTGAAATAGTGCGCGTGCGTGCTGGACATGTAAGTGTGGGTGTGTGTGTGTGTGTGTGTGCGTGTGCGTGTGCGTGTGCGCGTGCGTGTGCGTACGTGTGCGTGTGTGTGAAGAGATAGGCTAGGATGGTTGAAAGAAAAACTACTAGGCGTTCAAGACTGCACATGATCATCTCCAAACATGGAACACTCAATTTTTGGTAAAGTTTTATTATTTTGTGTATTTGACGGTTTACGGTTTGGAGTATGGTTAGGGGTGGGGTTAGGGATAGGGTTAGAGTCATTTTATCTTCAGATTAAAAGGTTAAAAGATACAAATTGTAAACTTTCGCTGATAGCCGACATTGTCACGCGAATGACGTCATTTTCCATATTTGGAGATGACCATGTGCAGCATTGAACGTCTTGTGAAGAAACTGATGGACTCATAAATTCTTGTCTCTGTTGATAAGATTTGGGGCTTGACCTCTAAGGGGCTAGACTAAAAATAAAGCAGCCTATGCCTGGGTCTTGGGGGCCATACGGACCAACCAGTCATCCTTGTTATTTTCCTGACTGTTCCGTGTTCTTGCTTTGCATTTTGGTTATCTGTCACAGAAGCAGGTGAAATATTCCTATAAAAAAACCACCAACTGCACATGAATATATTATATGACGAAAAAATCGGACTTATAACTAATAGATTCAACAGAGATAGGTAGTTTGTTTGTTGATACAATTGTTTCCCAGGATCTACCCCTACTCTATGGCCAGGACTAGGTCTACTTTCCAAAACTTTATGCTCTGCTGTCTGTGAGCCTAATAAGTCAGAAAATTAAATCTGAGAAAATACACCTTCCTTTCAGTTTTTGGTTTCATTTTCTTCATTGCATCATATTCACGAAAATCTGAATAAGAAATGACAGACTTACGAGACGACGGTAGACTATAATAAATAGTGTTTAGAAACGAAAGGCTGTGGGCCTTGCCCCATATAAGGGGCTAAGAATGTGTGTGCCTTTTTAGGAGTAGGACTAGGACTAGGACTAGGTGTCTTATCGAGTTATTTAGATATTAGATTCGACTATGCAAATGAGATGTTCACGTATGCCTATGCGTTTAGGGTAATGCGATGTTCGTGAGTAGGGAACAAAGCTTAGAAGGTTAAAGACCCACCAGGTCCGTGAGTAAAAATCACGGATTTCACGTGTTTCCCTCTCTCGCTGGTAAGAAATCTTCTTCTTTTTTTTAGTGTGGCGCCCATGCAAATTTCCTCATGCACGAAAACTAGACATGACTCTAAAGAGCAGCCTCGATCGTATGGGCCACACCGACCCAGAAAAAACCCCAAGGGACTTAATCCAGCCCGGTCAGTGGGTCTTTAAAATGTAAAATTGAACATCTTGCATCCGAATTGATTGTCAATGAAGGCAATATTGAAGGAAAACTGCTTCAAGTGCTAGGTTAATTATGCTTATCGTCCTCTCGGCCGAAGCCATATGGGACATTACGATCTATTTTTAGTTATTTGGAAAAGGGGGGAGTGGGAAGAGAAAAAAGATGTTTTATTTTACTTTAGATATTTGTTTTACTATTTATAATTGTTTATCTCTTGAATAAAGGTCAAGGTTTTTACATTTTATGAGCCATGGCCCGTACGAGACTACTGTCTAGTTAAAACTTGACTTTTTAGATAAAAATGAATGATTAAAATTATGTTTTAGAGCTGTACCCCTCCTGGCGAGAGCCTAATGATTAAAACTTCAGGACCACAATAATTTTTAAAAGAACGAGTATTTAATGAAAATGTTAAAAAATTCAATTTAAGGTCAAAAAAACGATATTTACATATTTGTGTCTTATTAGACTTTATTTTGAAAAATTCTCATTGTTAAAAAGTTATCACTACAAGTGGACAACTATTTATACTGTGTTTAAAAAGAATATGTCAATCAATTTCTCACATAGTGAGAAAAGATTGTATGAAAAATGAATAGACTGGGGTCCCAAGAAAAAATATTTACAAACTTATTTCTACCTCAGACTCAAAAAGAAAGGCACTAACAAATTTGGCCGAGCCCGGGCAGAAAAAGTTGCTCTGTGGACCCCAAGTCTCCAATTGTTAAGATTTTAAAGAAATTTTGTTATTTTCATAGTTTATTAAAAACCATCTATATTTAAGATCTTTTTAAAACCAAAATTTAAAACTAGTACTTTATGACGGGGATAGTTAACGATTCCTACTTGTTTAGGTCGGAGGGAGGGAGGTAGAGGGACCCGTCCTCTCCGGCCAAAACAGTGGTAGGGCGTCGTTATATAGGTCCAGCATTAAGTGCGGGGGGACCTATTGGGATAACCCTGACCGTAATTTAACGTTCGCGACTACGAAGGCACCCCCCCGGAGGTCGGGCCGCGCACCCATCTACTAGGGGAGGGGGAGTAAAATTTACTCGGATTCAAAAGAGTCCTACCGGTCATGTGTAGTACATGCCGCAAGTTAAAAAGGGAAAACTAAAAAAAAAAAAAAAATTTTTTTATGGGTTTGGGAATGGACTGTGGGTAGGTACGCGGCCCGCTGTCCGGAGGGACCCTATCCCGTCATTAAAATCATTTATTTTTAAAAGTTTACAGTTAAATCTTATTTTGTTTTGTTTCCCTTCTTGATCAGAAATGCTGACCAAAGGAAGTTTTGACTAAGGCTTCGGCCAGCCAGACCAACGGGGCCCATCCCTCTGTTGTATGTTTATGTATCATAAGTTTAGAGTACGTTATATTGTATATTTTAAGTTTTTGAATAAGTGGAATTAGTTCTTTTGTAATGTTTGCACATGGATTAAAAAGGTGTTCCATGTTGAGGGTTTTCCCACATTCACAAGTTACTTCGATATATGTACATGGATTTGAACTGGTTCTTAGTCTAAAAATTAATGATTGTAAAGTTGGTTTAATAGGCAGGAAAAGGCCGCCTTTTACTATTATGTGGTCCCAAGAGTGGGCTTTGGCATAGCTTTCTAGCTCTCTGCTCCACTCTTGGAATGCTGCTCTTTTTAGTTTACTTTTGGATTCTTTTATAGATAGTTTAATATTAATTAGGGTACCTGATCTTTCTTCAGCGGCACTTTTGGCCGCCCTATCGGCTCGGTCATTGCCCATAAATAGCACTCCTCCGATCTTGGATAATTTAGGTTAGGCCTACAAGGGACCGCCAGACCGAAGACAAACTAAAAGGCAAAACGTTACCTGCTCAACAGATGCAACAAACATTTTAAAACGATGAAGCCCACATCAAACGTTCATACCGTGACTGGTCTGACGTGCATCTCCTGTACACAACCGTGCGTGTAAGAACGCGTTCGGGCAATTAGAAAGGCCTAACATTATGTGTGCGGACGATACCAAAATATACAATAGCCTACTTCAAAAAAGTCTAAAGCAATTCAATATAACATTGACAAACTAATAAACTGGACAGAGAAATGGAATTTGTATTTTAATGATAGTAAATGTAAGGTGATGCATTTAGGAAAGAATAATCCAAGTTGCAATTATGAAATTTCACATGGTACCAACAAACATATTCTAAAAACTTGCAAAGAGGAAAAGGATCTTGGAGTCATCTTTGACTCTGGATTAACATTTGATAATCACATTAACACGGCTATTGGTAAAGGCAACAAAATGCTGGGCCTAATTAGAAGAAGTTTTATTGGGTTAGATAATATAGTATTTTTAAAACTATATAAAAGTTTGGTCAGACCTCATCTAGAGTATGGAAATCAGGTCTGGAGTCCGTTTTTAAAAAGGCAATCGGCAGCATTAGAAAGGGTCCAAAGACGAGCAACAAAATTGATTAAAGGCGTTATAGTCACCTTGATTACGAACACAGACTAAGAAAGTTGAAATTACCATCTCTGAAATATAGAAGAATTCGTGGGGATCTGATAAACACATACAAAAATTTTCACAGTGATAACAATACTAATAAATCTTTGTTCCAGCTAACAACTGACTCAAGAACCCGTAACAGTGATTTAAAAATACTAACCCAGTAGGCCTATAGCCGAACTAATATTAGAAAAGAATTATTTTCTAACAGAGTAACAAAGTTTTGGAATACTATTCCTGCACATATTAAACGAGCACAGAATCTAACACAATTCAAAAACCTCCTTGGTGGATACACCAACATATCAAACTACAATATGAGCATGACTAAAAAGCAGATTTGCCGAAAACAAAATATAAAAACCTCTCAGCTGTGCAAAAGTCAAACAAAAATGACAGGACAGTGAAGAGGCCGCGAGGCCTAATGTCCTAACTACCTGACCTGACCTGACCTGATTATAATAAGTTTGCATGCCCACCGTCATCCGGCTGACATTAGTAGGGGGTCGATTCTCCATCGGTGGACTTACAGATCCACCTCAATAGCAAGTAGCCTACATACGTGTGCATAATAAATTATTATGAGGACCCGAAGGCGAACAGTCAAATAGGAGTACCCCCTGGAGTGTCAACAAAGCCCTTGGTTTTCTGAGGAGGGCGTTGAAGATGAACAAGAAGAAGATCAGGGCACAGGCCTATAAAGCTATGGTCTGCCCCATCTTGGAGTACGCAAGCCCCGTCTGGGACCCCCACAACAAAGGCAGCATTGAAGCTATTGAAAAGGTCCAGAACCGAGCGACGCCAAACTTTGCACAAATAAGTCAGTCCCTGGGACTGGTAGGTAATTTTTTTCCCCTCAGTTTTCCGGTTTGGAAACGGGTGTCTGGCTCTCGCGAAAATCAATTGGACAATTTTCAATAGGATATTATATGATTATGACCTGGGCCTTTGGACATCACTGCATTAATTTATGCTATTATAACAGGGCTCCCAATCGTCCTGCAAAACAAGGGGCCCCAGGGACTCCTTCACTTACAGTATAGAGGGTCCTAGAGGCGGGATAGAGGGTCCCAGTGGCATTGCGAATGCTAAAAAGAATGTTTCTAGTGCATCCCTGGCACATTCATTTAGAGGGTCGTTTAGTATTTTAGTACTTCATAGTCCCCCAAATGGGGGTCCCTGAATAATATGATTGAATTGACGGGGCAGAGACGGAGACAAGCACAACTGCGGAGACGGGCTGGACTGCAAGGACAACGAGATCACGGGCTACATGTGCCTGTGCAAGGTGAACGAGGTGGTGTGCGGCACGGACAACAACACGTACAGCAACCCCTGCCAGCTCATGGTCACTGCGGCCCGCCAGCAGCGCACCAACCAGCTCAGAATCGGCCGCGTGGGACTCTGCCAACCTGGTCAGTGTGTGTGCGCGCGCGCGCGTGTGTGTGACTCGTGTGTGTGTGTGTGTGTGTGTGTGTGTGTATGTGTCACTGTGTGCGCGTGTGTGACTCTATGTGTGTGTGTGTGTGTGTGTGTGTGTGTGTGTGTGTGTGTGTGTGTGTCAGGGGTCCCAATCGTCCCACAAAACAAGGTGTCCCAGGGACTCCTTCACTTGCTGTATAGAGGGTCCTAGAGGCGGGATAGAGGGTCCCAACGACATTGTGAATGCTAAAAATATTTTTTATAGTGCATCCTGTGACCCCCTGCACATTCGTTTAGAGCTTAGAATTATAGTACTTCATAGACCCCCAAATGGGGGTCCCTAATGTGTTGAGCGTGTATGTGTCACTGTGTGTGTGTCACTGCGTGTGTGTGTGTGTGTGTGTTTTTATGATAAAATGTGTATATTTATGAAGCACTTAGGTTTCGTCTCAGTCACACTATAAGCTGTTGGCGCTTTATAATAACCATGTCACCCTTCTTCTTCTGCGTTCCCAGTCCATATGGCCATAATGGGTAAGGTATGCATGTGTCTGGTTTTCAGTTTTCACTGGTCTCCCCGCTGCGTACAGCCGACACATTCCAGTTTCAGAGGAGCTCAAAGAAGAAAATTGTTTGTGCAGTTCTAGTACTGGAAACACCCATATATTTGAAGGGGGTGCCCTATTTCAAACATGTTTGTATGACAACTATAAGGCCATATGGTTTTCTATCTAATTGAAAAAGAGAGTATAAGATGTCAAATGTTTGAAATGAACCTGTTTTACTGCAAAGAAAAGAGATTCTGATTTTTAAAAAGTTAATGTTTCGTTCAAAATGGCAGCTTGTGGACATGCTGGTGGGTACTGACTTTGCAAGTTTCTTTCAAGAAGTAAAATACAATACACACACCAATTTTGCACTGCAACTCTTTCTGCAGAATTGTCAACAACCTAAAATTGTGGGTTACGGTGTCCATCAATAATGATAATGTTTGTAGTATTTCTT
>CM065683.1:64753946-64756434 GCA_017654935.2 Phymorhynchus buccinoides | reverse complement strand
CGGCTGGTTGATGTGGTGAATGATTTTACAAAAACTGGTTGATGAGGGGGGGGGGGGGGGGGGGGGGCGTTTGATGTAGGGTGCCGATTTGGGAAAAAGATTTTGATCAGTTCCACCGGAGGTTATTACTTAAACTCAGGCCTGTGGTGTTGCTGGTGACATGTTGGGTGGATAAGAAACTTTTTGACAGGCAGAACTCCGAGAGCACGGGTGGGGGATAGGTTATCAAACGGCATTAGAAGGTTTTGAGTGGCGTCCCGCGGGGGGGATTCTTGGCCGATTCTTTTGAGTTTTATGGGACATGCTGCCTGGCGGGGTACAAAGTGGTCTGTAGGGTCTTTGCAGGGACGAACAACGATATACAACTCATCTAAAAATTCTATTGAGTTACAAAAATGGACATTAAAAACTTATTGAATGGTGCGAGTGATTCCTTTGCTTCACGCAAATGGGTTTAAAGTCATGCATTGGGCTGGACGGCCTCCGAGGGACTACGATGACACACGGTGGTGGCGGGCACGTTTTGGGGTCTGTGTGGAGGAGGGGGGAATCTTGGAGTGATTTTTGATCCAAGGCTGGGGTTTGATGGGCATGTAGCATCCGCGGTTGGTGGGGCAAACAAAGTGTTGGGATTAGTGAGGGGGACTTTTATAGGACTAAATGGAGAGGTGTTTGTAAATCTGTATAAAAGTTTGGTGAGACCCCATTTGGAATATGCAACTTAATTGGAATCCTTTCCTAAAAAGAAAGTCTCAGGCTATCGAACGTGGTCAAAGGAGAGCAACCAAACTAGTAAAAGCATTACGAATTTTAGATTATTGTAGACAGGTTAGATAAAATGAATTTACCATCCCTAAAATATCGGCGACTACGTGGTGATTTGATAAATGTCTATAAAAAATTTCAAAGTTCTGATATTACAAACAAACATTTGCTACAACTTTCTAACTACTCAAAAACTGGGAATAATGATTTGAAACTACTATCCCAATACAGCAGAACTGACATTAGAAAGAATTTCTTTAGTAACAGGGTCACTAAATACTGGAATTCTCTTCCAGCACATATCAATTTGGACCTACCCCGGTAACCTTAATCATTTCAAAGACCTCCTGGATAAAGACCCAAAGTTTCAACAATTGAAATTTGTATATGATTAACACATCTAAAAGAGTCCTAGTCATGCCAATCATAAAAAAGAATACAAATAATCAGAAAGAACACATTAAGAGGCCGCGAGGCCTATAGTTGTCCTCATTCTCTGACCTTACCATGAGCGAAACAAAGTGAAAAAAAACTGGTACGAAAAACGGGCCTAGACGATCGAACATGCAAGTTCTTTATAAGATGCCCACAAAACGTTAGGGAACACTTTCAAAGTACACATGTTTTGGTAATTTGCTTGTAACTTCAAAACGCTTTGCGTCTGGACCTTTACACTTGGCAGTTACATACACAAGAGACATGGCATTACAGTGAAAGCACACATGTTTCGTGATCACCATTGGTTTCTATGGTAACGTGAATTTAAAAACGCCTCAAAATAAAATTTAAAAAATGCCACACAATTTAGTTCTTCAGCATTTTTGTCCATAGAGTGATTTGTGCAACATGGTACTCATCATATGTTAGCCGGAAAGCTCATATGAATGAGTCCCAACCACACACACACACAAACACACACACACCACACACACACACACAACTCACTCACTCAATCACTCGTCACACTTTGCTGTGTGCCAAATTCGGCGCATGAACAGTTTGCTGTCTGTCCGTCAGTCTTTTCTTTTTCTTTTCTTTTTAACCCTATAGGTCTGTGTACACGTTAACACAATTAACAAAATATCACTATTTCCCCAATGGCAAAACGAGTTGAGCGTCTGTAAGTAAAGTCATTATAAGGTGGTCTGTGGGGTACACGTGTTAACCCAATTCACAAGATGTTTATATTTTCCCCAATGGCAAACACAGGTGAGCTGTAAGTCATAGTAAGGTCTCGGTACACGTTAACCGCTATTCACAAAGATATATCTTCTATTTCCCCATGGCAAAACACAGTGAGCTGTAAGTCATATTAAGAGTGGGCTATCACTGTGTTTTGCCATGGGGAAAATAGAAATATCCCGTGAATAATGTTAACGTATACCGAGACCTTAAAAGGTCTCTGTACACGTTACCAATATTCACAAAATATCACTATTTCTCCATGGCAACACAGTGAGTGGGTAAAGTCATATTATGAGTGGGCTATCACTGTGTTGCCATGGGAGAAATATAAATATCTTGTGAATAATGTCAACGTATACACAGACCTTTAGCGTTCTAATGCCAATGACTATAACAAAATTGGGAGAAAAAACCCATTGGTATTAGGCCAAATAAGATCGCCTGAGGTCACGCTCATTGTTCGCCAGCTGTTAAAAAAACAACTGACCTTGGCATTCCCCCCCCCCCCCCCCCCCCCCCCCCACCCCCCCCCCCCCCC
>CM065683.1:64733946-64748946 GCA_017654935.2 Phymorhynchus buccinoides | reverse complement strand
GGGGGGCATTTGTATGGGAGTGAGACCTGGTCAAAACAAGAGTTCTTTCCAGCTCTAAGAGGGAAAACACGTGAAACCCATGATTTTGACACGTGATCTGGTGGGTCTTTAAGATTTCTTACCAGCTATAAGAGAGAAAAACACGTGAAAACCGTGATTTTGACACGTGATGTGGGGGGTCTTTAACGTACAACAGCTGTTTGGGAAAGCTTGTCAGATCCCAAAGGTTTATGGGCGTACGGCATGTTTTCTCTATGCCATTTGCCGACGCATTTTCATTTAGGCCTATAAGAAAATAGTCATATATTCTTTTATTTATGATGGAAACAGATGTGACCTCTGACCGCAGGATAATTGCCAGTGCGTGCGCGCGCGCGCGCGCGCACGCACACGTGACGACCCACAGTGACACGACGACTGGTCAAAGGTTTGCACTGCTTTCATGCACCATGATAACTGTACTCTGAAACATGTGCTGCAGATAAGCGATAAGCGATAAGCGAACACACACACACACACACACACACAACAAACGAACAAAGATTCAAAGATTGTTTAATCCTTTGACCCCTTTTGGGGCATGGAGGACTTGAAGCAAATCAAGCAAATCAACACACACACGCACATACACACTACACAAACACACACACACACTACACAAACACACACACACGCACGCACGCACACGCACGCGCGCGCGCACGCGCACGCACGCACACGCACAAACACACGCACAAACGCGCGCACGCACACGCGCACACACACACACACACGCACACACCGGTAGGCCTACCACATGCTGACAAGCAAGTCTGGTGACTTTACGGTTCAGTTATCAAATCGGTTTGGTCAATGCCCAGTGAAGCGAGGCGAGTGTGAAGGGTCAAGGGTTACCACGACTGCCGAACATAAAGGCCTAAGCCAAGTCCTAAAGGTGGCGTCAACATACATCCTACCAAATATCCTATACTACCATATCCTTATAGAAACACACCTCACCATTATTAATCCCTTTATTCTTGGTGCACCATCTCCGTTTCTTTTTCTCCCCCATCTTCATCCTAACAAATGTCACATATATGGGCCTCTACGTATGGCATTCCAAACGTCAAACAATTATTTGCACGATTTTTAGTGGTAAAACGAGGCACTTTCCTCATGCTGTGCATACAATTCATTCTGTGGTGCACACAATTCATTCTGTAGGACAGAATTCATTCTGTGGCACACACAATTCATTCTGAAGGACAGAATTCATTCTGTAGGACAGAATTCATTCTGTGGCACACACAATTCATTCTGTAGGACAGAATTCATTCTGTAGGACTGAATTCATTCTGTGGCACACACAATTCATTATGTAGGACAGAATTCATTCTGTGGCACACATAATTCATTATGTAGGACAGAATTCATTCTGTGGCACACACAATTCATTCTGTAGGACAGAATTCATTCTGTGGCACACATAATTCATTATGTAGGACAGAATTCATTCTGTAGAACAGAATTCATTCTGTGGCACACACAATTCATTCTGTAGGACAGAATTCATTCTGTGCACAAAATTTATTCTGTGGGATACACATTTCATTTTGTGCACAGAATGAATTCTGTTATCCCACAGAATGAATTCTGTCCTATAGAATGAATTCTGTCCTATAGAATGAGTTCTGTGGGAAACACAATTAATTCTATGGAGAACGAGGCTCATTTGCATATGGCGGTGATTGTAGGTACCTAGATAGTGTTCATTAGTTTAGAAATGTGTTGTTGGAAATGTATGTAACTGTCTTAAAACTTAAAAGAAACTCAAAATTTTACTATATTGTCCGTGAAAACAGTGACGGTGTGTATGATTTTGTAATTAAGACCCCCCCCCCCCCCCCCCCCCCCCCCCTTTCTTTTCAAATAAAAGAAAATAATTATATTATATGAAACCTGCTAACAATAGTATAGCTCCTCTTATTTTGGCCTACAAAAGCAACGCCGACATTTCTTGGTGTATGGTCGATGGCAGGAAGACCAAAAATTGATCTAGACGTTGATCATATCAAGGAACTCATTTTTGAGATTCGACTGCCGTTGTCAAGTGTAGCGACGCTTTTTGGAGTGAGTTGTCAAACAATCTACAATCGCCTACAAGAAGAAGGTAGGCAGTTTGCCCCCCCCTCCTCCACACACACACACACACACAGTGACGTCACTTTGTATGCGAATGAGCCTCGTTATCCATAGAATGAATTGTGTTTCCGACAGAATGAATTCTGTTAGAACAGAATTTATTCTGCAGGACAGAATTCATTCTGTAGGACATAATTCATTCTGTGCACAAAATGTATTCTGTGGGACACAGAATTCATTCTGCGCACAAAATGAAATGTGTATCTCACAGAATAAATTTGGTGCACATAATGAAATATGTGCCTTATAGAATGAATTCTGTCCTACAGAATGAATTCTGTCCTACAGAGTGAATTGTGTGTGCCACAGAATGAATTCTGTGCATACAATGAATTGTGTGCACCACATAATGAATTGTGTGCACAGAATGAGGAAAGTGCCTCATTTTACCACTAAAAATCGTGCAAATAATTGTTTGACGTTTGGAATGCTATATCTAAGCAGGTCAGAGGACGTAATTTATATCTAAAGGTGGCGATCCACGATTAGACCGTCTGTTTGCATGTCTGTCACTCAGCCATCATTTGCGAGATATAATAATCCAACGAATAAGACCCAAGTCCCAGGTGGGGATACTGGGGTGGGGTGGGGTTGTATAAAATAGTTCCCCCACCTTCTGCTTGTAGCTTCCTTTAATCTGTCACTCTTTTCACTCTGCCTTTTCCCTTTGCTTACTGTCATCTACTATATTTCTGCCTTACTGGTCCATTCTCCTGCCTTTTTTTTCTCCAAGATACATGTACACTTTCAGAAAAGGGTTTTTTCAGCCGAAGTCGGACATGCTGTTTTACGACCTGCTATAATATAAACAGCTACCTTTTCAATGGAAATTACTTTTCAAAGGTAATTAGGTTTTGTCAAACGGTAACGAAAATTAATGAATAAACAAATCTACGTTTTTCTTGATTTCAATATTGTAAAACACACCGTTGTCACATATTTCACTCTAAAAAAATCCTTCTTTGAAATTTGGCAGATATTTGAATAATTCACAAGGGACTATAATGCTGACGTGTATATATACAGTAGTTGTTTTTTCTCTAAAAATAAAGATTCATATCGAGGGGTGCCTGCCAGAACGGTCTATCTCAAAAGGAACAAAGAACACAGATAGGCAGTTCAGGCATTCACCCCGTAGCCAATCACTGGGGCAAAATGAGAGAGAGAGAAAGAGAGAGAGAGAGAGAGAGAGAGAGAGAGAGAGAGAGAGAGAGAGAGAGAGAGAGAGAGAGAGAGAGAGAAAAGGGGGTGGGAGAGGGAGAGAGAGAAAGAGGGAGGGAGGGAGAGAGTAAGCAATAAGAAACGGAATCTTTGATTTAAAAACATACTATTTACTAATAAACGTAGAAAGGATTGAAACCTTAAATACCGTATTATTTTAATATTAATTGAATATAGCAGGCACAGAAACCCCCCACATTCAAATAAAGGATAAGCATTAGGCCTACCATTCCACAGAAATAAAAACAACTTGGGAGTTACACATTTATCATACAAATCACACGCCTACGAATGTGCCCATATTTTGACGAAACTAGGGCATGAAAAACATAGCAATTAAGTCATCAACACTGAACAGATTCAACAGAACAGAATTGTGGAATCTCAGATTTGGTATTTGGTACTTTATAAAGTCACAGGGGCGTCTCTGTGAAATTCGGGCTGCTCCCACCTGGAGAGCGCGTCGCAGCCAGAGGCGCGCCACCCATTTTTTTTTTTTTGCATGCGATGTTTGTGTGACTGATGAGGAAGGAAAGGGGGTGGTGGGGTGGGTGGGTAAATTTTGACCTAAAGACAATTTTGTTTTGGTATAACGTGTGCTAAGTGCATGGGAACACGGGACCTCGGTTTATCGTCTCATCCGAAAGACTCCACGTTCAGACCGTAAGACCTAGTGCAGAGTAAATCCCCTGAACCCAGGTTCAATCAACCTCCTGCAGCTTAAGATAAGAATAACAAAGCTTAAATCTGACACCTAGCATCATATTAAGAACTATAATAAAACAAATATACAGTTACCAATTTAATAACCAAACTATATACATGCGATATATAATCTAAAGGAAGAAAAAGGCTTTGTAATAAAAAAGAAAGGGGGATGTCTAATAGCTCAGCTGGGGTCTGTGAGATGGAGAGGGGAGGGAAAAAGGGGAAACCCGGAGGGCCTCAACACGCCGAGTTGGGGCGGGCCAGCCGAGGGAGGTATACGCGAGCCATCCTCGCGTCAACAACCCGCGGCGGGCCCGCCCCATCAAGGGGGAGGTCATCTCACGGGCTTTGGGAGGAGGGAAGGTGGAGGGGACAGTTACCCGGGGTTCCTTCCCAAACCGGGGGAGCCGCCCCCGCCGCCGGGGGACACGCGAGACAAACTCGCGTCCACCACCAGCGACGGGCGCACCTCCCCAGGAGGGGGGCCCCAACTTCGGGCAAAATTATTTTTTTAAAAGATCCCAACTGAGTATTCTATTTACACACAAACGTATATGTACATGTCTGTTTGGCAAAAAGGGCACCATGATCTATTTTATATTTTATAATATTGTTAAAATATGTTTTAAAAGGGTTAACTAATAACCCGCTCCTAAAGTGGGGGGAGACAACCTCTATATCTTAATTAAAATATAATGATAAAAGTAAGTTAAAAATGTTTTGTTGTATGTTAAAAGTTATTAATAAAAGTAGTGTATTTTACTTTATATAAATTTATTAGTGTATAATTTGATATGTTTATTAATTAAAAAGAAATAGTACCGAACATACGCGCGGAAGACGGGCTGCATCGCGGGGAGACGTCCCTGACCGGCAATGATCTATATGATTTTAATTGAATATTTTTTATTAAAAGTTAATATGTGAAATTAAGAGAAAGTTTCTTAATAATGGGTGACTAGAGACGGCGGTCACGCAGATTGTGTGTGTATGTTAATAGTGAGCATGATTTCCCGAGGGGGGGGTAGCTACAAAGACCCTCCCGCCCTCGTTGTCATGATGTTACTATAACTAAAGTTTAAGAATTAAATTACGTTAGAATTGTATTTTGGCATGGGAGCCCGAGTGGAATATTTTCTTATTTTATAATATTAATGAAATAATAATAATAAAGATGATGGTGGAGGGGGTGGTTAGGGATTCTTACATGGGATGGGCGGGGGGAGGGAGGGAAAGGGACCCCTCCTCCCCACCCCTCACAGAGGAAAGGCGTCGCTTTTGTGGCCAGTGCACCGAAGTACGGGGGGGCCTCAACGCAGGGCGTCACGACTACCGTGACCACCCCGGGGGGCGCCCCGAGCGCCCACTGACAAGGAGAGGGCATTTAAAAAAGGGTGGGCCCCAAAAAGGGCCACTTCAGCCTAACCGGCACATGTGTAAATAAAAAGGACGTACATAAATTGGGAAAGGGGACGGGAATTGTGAGTGAGCGCGCGGCCCGCCGCCCGGAGGGGCCCCACCCCCACCAGAGAAAGCTTAGTAATACTAGATATTAATTTGATTAATTATTTAAATATGTAAGTAAAGGACTCCCTTCGGTTAGGGACGTTGACACACGGGTGCGACGCCAATAGGGGCGACCACCCGGAGGTGACCCAGGCCGGCAAGAAATAATAATTGTCACAAGCCTGGGGCACCCAGCGAAAGTCCCCCCCCCCCTCTTCCCCAAAAGAAAGGGGAGAAGGGACAATGCTCAACAACTACCAAAGACACTGCGCACGGGTCGCACCAGCGCCCTCCTCCGGAACCGAAGGAGAAAGGGGGCCAGCCCGACCCGCGCACAGCGTCCCTTTTAAATTATGAATTGGAAATCATAGATCAAAAAAATATTGATTATTAATTTTACTCAATCCACCGACGAACAATTTACATTAGGACGCCGAATACAAAATGGCGAGAGAGAGAGAGAGAAAAATAGAGATTTTACGCCCTCTGAGTCAAAAGACTATTTGAGGCATTTTAATTTATAGAGATCCTAGAAAAAAGGTGGATTTTAAGTTTTATAAGATGAAATTTAAAAGAATAAGTTATTTATTTTAACAGAGTTTATAAAGGATTTTTATTTTAATAGCGCAAGCTGAAGAATATAAAATTTATGTTTGTAATAAAATATTTGGTTTTTAAAAGATATTTAGCTGTTTGCTTTAGAATCTGGCAGATTAGAGGAGGTCTGATTAAAAAACCCCAGGGCTACAGTTAAAAATTCATGCATTTTAGGCTCAACTGAGCTATTTGATAAAAACAATCCGTGTTTGTGCTCGGAAAGAGCTTTATTATTAAAATTCTTGACAGGCGTAAGCCTGTATACAAGCTGATATACAGTTTTAAAAAAAACCTAAAAAAAAGGGTTATGTAAAAGTAAAATTTATTGTTTTATTTCCATTTTCTATATGTACATCATTTTTATATAAAACTATCCTATTAGGTTTTTGTCCCTTAGGACTCAATACAACTAATAGCTACCTAGAAGTTTTTAGCTGTGAGTTTATTTGGTTCAATGGCAACTGTTGTCTTTTGTTCTTTAGATCAAAAGTTATTTGACCAAAAGTTATTAATGTTGATATGTACATTATTATTATGTACACGACTTTTACAAACAAGCTGTTTAGACCTTTTACAGGTAAAGTTATAGTTTTTAGAAAAACTTATTTTAAATATGCCTAAGTTGAATTTTAATCTATGTTAAAATTTATTAAGTGTTTAACTTATTTAATCTTGTCCATAGGACAGAGCATAGTGTTATTTTCACATATGTGAGTATGTAAAATTGTTAAAAGTTATGTTAAAAATTTGTTTTCTGCTTTGGTCAAGTTATGGGACTCAACCCCTACAAATTTATCTTTTAGGTATATAAATCCAGTTTTGATCTGGGTCCGTCTATAACGAGTTGGTTATAAGAGCCATTCGTTTCGGGGTTTTTTCACAGAAAACTTTGTACACCACTGCTATGTGTGTACCCTTTATTTATTGGTTGAACCTGTCCAGTTAGGACGTTTTATACATAGTTTTAAGATTGTTTTATTAAAATCTATATCTTTTAAAATTGTTTAGTATGTTAAAATAGGTTAAGATTTGATTAAAAAAAAACGAGTTTATAACTATTGAGGTTTCATAGTTATATTAAAAGTTGCTATTAAAATTTGGTTTGTTTTATGTATATTTTAGTCTATTACATGACCATATGTGATTTAATTATTTAAATAAATGAAAACTAGTCAAGATTCATTATTTTATATGAGGTTGTATTTGAGTGGGGGGACATACCGCCAGAGGCCTCCATTATTATAAGTAATTTTATATGTTCCATCTGATCCCAGGGGGGGGGGGGGGGGGTAGCAACAAAGACTCTCCCGCCCCTGATGTCATGATGGAGTCTGAGATTTATGTGAAATAAATAGAAGTTTTTCTTATTTATATTTAAGCTCTAGATGGTTTTTAGAGAGATGGTAAGAGAGTTGAGGGTGGGGATGGTTAACGACTCCTGTGTGCTCGGAACGGAGGGAGGGAGGGGAAGGGACCCCTCCTCTCCGCCCCGAGCAGTGACAGGTCACCGCATGGGCAATCCCAAAAAGGGGGGGGAGCACAAGCGCAAAACGCAACGGTTACGAAAGAAGCCCCCGTTGTGCGTACCGGACACCCGTCTGCATAGGAGAAGGGATTTTAAAAGATAGTGGGCTCAAAAGAGTCACTTCAGCCCATCGGCACATATTTTAGATAAAAGGGAAAAGGGGGACGAGGGGGGCGGGAATGCAGACAGGTATACGGCCCGCACACCAGAGGGACTCTATTCCCACCAGTAAAAATAATTCCAGTATTTTAAACAAGGTGCTTAAATGATACCTGGCCAATTGCCCCGGCGAGCCAAACTATTGGTGACCAACCTAATTTATGGTGTTTGCATAAGAGATTCTTTTCATTGTATATTAAGTTATTTTGTTTACATTTGTCTATGACAGGTTGAAGTTCCTTCTTTATATGATTACAGGGATCAAAAATATGATTCAGGGTAAAGATCTCTCCACATTTACATGGGGTGTTCCTGAATTTACATCGAATGGAATCAGTATAGAATCTGTTGATTCTGCCTTGAATTTTATGGGGAACGGGTAGATGAAGTCCACCGCTGATAAATTTCCTGCACCGGAGGTGGGCTTCTAAATAGGAATCCAATTCCTCAGCCCATCTCCGGTACACACAACGCTTCAGGTGGTTTTTAATCTCTGACAGGGACAATTTAATGTTTATAAACTGGCCCTCGGTGTGTTCAGCTGCCCTTTTGGCTGCCGTATCAGCAAGGTCGTTCCCTGTGAGTCCCAAGTGGGAGGGAATCCACATAATGGTTAAATCGATACCTTTGATTCTTATTTGATGTATAAGATTTTGTATCTCTTGAATGATTTTCCTTCTATTTTGTGTGTTATTTTGCAAAGCTTGTATAGAGGATAAGGAGTCTGTGAGGATTGTCACCTGAAACAATGATTTTGGGAACTCGTTTATAAAAAAACAGGCTTCAAGAATTGCCCATAGTTCTGCGCTAAATATTGAGATTTTTGAATTTAGTTGAAAGGATTTAGTAACCTTGAGGGCTGGAATGGTAAAGGCGCACCCTATTTGTGAGTCGGAGATCTTAGAACCGTCCGTGTATATTAATAAATGATGTTTAATTTCGGAAACTTTTTCTTTGGCCGCAACTGAAAGTAGATTTGGTTGATTTGATTTTGAGTACATTTGGTGTAAAAAAGTGTCAAAGTGTGCTGATTCCCATTCCCAGTGTGGGATGGGGAACTTTGGATGAGTTTCAATATCCTCTATTTCCAGGCCCGCCATGGAGAGCATTTCCCGGGAATAGTCTAATGGATTGCATACTTTTTGTGCAATAATTGGTTTTTGTTGTTGAAAAGATGGATGGCTATAAAAAGGGTCTTCAAATTCTTCCTTAAAGCTTTCTATTGAAAAATGATTTGTTGCGTATAGTCTTGTAAGGAATGTAGAAGTGTTTAATTTCATAAGATGACTTAATGGAATCCAGCCTATTATTCCATAAGTCAGGTTATTATTTGCAAACTTTGGAACATTGAGGGCAGCTTTTAGGGCTTTTAGCTCTATTGTTTGTAGTTTGTTTATTAGGTTACTTGTAATGTTGTGGAATGCTTCCATCCCATATGTTAGACGACTGCGAACTAAAGCTTGTGTTAAAAGAACAAGAAACTTGGAGTTTTGAGCCCATGTCTGGGAAGAGATAATTCGGATAAAGTTGGTGCCTTTTATAGCTTTTTTACAAAGGTGGTCAATATGTGGGCTCCAGTTAAGGCGTGGTGTAAGTACCACCCCTAGAAACTTGACTTTATTTGTCATTGATTTTGGTTGGCCCAGAATGTTAATGTTAATATTTTTTTGGATTAGGTTATGGCGAAAACACATGAACTCACACTTGTCTGGGGACAGGGAGAATCCATTTTTCTGTAAGTAATCAATGACAAGATTAGTGTTGGTCTGATGATTTTGTAGGTATATAGCTAAAGCTTTTGAACTTTTTGTGAATGCTGACGACCAGATGGCTATGTCGTCAGCATACATAGAAATTTGACAATTTTTGAGTTTTAGATTGGAGATGTCGTGAATCATGATATTGAAAAGAGTTGGGGCGATAATGCTGCCTTGGGGGACCCCCATGTCAATTTGATGTATTTTTGACACGGAGGACCCCACTTTAACTCTTAAAGCACGGTTATTTATGAAGTTTTGTATAAAGTTAAACATATTCCCGTGAATACCGAGACTGCTGACTTTATCTAGAAGCCTCCCATGCCAAACGGAGTCGTACGCCCCTTTGATATCAAAGAAGGTGGCGAGGACTTTCCTGCGTCTCGCAAAGGCCTTTTTGACATAGGAGGTTAGTCTTATAACTTGTTCCATGCAGCATCTATGTTTTCGAAAACCTGCCTGGAATTTGGGAAGAACGTTATTTTTTTCCAAATAGAAATCAAGTCTGCTTTTTACGATACGCTCGTAAATTTTACCCAGATGTGGGGTGAGGGAAATGGGGCGGTAGCTTGCGGGGTCCCTAGCCGGTTTTCCAGGCTTAGGGATCCCAACTACCTGTGCCTCCTTCCATGCATTTGGGATTTCGCCCTCAACCCAACATCCGGAATAAAAATGGTGCAAGACTTTGAGAAAAGATGGGGGCAATTTCTTTATGATTGTATAGGAGATAGGATCATCTCCTGTTGCTTTATTTGTTTTCCTAATCATATTAATGGCAGCAGCAAGCTCGGTAATCTTTAAGGGAGCATTGATGGTATGTGAATTATCATTAGATTTGTCACAAGTGCAAAAATGGAAGAGAGTGAATCTGAAAAGATAGCAATTTGGAAGGGGGGGTTTGGTAGATCGTTGATGTATGAGAGGGCTTCTAGAATGGCCCAAAGCTCTGCTGAAAAGATGGAAATATTTGAATTTAATTGAAATTTTTTAGATTTGGTATTGTAAAAGCACATCCTATTTTATTTCTATTTAGTTTTGAACCATCTGTATAAATACAGAGTTGGTGTTGAAAATTATGGATTTTTTGTTTAGCGGCTACTGTTAGTAGGTTAATATGTTCATCTTTATTAAATTCATCATGTAGTGAGGTGTCATAGTCTGATGGGTCCCAATCCCACTGTGGCACAATATGTTTAGGATAGAACACAGTGTCATCAATTGACACTCCTGCATTTTCAAATAATTTTTCAACAAAATCATAGATGTTAATAAATTTTTTAACAGATTTTTGTGATGTTGCAAAATACGGGTCTGAAAATTGGGTAAAAAATTCTTCCTTTGTGAGGTTATTTGTGCTATATAGTCTGGTTAGAAAGGTAGCACAATTATATTTAATTAAGAGATGAATGGGGAGCCAGTCTATGTCTCTGTAAACTAAATAGTTTATTGCGAAGGACGGGAGGCCCAGGGCTGTTTTTAATGCTTTTAGTTCAATGGTTTGTAATGCGGTTAAATTTGATTTAGTTAGATTGTAAAACGTTTCCATGCCGTAAGTTAAGCGGCTATGGACCAGGGTCCTGACCAGATATATGAGGAATTTGGGGTCCTGCGCCCATTTTTGTCTGCTCAAAACTTTTATCAGATTCAGAGCTTTTGTAGCTTTATTAACTAAATGAGTAATATGACAAGTCCATGAGAGATCTCTCGAGAGATGAACCCCCAGGAACTTAACATAAGAAGGAGGGTTTTTTATTTGGTTCTGGATTTTAATTTTAAAGTTATCTTTTTTAACTAAACCATCAGTTGGGGCTAGATGAAAAACGCCATGGGAATTTCCGCATTTTTGCGGTAAAATAGTAATCCAGTTGTCAATCAATTCTAGACGGAAAAAGGTTTTTTAGACATACATGTACTACTAAATTTGTAATTGTGAGTGGTTGTTGGTGAACACCTATTTCGGGGGCGAGGGTGTATCTGACCCCTCGTGCGGTGGGCAGACCAGATTGCAATGTCATCTGCATACATTGAGATTTGGCAGCCTTCAAATTTTATTTGTGAGATGTCGTGCAGCATAATATTAAACAAAATGGGGGCAATGATGCTGCCCTGGGGAACTCCCATGTCCATTTTATGGTTAGCAGAGAGAGACTGGCCCACCCTGACTTCTACCATAAAACTCTTCTGTTCTGTAAAAATGTATAATATAAAATTATATGTGTTGCCCTCAATACCGAGCTTGCTGATTTTTTCTAATAGCCTCCCATGCCAGACGGAGTCGTATGCCCCTTTAATATCAAAAAAGGTGGCAAAGACTTTCCTTCTTTCTTGCTAGTGGCTTTTCCTCCTGACACTGGGAGGTAAGGTCTAACTACTTGTTTCCCATGCAGGATCTGATGTTTTCCCGGAAAGCCTGCCTGGTATGTGGGGAGTTTATATTATTTGTTTTTTTCCAGAAAATATTTCTAGGTCTGTTTTTATATTTTTTACGATTCTCCTCGTATAGCTTGCCAATGTGTGGGGTTGAGGAGAAGATGGTGGCCTGTAACTTTTGTAGGACGCAAACGCCATGTTTTGGTGGTCCCTAGCCGGTTTTCCGGGCTGTCAGGACCCCCCACCCCTACCTGTGAGGGGGTGGCCGTCTTTTCCATGCGCAAGGCACCATCACCCCCCTCCCAACATCGGAAAGACAGGTAAAATTTTAAATGAATTAAGGATCCTCGTGAAAAGAAGGGGGCAATTTTTTTAAAATAATTCTATAGGGAGGATGGGATCATAACCTCCTGTTGCTTTATTAACTTTTTCTTCAAGTTTTGAGAAAGGGACCCAGCGAAGCTCGGTCCAGCGAACTTCGAGGGGAGCGTTTATGTAAATTGGTGAGTTATTGGTTAGATTTTGAAATTATTGGAGTAGAATTACGTCTATTTTTGTTCGTAAACGTCCGGTGGAAAGATATTTTCGTTTTGAGACCCTGGCTTTTTTTGCGAATGTGTCCGCGAGGACCTTTTCTACATTTCTGCAGTTTGTAAATTATTGGTGGTTATTATATTGTCTTTCATAACTCTAGGCTCCCATACCTTAAATAGCCTTTATTATGATATCATAATTAAAGTTTATTTTTCACATGCTTTTACACAGAGATGGCTCTGACATAATCGAGAATCTCGTCTGTATTGAAATATTATCCCTTATTATTGCTAAATTTATTTTGCAAATCGTCACAACGTGTCAATTTTCAATCTGAACTCTATTACGACTTTTTACAGAAACGTGTGCGTTACAAGGCTGTGGGAGTGGGGTTGACAATCAAAATAATTGCATGCTTTCTTTTTTCACCTTGACGTACACGAGCTTCCTGAAACCTGTTTCATATCATCCAAACAAAAACGGTTAATGATACAGATGGACCAGGGAAATTACTCATAATATCAGAATTATTATTAAGCATGGATATGGGCCAACGAGTGTTCGCATGACGTATTAAAACATAAGAAGTTCTTATACAATTTTCCATAATGAGTTTCTTCCTAAAATCCAAAAAAAATCCAAATCAAAAATGTTGTCATTATGTTGTTTAGAAAGAATAGACTGGAATAAAGGCCAGTTTGCCTTATCATAGTTATATCTATGTTGATGAGGTTGAGACGATGGTGGAATTTGGATGTTAAAAGTTATCAAGATGGGTTTGTGATCTGACATTAAGGTGTCAGATAGTGGGTACCATTCGTGGTTTACCACTAAGTCGGGACTAACGAGGGTTAAGTCAATAGCGGTAGGTTTATGCTTGGTAGAGTCCGGAAATCTTGTAGAGGACCCATCATTTAAAAGAATAAGATGGGAATCGTTAATTTGTTGGAGAAGTAACCCCCCCCCGCCACTGGGTGTAGTACCGAATGATTCCCAGGATAGGGTGGTGGGCGTTAAAGTCGCCCACAACCACCCAGGAAACAGTGTCGGTAAAGGGAAGATAAGCCAGTCAAGACGATCTACAGCGTCATACCCCTTGGGGTAATATAAGTTTAGAATGTTAGTTGTTTTACCATTTATTTTTGTTTGGATGGTATTTGCATACCTAATACCTGTTATGTTATCTTGGGGAGACTGAATGTCATTATATTGTATACTTAAATGGATATAGGTAGATGTTATATTTACCGTGGTGTTGCTTACTGATGGGGGAAATGATAGCCTTGGATGCGTGGCAGACTAGAGTAATTATTATGTAATGATTGTAACCAATGAGGTGATATGTATTGGAGTTTGATGATAAATAATGAATTAGGTGATCGCCTGTTTTGTTGATGGCACGGCAATTCATTGCAAAATGTGCAGTTGGACAGTAACCTTAGGGTGGGGATTACTGTAGTGTTGAAGTTATGAATAGTTTAATTAAATTTGAAGTGCGTGGACCGCCGCCACTATCTCTTGCTGGGAATGGAGGCGCCCATCTTTTGAGGGTCCACTCCCTCCCCCAGCAGCAGGCAGGCCAGCCAATCTAAATAGATTGTTTTTGGGCCCACCTGCGGCTGGCCATCCGGGATGGAAAAAGGGAGAGAAGCCGTCCAGAGGGCGCATGGTTTTGTGAAGTGCGTGCTTTTGCAAATGAGTTAGAATCTGGGTCATTGCTATTTCAGTGGTAGATTGGTTGTTTTGTTTGCGCTCAAGTCAATCTTATCTATTTCAAGGAAAGTTGTATTTTGTGATGGGATGGCGGGTTTTCCTTCTTTTTTTTTTTGTTGTGTCTTTTTTTTTTTCTTTGTGGTGGGGGGGGTGTTGGGGTGCTTTTTTGGGTTTCTTTTGTTTCGGGGGGGACGAAACTCGCCTGGTTATCACTTGTGTTTGTTTTGTCATTTGTCGGAAGGTTTGTCAGTATTTTGGTCCATGTATGTAGTTACTTGGTGTCATGATATTTTTGGCGAAAGAGTGGCCATATGTTTAGAAAACAGTTTTCAATTTTGTGTTGTGTACCTGCCACGAAGAGCGGCTTTTGCAGATTCAGCTTTTTTCTTTAGATTCTATCTGCGAGCTGAAATGCGTCTTCTGGGTTGATTTTTGGTGTTGATTTACTTTTAGAATGTTGTGTTCTTCGCGAAACTGTGTATGTCAGTCGGAAGTGTGGGTGTAGGGGAGTTTGTTTGAATGTTGTGGTGTTGTGTTGGTTTGTACTATGATCTGGGTGGAAGTTTGAAGTTTTGTTTGTCACTGCGTTGGCATAGGAGGGTTTTTTCGTCTTCCTCTGTTGCCCAGTGGGCCACTGTGGGAGAAAAAACAGGAGAGGGAGGGGAGTTTGTTTGGGGGACATTTTCCATTTCTGGCCAATTTTGGCCCGGCGTCTGGCTTCGAGTA
>CM065683.1:64697966-64733446 GCA_017654935.2 Phymorhynchus buccinoides | reverse complement strand
AGACAAAGGAGGACCTCCTCATCATGGAGAAGAACATAAGTCCAATTAATCCTCAAGAAGAAACACAGTACTCATCCACCCCACAAGACATAAATATGGGGGAAACCACCATGGGCACCCCCCCTCTCATTACTCATTCCAGAAACAACTCACACACAGACATACATTCCATCTGGGGCACTCTCCCCAACTCGAACACAAACATACAACAACAAAACCAACAACAAGACCAATCGGGGTCAAAACCAAGCCCGAAACCTATACCCAAACCAAGACGGGTGCGTGCACACACAGCGACACACACACGAAACCAGTCAAGAGAGACACCCAAACCTACCTTCTTAAAGTACCCGGTCATTGTGGAAGATCTGGGCACGGGCCCTGCCACCATCAAGGGCCTCAGGCCCTTTACGGGAATGCGCCTCTGGCAAAACGCCATTGGCGACATTGCAAGTCAGAGGTCCCTGGCCGGTAACCGACTGCTCATAGGCTGTGTTTCGGCCGAGCAACAACAAAAACTGACAAACATGAAATCAATATCCAAAATCAACATAAAATGTTTCATTCCTACAGCATCTACAGAGGGGGTCATTAGACCAATCCCCCTCGAAGAGAAAACAGAAGACCTTTTGCCACTTATAAAAAACGCCAAAAACATCCTCCGACTCAACAACCGTGACGGTACAAAATCAAAAGCTATAAAAATAACATTCAATGAACCACTACTACCACAACAAATTAAAATCTGTGCCCAGACCTTTGAGGTCACACCCTTCGTTGCCCCGGTTAGGAAGTGCAAAAAGTGTGCCCGGTTCGGACACTCGGCCGAGCAATGCCGAGCAAAGAAGGATACTTGCGCCAGGTGCGCCGAACCGGGCCACTCCTCCCAGTTGTGCACTAAACACCAACAAGTGCATCAACTGTGGAGGTCCCCACTCAGCGGCATATGGCGGATGTCCGCAATATCAGCTCCGCGTCCGCGCCAATAGAATTCGCGCGGAAGTTTTCATTCCCTACTCCGAAGCCATACGCCGGGCCAAATTGGCCCAGGAAATGGAAAATGTCCACAAACAAAACTCCCCTCCCTCTCCTGTTTCTCCCACAGTGGACCCACTGTGGCAACAGGAGGAGAGACAAAAACCCTCCTATGCCAACGCAGTGACAAACACAAACTTCAAACTTCCACCCAAGATCATAGTACAAACCCAACCACAACAACAACAACATTCAAACCAAACTCCCCATACACCCACACTTCCGACTGACATACAACAGGTTTCCGAAGAAACACAACATTCTAAAAGTAAATCAACACCAAAAATCAAACCCAGAAGACGCATTCTCAGCTCGCAAGAGAGAATATTAAAGAAAAAAGCTGAATCTGCAAAAGCCGCTCTTCGTGAGCAGGTAGCACAACACAAAATTGAAGAACTAGTTTCTAAACAAATGGCCACTCTTTCCACCAATATCATGACACAAGTAACTACATACATGGACAAAATACTGACAAACTTCACAGACAAATGGACAAAACAAACACAAGTTGACAACCAGGCGAGTTCGTCCGCCCCCCCCATCCCCATCACAAAAAATACAACTTTCATTGAAATAGATAAGATTGACTTGAGCTCTAAACAAAACAAAACCAATCTACCACTGAAATAGCAATGACCCAGATTCTAACTCAATTTGCAAAAGCACGCACTTCACAAAAACCATGCGACCTACTGGAAGGGCTTCTCTCCCTTTTTCCAGCCTCAGATGGCCAGCCGCAGGTGGGCCCAAAAACCAATCTATTTAGATTGGCTGAGCTCGCCTGCGGCTTGGCGGGAGGGGAGGGGACCCGTCAAAAGAGGGGCGCCTCCCAGTCCCACAAGAGATAGTGGCGGCGGTCCACGCACTTCAAATTTAATTAAACTATTAATAACTTCACACTACAGTACTCCCCACCCGTAAGGTTACTGTCCAAACTAAACATTTTGCAATGGAATTGCCGTGCCATCAAAAAAACAGGCGATCACCTAATTCATTATTTATCATCAAACTCCAATACATATCACCTCATTTGCTTACAATCATTAAATACTAATTACTCTAGGCTGCCACGCATCCAAGGCTATCATTATCCCCCATCAGTAAGCAACACAACAAGTAAAATATATACAGCTACCTATATCCATTTAAGTATACAATATAATGACATTCAGTCTCCCCAAGATAACATAACAGGTTTAGGTATGCAAATACCATCCAAACAAAAATAAATGGTAAAACAACTAACATTCTAAACTTATATTACCCCAAGGGGTATGACGCTGTAGATCGTCTTGACTGGTTATCTTCCCTTTCCGACACTGTTTCCTGGGTGGTGGTGGGCGACTTTAACGCTCATCACCCCACCTGGGAATCATTCGGTACTACACCCAGTGGCGGGGGGGGGTTACTTCTCCAACAAATTAACGATTCCCATCTTATTCTTTTAAATGATGGGTCCTCTACAAGATTTCCGGACTCTACCAAGCATAAACCTACCGCTATTGACTTAACCCTCGTTAGTCCCGACTTAGTGGTAAACCACGAATGGTACCCACTATCTGACACCTTAATGTCAGATCACAAACCCATCTTGATAACTTTTAACATCCAAATTCCACCATCGTCTCAACCTCATCAACATAGATATAACTATGATAAGGCAAACTGGCCTTTATTCCAGTCTATTCTTTCTAAACAACATAATGACAACATTTTTGATGTGGATTTAGAAACTCATTATGAAAATATAAGAACTTCTATTTTAAACGCATGCGACCTTTCCATACCAGCTATAATAATTCAAAATAATTCCCGTCCATCTGCCAAACCGTGGTGGAATGAAACAGTTCAGGAAGCCGTACGAAAGAAAAAGAAAGCATGCAATTATTTTGATTGTCACCCCACCCCACCTAACCACGTTTCTAAAATCGAAGCAGAGAAATCCTGTGACGATGCAATAAATTTAGCAAAAAGGGAATATTTCAATACAGACGAGATTCTCGATTATCGAGATCTCGGTAAAGCATGGAAAAAAATTAAAAAAATAAATAATAGAGGTAAGGTATGGGAGCCTAGAGTTATGAAAGACAATATAATAACCACCAATAATTTACAAACTGCAGAAGTCCTCGCGGACACATTCGCAAAAGCCAGTCAAACTGAATATCTTTCCACCGACGAACAAAATAGACGTAATTCTACTCCAATAATTTCAAAATCTAACAATAACTCACATTACATAAACGCTCCCCTCAAGTTGACCGAGCTTGCTGGGTCCCTTTCTCAAATTAGAAAAGTTAATAAAGCAACAGGAGTTGATCCAATCTCCTATAGAATATTAAAAAAATTGCCCCCTTCTTTTCACGAGATCCTATTAAAATTTTACGCTCGATGTTGGGAGGGGGGGGAGGTGCCTTGCGCATGGAAAGAGGCACAGGTGGTGGGGGTCCTTAAGCCAGGAAAACCGGCTAGGGACCCCAAAAGTTACCGCCCCATCTCCCTCACCCCACACATTGGCAAGCTATACGAGAGAATCGTAAAAAACAGACTAGAATATTTTCTGGAAAAAAATAATATAATCCCCACTATCCAGGCAGGCTTTCGAAAACATAGATCCTGCATGGAACAAGTAGTTAGACTTACCTCCCATGTCAGAAAAGCACTAGCAAGAAAAAGGAAAGTCTTTGCCACCTTTTTTGATATTAAAGGGGCATACGACTCCGTCTGGCATGGGAGGCTATTAGAAAAAATCAGCAAGCTCGGTATTGAGGGTAACACATATAATTTTATTTATACTTTTTTACAGAACAGAAGTTTTAGAGTCAGGGTGGGCCAGTCTCTCTCTGCTAACCATAAAATGGACATGGGAGTTCCCCAGGGCAGCATCATTGCCCCCATTTTGTTTAATATTATGCTGCACGACATCTCACAAATAAAATTTGAAGGCTGCCGAATCTCAATGTATGCAGATGACATTGCAATCTGGTCTGCCCACCGCACGAGGGGTCAGATACACCCTCGCCCCCGAAATAGGTGTTCACCAACACAATACAAATTTAGTAGTACATTATCTAAACTTTAACGGATTTACTATTTCATCGCAAAAATGCGAATTCATGGTTTTTTCATCTAGCCCAGTTAAAAAAGATAACTTTAAAATTAAAATCCAGAACCAAATAAAAAACCCTCCTTCTTATGTTAAGTTCCTGGGAGTTCATCTCTCGAGAGATCTCTCATGGACTTGTCATATCACTCATTTAGTTAATAAAGCTACAAAAGCTCTGAATCTGATAAAAGTTTTGAGCAGACAAAAATGGGCGCAGGACCCCAAATTCCTCATATATCTGGTCAGGACCCTGGTCCATAGCCGCTTAACTTACGGCATGGAAACGTTTTACAATCTAACTAAATCAAATTTAACCGCATTACAAACCATTGAACTAAAAGCATTAAAAACAGCCCTGGGCCTCCCGTCCTTCGCAATAAACAATTTAGTTTATAGGGACATAGACTGGCTCCCCATTCATCTCTTAATTAAATACAATTGTGCTACCTTTCTAACCAGACTATATAGCACAAATAACTTCACAAAGGAAGAATTTCTTACCCAATTTTCAGACCCTTATTTTGCAACATCACAAAAATCTGTTAAAAAATTTATTAACATCTATGATTTTGTTGAAAAATTATTTCAAAACGCAGGAGTGTCAATTGATGACACTGTGTTCTATCCTAAACATATTGTGCCACAGTGGGATTGGGACCCATCAGACTATGACACCTCACTACACGATGAATTTAATAAAGATGAACATATTAACCTACTAACAGTAGCCGCTAAACAAAAAATCCATAATTTTCAGCACCAACTCTGTATTTATACAGATGGTTCAAAACTAAATAGAAATAAAATAGGATGTGCTTTTACAATACCAAATCTAAAAAATTTCAATTAAATTCAAATATTTCCATCTTTTCAGCAGAGCTTTGGGCCATTCTAGAAGCCCTCTCATACATCAACGATCTACCAAACCCCCCCTTCCAAATTACTATCTTTTCAGATTCACTCTCTTCCATTTTTGCCTTGCAAGGAGAGAGTCATAATCGTCTAGAAGTTAAAAACGAAATTAAAAAACTAATACATCACCTCCATCTGAAAGGGACAAAAATTACTTTAATATGGATCCCCTCCCACTGTGGCATTAGGGGAAACGATCTGGCAGACAGAGAGGCCAAGAGGGCCGCCTCACATATATCTGGCGTCCCCGTCGATCTAGGCCTATCTGTTGACGAAATTAAGTCTCTTCTAAAAAAGTCAATATCCCAGGAGTGGGCCAGTGAGCTTGAGAGTTACACAAAGGCCCACTCCTGGGACCATAAAATAGTCCAGGGGGGACTTTTCCTCTCCATCCCTCACCATATCTCTAAACTCATGTTTAGATTAAGAACAAATTCATTTTATTGTAAATTTAGTAGCCCTATTTGTAAATGTAATAACACACTGAATTTAGAACACCTCTTCAATCCATGTACATATATTCAACAAGATTTTGACCAATTCTTTTGTAAAATAAAAACAGCCAACATACCTTTCACATATAAATCAATATTAACATATGGAACAAAGGAATGGTCCCCCCTGGTATGGTTTGCAGAAGCCATACGCAAATCATTTCTTAAAGAATATATGTAAATCATCATAACTTCGTGGCTGCCATTTGCTGCGGCCGCCATGACCTGAAGTTTATTCCCGGCCGCCATTTTTACCCTGGTGTCTTCATGGAGGGCCGGAAACTCAAATAAAATTTTGTGACAAATCTAATGATAATTCACATACCATCAATGCTCCCTTAAAGATTACTGAGCTTGCTGCTGCCATTAATATGTAGGAAAACAAATAAAGCAACAGGAGATGATCCTATCTCCTATACAATCATAAAGAAATTGCCCCCATCTTTTCTCAAAGTCTTGCACCATTTTTATTCCGGATGTTGGGTTGAGGGCGAAATCCCAAATGCATGGAAGGAGGCACAGGTAGTTGGGATCCCTAAGCCTGGAAAACCGGCTAGGGACCCCGCAAGCTACCGACATCTGGGTAAAATTTACGAACGTATCGTAAAAAGCAGACTGGAAGAAAAAAATAACGTTCTTCCCAAATTCCAGGCAGGTTTTCGAAAACATAGATGCTGCATGGAACAAGTTATAAGACTAACCTCCTATGTCAAAAAAGCCTTTGCGAGACGCAGGAAAGTCCTCGCCACCTTCTTTGATATCAAAGGGGCGTACGACTCCGTTTGGCATGGGAGGCTTCTAGATAAAGTCAGCAGTCTCGGTATTCACGGGAATATGTTTAACTTTATACAAAACTTCATAAATAACCGTGCTTTAAGAGTCAAAGTGGGGTCCTCCGTGTCAAAAATACATCAAATTGACATGGGGGTCCCCCAAGGCAGCATTATAGCCCCAACTCTTTTCAATATCATGATTCATGACATCTCCAATCTAAAACTCAAAAATTGTCAAATTTCTATGTATGCTGACGACATAGCCATCTGGTCGTCAGCATTCACAAAAAGTTCAAAAGCTTTAGCTATATACCTACAAAATCATCAAACCAACACTAGTCTTATCATTGACTACTTACAGAAAAATGGATTCTCCCTGTCCCCAGACAAGTGTGAGTTCATGTGTTTTCGCCATAACCTAATCCAAAAAAATATTAACATTAACATTCTGGGCCAACCAAAATCAATGACAAATAAAGTCAAGTTTCTAGGGGTGGTACTCACACCACGCCTTAACTGGAGCCCACATATTGACCACCTTTGTAAAAAAGCTATAAAAGGCACCAACTTTATCCGAATCATCTCTTCCCAGACATGGGCTCAAAACTCCAAGTTTCTTGTTCTTTTAACACAAGCTTTAGTTCGCAGTCGTCTAACATATGGGATGGAAGCATTCCACAACATTACAAGTAACCTAATAAACAAACTACAAACAATAGAGCTAAAAGCTCTAAAAGCTGCCCTCAATGTTCCAAAGTTTGCAAATAATAACCTGACTTATGGAATAATAGGCTGGATTCCATTAAGTCATCTTATGAAATTAAACACTTCTACATTCCTTACAAGACTATACGCAACAAATCATTTTTCAATAGAAAGCTTTAAGGAAGAATTTGAAGACCCTTTTTATAACCATCCATCCTTTCAACAACAAAAACCAACTATTGCACAAAAAGTTTGCAATCCATTAGACTATTCCCGGGAAATGCTCTCCATGGCGGGCCTGGAAATAGAGGATATTGAAACTCATCCAAAGTTCCCCATCCCACACTGGGAATGGGAATCAGCACACTTTGACACTTTTTTACACCAAATGTACTCAAAATCAAATCAACCAAATCTACTTTCAGTTGCGGCCAAAGAAAAAGTTTCCGAAATTAAACATCATTTATTAATATACACGGACGGTTCTAAGATCTCCGACTCACAAATAGGGTGCGCCTTTACCATTCCAGCCCTCAAGGTTACTAAATCCTTTCAACTAAATTCAAAAATCTCAATATTTAGCGCAGAACTATGGGCAATTCTTGAAGCCTGTTTTTTTATAAACGAGTTCCAAAAATCATTGTTTCAGGTGACAATCCTCACAGATTCCTTATCCTCTATACAAGCATTGCAAAATAATACACAAAATAGAAGGAAAATCATTCAAGAGATACAAAATCTTATACATCAAATAAGAATCAAAGGTATCGATTTAACCATTATGTGGATTCCCTCCCACTTGGGACTCACAGGGAACGACCTTGCTGATACGGCAGCCAAAAGGGCAGCTGAACACACCGAGGGCCAGTTTATAAACATTAAATTGTCCCTGTCAGAGATTAAAAACCACCTGAAGCGTTGTGTGTACCGGAGATGGGCTGAGGAATTGGATTCCTATTTAGAAGCCCACCTCCGGTGCAGGAAATTTATCAGCGGTGGACTTCATCTACCCGTTCCCCATAAAATTCAAGGCAGAATCAACAGATTCTATACTGATTCCATTCGATGTAAATTCAGGAACACCCCATGTAAATGTGGAAAGATCTTTACCCTGAATCATATTTTTGATCCCTGTAATCATATAAAGAAGGAACTACAACCTGTCATAGACAAATGTAAACAAAATAACTTAATATACAATGAAAAGAATCTCTTATGCAAACACCATAAATTAGGTTGGTCACCAATAGTTTGGCTCGCCGGGGCAATTGGCCAGGTATCATTTAAGCACCTTGTTTAAAAATACTGGAACTATTTTTACTGGTGGGAATAGAGTCCCTCTGGTGTGCGGGCCGTATACCTGTCTGCATTCCCGCCCCCCTCTTCCCCCTTTTCCCTTTTATCTAAAATATGTGCCGATGGGCTGAAGTGACTCTTTTGAGCCCACTATTTTTTAAAAATCCCCTCTCCTATGCAGATGGGTGTCCGGTACGCACAACGGGGGCTTCTTTCGTAACCGTTGCGTTTTGCGCTTGTGCTCCCCCCCCTTTTTGGGATTGCCCATGCGGTGACCTGTCACTGCTCGGGGCGGAGAGGAGGGGTCCCTTCCCCTCCCTCCCTCCGTTCCGAGCACACAGGAGTCGTTAACCATCCCCACCCTCAACTCTTCTTACCATCTCTCTAAAAACCATCTAGAGCTTAAATATAAATAAGAAAAACTTCTATTTATTTCACATAAATCTCAGACTCCATCATGACATCAGGGGCGGGAGAGTCTTTGTTGCTACCCCCCCCCTGGGATCAGATGGAACATATAAAATTACTTATAATAATGGAGGCCTCTGGCGGTATGTCCCCCCACTCAAATACAACCTCATATAAAATAATGAATCTTGACTAGTTTTCATTTATTTAAATAATTAAATCACATATGGTCATGTAATAGACTAAAATATACATAAAACAAACCAAATTTTAATAGCAACTTTTAATATAACTATGAAACCTCAATAGTTATAAACTCGTTTTTTATCAAATCTTAACCTATTTTAACATACTAAACAATTTTAAAAGATATAGATTTTAATAAAACAATCTTAAAACTATGTATAAAACGTCCTAACTGGACAGGTTCAACCAATAAATAAAGGGTACACACATAGCAGTGGTGTACAAAGTTTTTTGTGAAAAAAAACACCGAAACGAATGGCTCTTATAACCAACTCGTTATAGACGGACCCAGATCAAAACTGGATTTATATACCTAAAAGATAAATTTGTAGGGGTTGAGTCCCATAACTTGACCAAAGCAGAAAACAAATTTTTAACATAACTTTTAACAATTTTACATACTCACATATGTGAAAATAACACTATGCTCTGTCCTATGGACAAGATTAAATAAGTTAAACACTTAATAAATTTTAACATAGATTAAAATTCAACTTAGGCATATTTAAAATAAGTTTTTCTAAAAACTATAACCTTACCTGTAAAAGGTCTAAACAGTTTGTTTGTAAAAGTCGTGTACATAATAACAATGTACATATCAACATTAATAACTTTTGGCCAAATAACTTTTGATCTAAAGAACAAAAGACAACAGTTGCCATTGAACCAAATAAATTCACAGCTAAAAACTTCTAGGTAGCTATTAGTTGTTTTGAGTCCTAAGGGACAAAAACCTAATAGGATAGTTTTATATAAAAAAAATGTACATATAGAAAATGGAAATAAAACAATAAATTTTACTTTTACATAACCTTTTTTTATAGGGTTTTTTTAAACTGTATATCAGCTTGTACACAGGCTTACGCCTGTCAAGAATTTTAATAATAAAGCTCTTTCCGAGCACAAACACGGATTGTTTTTATCAAATAGCTCAGTTGAGCCTAAAATGCATGAATTTTTAACTGTAGCCCTGGGTTTTTTTAATCAGACCTCCTCCAATCTGCCAGATTCTAAAGCAAACAGCTAAAATATCTTTTAAAAACAAAATATTTTATTACAAACTTAAATTTTATATTCTTCAGCTTGCGCTATTAAAATAAAAATCCTTTATAAACTCTGTTAAAATAAATAACTTATTCTTTCTAAAACTTCATCTTATAAAACTTAAAATCCACCTTTTTTCTAGGATCTCTATAAATTAAAATGCCTCAAATAGTCTTTTGACTCAGAGGGCGTAAAATCTCTATTTTTCTCTCTCTCTCGCCATTTTGTATTCGGCGTCCTAATGTAAATTGTTCGTCGGTGGATTGAGTAAAATTAATAATCAATATTTTTTTGATCTATGATTTCCAATTCATAATTTAAAAGGGACGCTGTGCGCGGGTCGGGCTGGCCCCCTTTCTCCTTCGGTTCCGGAGGAGGGCGCTGGTGCGACCCGTGCGCAGTGTCTTTGGTAGTTGTTGAGCATTGTCCCTTCTCCCCTTTCTTTTGGGGAAGAGGGGGGGGGACTTTCGCTGGGTGCCCCAGGCTTGACTTTCGCTGGGTGCCCCAAGCTTGTGACAATTATTATTTCTTGCCGGCCTGGGTCACCTCCGGGTGGTCGCCCCTATTGGCGTCGCACCCGTGTGTCAACGTCCCTAACCGAAGGGAGTCCTTTACTTACATATTTAAATAATTAATCAAATTAATATCTAGTATTACTAAGCTTTCTCTGGTGGGGGTGGGGCCCCTCCGGGCGGCGGGCCGCGCGCTCACTCACAATTCCCGTCCCCTTTCCCAATTCATGTACGTCCTTTTTATTTACACATGTGCCGGTTAGGCTGAAGTGGCCCTTTTTGGGGCCCACCCTTTTTTAAATGCCCTCTCCTTGTCAGTGGGCGCTCGGGGCGCCCCCCGGGGTGGTCACGGTAGTCGTGACGCCCTGCGTTGAGGCCCCCCCGTACTTCGGTGCACTGGCCACAAAAGCGACGCCTTTCCTCTGTGAGGGGCGGGGAGGAGGGGTCCCTTTCCCTCCCTCCCCCCGCCCCTCCCATGTAAGAATCCCTAACCACCCCCTCCACCATCATCTTTATTATTATTATTTCATTAATATTATAAAATAAGAAAATATTCCACTCGGGCTCCCATGCCAAAATACAATTCTAACATAATTTAATTCTTAAACTTTAGTTATAGTAACATCATGACAACGAGGGCGGGAGGGTCTTTGTAGCTACCCCCCCTCGGGAAATCATGCTCACTATTAACATACACACACAATCTGCGTGACCGCCGTCTCTAGTCACCCATTATTAAGAAACTTTCTCTTAATTTCACATATTAACTTTTAATAAAAAATATTCAATTAAAATCATATAGATCATTGCCGGTCAGGGACGTCTCCCCGCGATGCAGCCCGTCTTCCGCGCGTATGTTCGGTACTATTTCTTTTTAATTAATAAACATATCAAATTATACTCTAATAAATTTATATAAAGTAAAATACACTACTTTTATTAATAACTTTTAACATACAACAAAACATTTTAACTCATTTTTATCATTATATTTTAATTAAGATACAGAGGTTGTCTCCCCCCACTTTAGGAGCGGGTTAATAGTTAACCCTTTTAAAACATATTTTAACAATATTATAAAATATAAAATAGATCATGGTGCCCTTTTTGCCAAACAGACATGTACATATACGTTTGTGTGTAAATAGAATACTCAGTTGGGATCTTTTAAAAAAATAATTTTGCCCGAAGTTGGGGCCCCCCTCCTGGGGAGGTGCGCCCGTCGCTGGTGGTGGACGCGAGTTTGTCTCGCGTGTCCCCCGGCGGCGGGGGCGGCTCCCCCGGTTTGGGAAGGAACCCCGGGTAACTGTCCCCTCCACCTTCCCTCCTCCCAAAACCCGTGAGATGACCTCCCCCTTGATGGGGCGGGCCCGCCGCGGGTTGTTGACGCGAGGATGGCTCGCGTATACCTCCCTCGGCTGGCCCGCCCCAACTCGGCGTGTTGAGGCCCTCCGGGTTTCCCCTTCTTCCCTCCCCTCTCCATCTCACAGACCCCAGCTGAGCTATTAGACATCCCCCTTTCTTTTTTATTACAAAGCCTTTTTCTTCCTTTAGATTATATATCGCATGTATATAGTTTGGTTATTAAATTGGTAACTGTATATTTGTTTTATTATAGTTCTTAATATGATGATAGGTGTCAGATTTAAGCTTTGTTATTCTTATCTTAAGCTGCAGGAGGTTGATTGAACCTGGGTTCAGGGGATTTACTCTTGCACTAGGTCTTACGGTCTGAACGTGGAGCCTTTCGGATGAGACGATAAACCGAGGTCCCGTGTTCCCATGCACTTAGCACACGTTATACCAAAACAAAATTGTCTTTAGGTCAAAATTTACCCACCCACCCCACCACCCCTTTCCTTCCTCATCAGTCACACAAACATCGCATGCAAAAAAAAATGGGTGGGGCGCCTCTTGCTGCGACGCGTCTCTCCAGGTGGGAGAAACCCGAATTTCACAGAGACGCCCCTGTGACTTTATAAAGTACCAAATACCAAATCTGAGATTCCACAATTCTGTTCTGTTGAATCTGTTCAGTGTTGATGACTTAATTGCTATGTTTTTCATGCCCTAGTTTCGTCAAAATATGGGCACATTCGTAGGCGTGTGATTTGTATGATAAATGTGTAACTCCCAAGTTGTTTTTATTTCTGTGGAATGGTAGGCCTAATGCTTATCCTTTATTTGAATGTGGGGGGTTTCTGTGCCTGCTATATTCAATTAATATTAAAATAATACGGTATTTAAGGTTTCAATCCTTTCTACGTTTATTAGTAAATAGTATGTTTTTAAATCAAAGATTCCGTTTCTTATTGCTTACTCTCTCCCTCCCTCCCTCTTTCTCTCTCTCCCTCTCCCACCCCCCTTTTCTCTCTCTCTCTCTCTCTCTCTCTCTCTCTCTCTCTCTCTCTCTCTCTCTCTCTCTCTCTCTCTCTCTTTCTCTCTCTCTCATTTTGCCCCAGTGATTGGCTACGGGGTGAATGCCTGAACTGCCTATCTGTGTTCTTTGTTCCTTTTGAGATAGACCGTTCTGGCAGGCACCCCTCGATATGAATCTTTATTTTTAGAGAAAAAACAACTACTGTATATATACACGTCAGCATTATAGTCCCTTGTGAATTATTCAAATATCTGCCAAATTTCAAAGAAGGATTTTTTTAGAGTGAAATATGTGACAACGGTGTGTTTTACAATATTGAAATCAAGAAAAACGTAGATTTGTTTATTCATTAATTTTCGTTACCGTTTGACAAAACCTAATTACCTTTGAAAAGTAATTTCCATTGAAAAGGTAGCTGTTTATATTATAGCAGGTCGTAAAACAGCATGTCCGACTTCGGCTGAAAAAACCCTTTTCTGAAAGTGTACATGTATCTTGGAGAAAAAAAGGCATGGAGAATGGACCGGTAAGGCAGTAAATATAGTAGATGACAGTAAGCAAAGGGAAAAGGCAGAGTGAAAAAGAGTGACAGATTAAAAGAAGCTTACAAGCAGAAGGTGGGGGAACTATTTTATACAACCCCACCCCACCCCAGTATCCCCACCTGGGACTTGGGTCTTATTCGTTGGATTATTATATCTCGCAAATGATGGCTGAGTGACAGACATGCAAACAGACGGTCTAATCGTGGATCGCCACCTTTAGATATAAATTACGTCCTCTGACCTGCTTAGATATAGCATTCCAAACGTCAAACAATTATTTACACGATTTTTAGTGGTAAAATGAGGCACTTTCCTCATTCTGTGCACACAATTCATTCACTCTTTTCCTTCGTTGTGTATGTTTCTGTTTTTTGTTTATAATGGCTAATAATGAGCTATTCCATACCTTCATCCTGTTTGTGTAAAGCTATTCTGTTACGTTCTGAATTCAGTCATGTTTGTGTTGTGATATTTGCTCTTGCCTTTCTGTTACGGTGATGTGTATCTTATTTAAGGGCCTGCTACACTAATAGAGCATTTGCCACGCGCCGGTGACCTTGAATTTCACTGAGTTGAATTTAGAGAGTTATTAGAGAGATCAGCGTAACTCGGGCAGAACGAGCTCGGGCAAATTAGTAGTCTAGTATAGTGAAGAAACACTCGTGGCAAACGCCCTATTCCGACTCGCTGTCAATGCGATGCGATTGTGACGATGTGAGTCATGATTCACGTGAAATTCACGTTTTTGAGTCTACTTGAGCATATAGAGCGAAAGTAGGAGAATTATTTGTAGACGGAAATATTTCACGTGAATCATGACTCGCGCCGTCACAATCGCATCGCATTGACAGGGAGTCGTATGTAGTGTAGCAGGCCCTGCATTCTTTTCATCATGATGAGTTTATCCAGCACGCTGATATTAGCTGAAGACGGGGTAAAAAGCCCATGGGCGGGTAAGAAGCCCATGCCAATTATCTCATGAAATAAAGACATTTTCAGTCAAATTTGCCCATGAGACGAATGCTAAACATTAATTACTCGTCTCATGGGCAAAATGTGACTAAAATTTGCTTAACATTTCATGAGATAATCGGCATGGACTTCTTACCCGCCCATGGCGCTTTTTACCCCGTCTCACCTATGTGGTGGGCAGACAATGGTTGTTGTAATCGGTGGGAGTACAAACGTGATGGTGTTTGATTCATCGCGTTTAGTCGTGCTGACGTGTATCTCTGTCACATTCTGTTTTGGTTATAGTTTGCTGTTGATGTTATGGTTGTTGTTGTTGTTGTTTCAGTCGGTGAAGTTTGTCAACGTGCTCATTTATAATTAAGTCCCAAGTGTTGTTGTGGGGTTTTTTTTGGGGGGGGTTCCAGACGTTAATGTTGGAGACATTGATCATTTCTTTTTTCTTTTTATTGAATGTTTGTCACGTGGATTTTTTAAACTGTTATTTTGTCTCTGTTAATTTCTTTGTCTGTGTGTCTACGACTGTGACGTTAGGTGTATCTTTCTGCCTATTAGAGTCATCTAAATCTGGATAATTACTGAAATGCAGATTTGAAGGAAAAACAGCACCTAAAAACCATTTAGTGGACTGGTTAAACAAATTCAAATTTAACTGTTGCTTGGCGGCGGTTTCAATTATAACAGAGCTGTCTAATTATGAATTTTCTATTGCAGTTTTCCTTGTTGGTGCATTTTCCCCCAAGTTGATCTAGACAAATTAAATTAATGAACTTTCCTCTCTCACACATCGTGTCTTTGTCATTGTTAGTCAACTTCTCAGCCATAGTTTGTATCGACCCTATTCGTAAATTACGGTAACGAAGCTGCTCGTTACAACTTGTACTAGTAATATCCTGTCACGTGCTGTTTTGATTATTGTTTTAATACCTTTGTAAACATTTTCCCTTGGTGATTAATTTTCTGGTTTATGTTATTTCGTGAATGAAATGTGCCCTCTCTAATATATCCAGGCAATTAATTCTTCTTTTCCCCTTATTTTGTTATGAAATTCTAATCCAAATCTTCTCCTTGTAAAGAAGATTCCGTCAGTGTGTTGTTGGTTGTTTTTTGTTTGTGGCTCAAGCCACAAACCTATAACTCACTTTGTCGGTCTAAAATTGTCGGTCGGTCCAAAATTGTCGCACATTTTGACAAAATTGTCGCATCTTCAAATCGAGGCTACACTTCAAAAGAGAAAAAATGTTTTACGCCCTCTTTGGCCTTTCGGCCATGTGGGGCAATACACGAATGAATGAATGAAAAATGGTGCTTTACGTCCTCTCGGTCACAGACACATATGGGACATTTGTAAACACAAAGATGGTGGGAACAATACTGGAGGCAATGCCCGGAGGCAGTGCAACTCCAATACCGATTTTGAGTTCTATGTGGGGCAATACACGACGACGAAAATGGTGTTTTACGTCCTCTTGGTCTGAATCAGACACATATGGGACATTTGTAAATACAAATATGGTGGGAACAATGCTGGAGGCATTGCCCGGAGGCAGTACGAAACCAGTAAAGTCCCGATTATTGTATTAATACAGATAGGTGTAGCGGTAACCACGCCTCGGTTAAACCTCATCGGCTATGGCACCGCTACAAGTGGGGCAATACACTTCAAAATTAATTGAGGCCGCTCTTTAAAATGATGTATTTTAAAAGCGTACAAAATAATAAACATACGTAATACAGACACTACAACAGACACGACGAGTATGCGGTGCTTCTTTCGATGAGTATAAGTAGGATACATAGTTTTAAATGTTTTCCAAAAGATATAAAAAGTTACGAAATGGTGCAGAGATAACATTCTGGTTTACAGATTAAAATTATTGAAAAGCCAGGGGAGGTAACTCATGATTGGAGTGGTAAAAATAGACCGCGTGCCACAAACTATGGCGATTTCGCGCTTGTTTTACTAGGTATTATTTTTTTTAGCAATGTCTTTTCTTGTCTTAGTTTATCAGTTACATCTTGATTTGGTTCTAAGATTCTTTGCCTCATCTTGTGTTGGTAATGGATTTCTCTGTTAGATTTTTGTGTTGGTTTTACATTTCTTCGTCACATCTTGTCTTGGTAATAAAGGTTTTTTTTCTGTCATATCTTGTCTCGGTTACATTTGTTTCTGAAAGATCTTGCCTTGGCTATATATGTGGTTTGGTCATATCTTTCCTTGGTTATACATTTCTCAATATCATCTTACCTTTGTTACGTCTGTCTGGGTCACATCTATTTTGGTTACACATTGATCTACATCTATCACATTTTGACCTGGTCATAGATATCTCTATCATAACTTGTCTTGGTTGTTGATTTAACTGACACTTTGTCACTTGGTTATGCATATCTTTGTCAAACCTTTTCTTGATCATAAATGTATCTGTCACATCTTGTCATGATTATAAATTTCCCTGTCATACTTTGTCTTGTAACGAATTTCTCTGTCATTTAAATTGTTTTTGTAAAAGTGTCTGTCATCATAATATCTTGTGTTGGTGACGAATTTCTCTGTCATAATCGTGGCTGTAAATCTCTCTACCACGTCTTGTCTCTGCACTGGAGTCCCCAGTCTCGGTCACAAAGTTCTCTGGCACATCTTTTCTCTGTCATAATCTTGGTTGTAAATCTCTCTACCACATCTTGTCTCTGCACTGGAGTCCCCAGTCTCGGTCACAAAGTTCTCTGGCACATCTTTTCTCTGTCATAATCTTGGTTGTAAATCTCTCTATCACATCTTGTCTCTGCACTGGAGTCCCCAGTCTCGGTCACAAAGTTCTCTGTCATAATCTTGGTTGTAAATCTCTCATAATCTTGTCTCTGTACAATCTCTCTTGGTCACAAAGTTCTCTGGCACATCTTTTCTCTGTCATAATCTTGGTTGTAAATCTCTCTACCACAGTCAGTCTGGTCACAAAGTTCTCTGGCACATCTTTTCTCTGTCATAATCTTGGTTGTAAATCTCTCTACCACATCTTGTCTCTGCACTGGAGTCCTCAGTCTCGGTCACAAAGTTCTCTGTCATAATCTTGGTTGTAAATCTCTCTACCACATCTTGTCTCTGCACTGGAGTCCTCAGTCTCGGCCACAAAGTTCTCTGACACATCTTTTCTCTGTCATAATCATGGTTGTAAATCTCTCTACCACATCTTGTCTCTGCACTGGAGTCCCCAGTCTCGGCCACAAAGTTCTCTGACACATCTTTTCTCTGTCATAATCATGGTTGTAAATCTCTCTACCACATCTTGTCTCTGCACTGGAGTCCTGCCACAAAGTTCTCTGACACATCTTTTCTCTGTCATAATCATGGTTGTAAATCTCTCTACCACATCTTGTCTCTGCACTGGAGTCCTCAGTCTCGGTCACAAAGTTCTCTGTCATAATCTTGGTTGTAAATCTCTCTACCACATTTTGTCTCTGCACTGGAGTCCCTAGTCTCGGCCACAAAGTTCTCTGACACATCTTTTCTCTGTCATAATCATGGTTGTAAATCTCTCTACCACATCTTGTCTCTGCACTGGAGTCCCCAGTCTCGGCCACAAAGTTCTCTGACACATCTTTTCTCTGTCATAATCTTGGTTGTAAATCTCTCTACCACATTTTGTCTCTGCACTGGAGTCCCTAGTCTCGGCCACAAAGTTCTCTGACACATCTTTTCTCTGTCATAATCATGGTTGTAAATCTCTCTATCACATCTTGTCTCTGCACTGGAGTCCCCAGTCTCGGCCACAAAGTTCTCTGACACATCTTTTCTTAATAATAAATCTCTTTGTCGTGTCTTGTCTTGATAATACATTTTATGGGTGTCATAAGTTGCCTTACGTATACATTAATTTATCCGTTACATTTTGTACCGGTTATAAATTTATCAGTGTCACATCTTGTCCTGTTGTTCGGTATTCATGAGTGTGTATCAATCAGTTAGCACGTGTAGTAACAATAACATATCAATTAGGCCCCCCCAAATAGTTGTGGTTAAGGTAACATGGCTATAAAAAAAAAAATAGGGTAGGTAGGTAGGCCCTAACTTTTTATTTTTATATATATTTTTTTTTTAAAGGTCAACGAAATTGTAGGCTCTTCACTCCCAGCTCTTTGAGATCGCCGAGTGGTGTTGAAAAGTCTAGTTGGACAAGTTAGCATGTGATAATGTTTTCCTTTCCTACATCCGGATGAATGTCCCGGAAAACATCCACGAGCGTGTAAGATGCTTTGAAAGTGCTAACCACTCTCGTATTTTCAGAAATATGAGCGCATGGCTGCATTAAAATGGCAAATGACGCCATTTAGCAACGACACGTGGACGTTGAGCGCGTTAGAGTTATGTGCCCTAATGGGCATTCCCCGATTGAACTTGCCTCTCTCTCTCTCTCTCTCTCTCTCTCTCTCTCTCTCTCTCTCTCTCTCTCTCTCTCTCTCTCTCTCTCTCTCTCTCTCTCTCTCTCTCTCTCTCTCTCTCTCTTTGTGACGAGGTCCAAAACAAAATCATAGGGTCGGCCGAAAACAAATAGGGTAGGTCGGGATACCGTAACCACAACACATTTTGGGGGGACCCTAGCATAAACAGACAATCGTATTGGCAGTTGTTGTTTTTAAATTGAAATGTTACCACCCGTGTTAACTGTTTAAGACAGGCTCATGATCACCGCACCTGGTTATAAATTCATTTGGTCTTGTTCAGATTTCTCTGTCACACGTTGTCATACGTATAGTGTACATGATTATTTTGTCCTGTCTGACCTTAGCCACAGTATCTACCTTATTATCTCGTTTTTGTCATAACTTCGACTCTCAAATCATGTAAGTTTCATTTTTCGCATATTGCCTTGATTATTAAGTTTTGTGTCACATCTATTATTGGTTGTTATAAGCTTCTTTGTCGCACGTGTTCTTAGTTTGTTCCATTTCGTCTTGTTGATGAATTTGTCTGTCACATCTTATCTTGTCTCGGTTAAAAAATTCTCTGGTCCCAATCTTGTTCTGGCTATGATTTTCCCTCTCATGTATATCATGTTTCTTGGTTATATGGTATCGTGGTTGGCGTATGCTTCTCTATCCTATTTTGTCTTCTTGTTGTTGTTGTTGTTTTTTCTAACTAACGTGTGAACTTTCAGTTTCTCTACCACACCTTGTTTCCATTACATGTTTCTCTTTCCTACCCTGAGTGGCTATTAATGTCTGTCACACATTGTCTTAGATTTAATTGTGGTTTTTGTTTGGGGGGTGTTCATATTTTGTCCGGGTTGTAGATCCCTTGGTAATGGATTTCTGTCATATCTTGTCCTGGCAAAGGATTTATTCGCCACATCGTGTCCTGGTAATGAATTTCTGTCATATCTTTGCCTGGTAGTGGAATTTTTTGTCATAATTATGCTGGCCTAGTAATGGATTATTTTGACACGTCTTGTTCTGGCAATAGATTTCTGTGTCACATCCTGGCCTGGTAATGGATTATTTTGACACGTCTTGTTCTGGCAATAGATTTCTGTGTCACATCCTGGCCTGGTAATGGATTATTTTGCCACGTCTTGTTCTGGCAATAGATGTCTGTGTCACATCCTGGCCTGGTAATGGATTATTTTGACACGTCTTGTTCTGGCAATAGATTTCTGTGTCACATCCTGGCCTGGTAATGGATTATTTTGACACGTCTTGTTCTGGCAATAGATTTCTGTGTCACATCCTGGCCTGGTAATGGATTATTTTGCCACGTCTTGTTGTGGCAATAGATTTCTGTGTCACATCCTGGCCTGGTAATGGATTATTTTGACACGTCTTGTTCTGGCAATAGATGTCTGTGTCACATCTGGCCTGGTGATGGATTATTTTGACACGTCTTGTTCTGGCAATAGATGTCTGTCACATCCTGGCCTGGTGATGGATTATGTTGTGGCATCTTGTCCTGGTAATGGATTTCTTCTTCTTCGTTCGCTCAGACATGTTTCCTGTCATATGAGCGTAGATGCGTCATGCTGCCGTTATGCGCCTAACTAAGAAATAGCTAGGCCCAGCATGTCCGACTTCAGCTGAAGAAAATCTTCGTAAGAATTTATAGAAAAAAGGCAGGAGAATGGACCAGTGAGATAGAAAGATAGCAGATGACAGTAAGCAAAGGGAAAAGGCAGAGTCAAAGAGAATGACAGATTAGAGGAAGTTACAAGCACAGAACTTCCAGAAGGTGGAGGAACTATTTGTACGAAAGACCCCCCGGTATCCCGACGGGGGGGGGGGGGGGGGGGGGGGGGGGGGATTCTTAGTCGCGTCTTGCCCTGGCAATGGATTTCTTTATCATATCTAGCCTTAACTTTAAATGTTCTTAATTCGTCTACATAACACGTTGTGTCCCCATCTTCTTGTGGAACTCGGGTAACAAGTTATGTCCAGTGTTCTTTTGTGATGAGTTTGTTTCCTTCTTTTTTTTGCGTTTGTTTGTTTGTTTGTTTTTAAAGCAGATTTTACAACTTCATCTTCTGTTGGAAAAGGTCGAAATACACGTTGATACTCCAGTTATGGTATTACTTGGCTATCACTGTGTTGCCATGGGGAAAGAGTGAAAACTAACAACGTCTGTTAAGTGCTTTCGCGAACATTTTTGTCCTCTCGCGGATACCATGATCTACAATAAGCCTAGGGTCTCCCATAACCATATATATTCTTGATCAGCATGTCACAACCTATTCAGATCCTGGATTTTGAACCGCCAGTGCAAACCCCCGCCATGGAAGACTAACAAAACCGAAAATTCCTTCCTTCATGTCCGAGCTGTATCTCATGAATACAGTATTCATTGGGTAGAATACTACAGTGGGTAGAATGGCTTCAAATGTTGTGTGGTAATGTAACATGGCGAGTAATGAAATAAATACTTGCAATAAATACAAAAAAGCACAAACAGGGTCATTTTAGACTAATGTGCACATAAGGATAAAAAGACCGCGAGAGGACTTAACAAACGTGTATTACGTCCTCAACAAACACCTTTGCCTTGAGGTTGAACTTTTCTTTCGCGTATTGTCTTGGTCACGAAGCTTCCCTGTCATGTCTGCTTAACTATGTGTGTACTTTGTTTTATATTTCTGTGCCCCAAGTGGGTATGAAATAAAACATTTGCCTTGCCTTGCCTTGCCTTGCCTTGTAGGTTGGGTCATATTGTACTTTTCTTCTGTTCTGATTATAACAATGTCGTATCGTGATACATGTCCTGTTCTGTGTCTCCCGTGGATCTGGTTATACCATGGATACAGTAAGAAGCGTGTCTTTTAATGACTGTATACTTTGTTTGCTAAGCAATATGGCCTAGTTACGTCATAAATCTTAAAGCAATTTTACAACTATTAATGATTTTATGCTTTGTTTGCTAAGCACTATGGCCTGGTTACTTCATAAGCAATTTCTGCTTCCGGTCAAATAAAGTCAGTTAACTGTTAACTGGAATTAGAAAAGCCAGTTAACCAGTTAACTCATATACTATCACATTTGAGCCTCATAGAAAGGCTGGTGTGGTTATCTCTTCTCTAGTGTACTGGTCAGCAACACTGGGCGTTTGAAGCGTGAACACAAATGCATTTTAGTGTGGTGACCAACACTCAATAACATTCTTAGCGCGCACGTGCATCACGTGCGTCAGCAGCAGGTGTGAAAAAGACGTGATTTCTGAGCCAGCTTGCACTGCTCTTCAATAAAATGGCACCATGTTACTAAAACCAACATAATGCCCGGGTGCGTGATTATCATTGGAAATGCACGTGTGCAGTTTCTGTTGCTGGCAGTATACAAAACGTATGACTTTATTGGTATTGGAACATCCTACTTCTCTTCGGTGACAATTTGTGTTTTATTCGTTATGTGTATTTGTGTGTAGTGACAGTCGTGTTAAACATTAAAGAATACAAATGAAATCCCTTTTATGTTTGTTGTTTCGTGCTGATCGATGAAATGGTTATAAATGGTCATAATATGTTGTCTGATGCTGGCTGTGTATGTTAAATTGTTACTTTAATGTTGTCTCGTGCTACATTCATTTGTAATGCATGTTGTCTGGTGATTGCTATATAAATTAGGCCATTCTCTCAACATTGCAGGTTTTGTTTAATGATGGTCTTGCGACTTTTTTTAAAACAATATAAACAGAAATCAGCAACAACTAACAACAATAAACACAAACAATGATAACAATAATCTAGTAGTCTTTTTTAATATAATATTGTTTGTCTTGTAACGAAGCTAAGATTAACGACCAGAGTTCCCATTTCAGACGGATTTTAATTTCACATTTGCTAAGAAAAAGAACACAATTTTTATCAAAATTAACTTGAAATCCTACCGAGGAGTCTATGTATTTGTCTGTCTCTAACTGTTATGATTTTTTTAACATAGGAAGATTCTAACGAGATATTAGTTTAAGTGTTAAAACAAATTATTCAATTGTTGGATATTCTTAACTATCAACATTGTTACTTCGATTTATGTTTATAAATGCAAGTTGTTGTTTTGTTGTTGTTGTTTTTTGTTTTTTTTATAAATGCAAGTTACATTTATCTTTCACTGATTGGAGACAAGTTTTAAATGCCCAGCAACGCTTACATGAGTACACATTAATTACCTCATTGATATGGTAAATCTGGCATTGAGGAGCTACCGACCATTCGTGTCGTTTTACGCGTGGGCTATTCACGAGCATTACTAACGTTAATTTATTTTCTAAGTATAATACAGAGTAGGCCCAGCATGGTACAGTTTAGTGAAAATCAAGTCATCTCTCTTGGTGGAGATTCGCACTTTTTTGTTTAATTATTTGCCAATAGTAGTCTCTCCACTTGTACGTATTGCGGTCATATATTATATCTTTTCACAAATCCATTTTTCCCAACCACCATTCATAGTCCTTCATTATTTGACTGTCTTCATATTTTTGTTTTTGAATTTGATTCAATATGCTTAGGGCCTATAAAGTCTTTAAAGTTGTTTTGCCGCCAGCCATTTTTCAGCCACAAAATTTCCATGAAACTTAACCTGGGTAGAGAAAACAAAATCAGTAATATTGCGAATTCCTATAAATTTGTAAAATTACTCAAAAGGCAATGAATGAAAAACCACGTCAGTATTGATTAGAAGTGGTTGAATCAACAGAATGGCCTGGTCTCTGTGCAGAGCAGAAAGTGGTATGGTGGTGCCACATCTACAGGTGGCCACAGTATCTTCCCTTGATTGAAGCCCGTCAGGCCTTGCGCACAAAAGCAGTGGGAACCAAACAAATCACCCACAAATCATTCAATCATAGTTCACATTCAAGCAGCATAGTCCACATTCACAACCATGAAAGAGGCATCACAATGAATCATTATGGTTTTTGCAAACAATATGACATTTTAAACGCATATCTAGTACCAACGTTTGCCATTGGCTTTCTAAAATGTCCCACCAGCTTAATATGTGGTTGTTTTATTGTTTACTTGGTGAACTTTTAATCATTCCACTCACTCTCTCTCTCTCTCTCTCTCTCTCTCTCTCTCTCTCTCTCTCTCTCTCTCTCTCTCTCGCCTTGCATTTCTTTATGAATGGCTAAGTATGTTGTGTTTCATGTTGTGGAGTGAAACAATTTGCTTTTAAACAAAATGTGTCTGTGTTGTCAATAAGTCGATTTTATTTTGATTGGAACGCTAGTCAATGATTTCGAAAGCTAGTCAATGACACTTCTTGCCTATCAAGATTTGAAATTTTGTCATTGAACATGGAAGCTTGCGAATGAGAATTCGTTGCTTAACATGACTTTAAAACTTGTCAATTAGTTTGAAAACTCATCAATGAAATGTCTTTCCGATCATAATATGAAAACTAGTCATTGATCTTGAAAGCTAGTGAATTAAGTTTGTTGCCTAACATGACGTGAAAGCTAGTCAATCATCTTGAGAGCTAATAACTAGTTTCTTGTTTATCGTGGGTGAAAGCTAGTCAATCATCTTGAGAGCTAATAAATAGTTTCTTGTTTATCGTGGGTGAAAGCTAGTCAATCATCTTGAGAGCTAATAAATAGTTTCTTGTTTATCGTGGGTGAAAGCTAGTCAATCATCTTGAGAGCTAATAAATAGTTTCTTGTTTATCGTGGGTGAAAGCTAGTCAATCATCTTGAGAGCTAATAAATAGTTTCTTGTTTATCGTGGGTGAAAGCTAGTCAATCATCTTGAGAGCTAATAAATAGTTTCTTGTTTATCGTGGGTGAAAGCTAGTCTTTAAAGCTTGTGAATGAAATTCGTTGCTTATCATGAATTGAAAGGAAGTCAGTGATCCTGAAAGTCAGCAAATGAAATTTATTGTTTATCATGATTGAAAGCTAGTCCTATGATATTGAAAGCCAGTGAAATAAATTATTTGCATGAGCCTATCATAATTAGAAAGCAAATCAATATTTTGAATGACATTTGTTGTGTCAGATAACATTATTTCATACTGGCTTACTGCGTGTTCCATGTTTGTAAGCCCCATCCTTACTCGTCAACAATTTATTAGATTTGCCAGACCGGACAGTATGGTGATGGGCACGATGATCTGGTTTGGGAAGTTGGTGATGGATTGTGTATTATAACAAAACTCATTTTATTATGTTGAACTTGATCATTATCACTATGTATTACTTTGATCAATCTGACTCTAACCTTCATGTTGTTAACTTTAAGATAATGAATTATGTTATCAGGAAACACTTCATACCTTTGCTTACAAATAAAAATAATTATTATGACGTGTACAGTATTCTCCATCTTGTATTTGCTACCATTACAGTCACTTTATTCATGTTGTGTTTAATGGCCAGTCTACTTTATCTATTTCTGCCAATTATGACACCTTTACTATTGCCTTCTCAAGACTTCGGGGCTAAAACGTTTTCAGTATTGTTCAGTTATTGCAGGTGCTCAACTGAGATCTTTTCTGGAAATTAAGTTCATCATTTTTGATGGGTTGCTACTTTTGGGGGTCACCCTATTTTATTCGCTTTTGATTATGCAAAAGCTGGTCAATGAATTTGTACCGAACCTGAGTTATAAAGTAGAATAACTTATTTCTGTTAGATGCTTCTTTTCTCTCCATTTGTGTCCGTAACATATTACTGATTTTGTATTGAAAGCTGTACATTTGTGATAATATTATGGTTATTGAAAGAAGCGATGTTTTTTAGTTGAATTACTGGCGAGCATCAGCTCAATGATATTGGACAATGTTAACTTCACGGGATGTAAACAGAACAGACGTTTGTGTCAAATATTGTGCTACATAACAATGTTAATGACATTCAGTTTAGTTAGCATGGCTTACTGCATATTCCATCATCCTTGCTTGTCAGCACTTTAGTTTTGTTGATTCATCAATTTAAGATTTTGGATAACTGGGATAAGGCCTTGTGACCATTGTCATAGCATGATGACTGTGACGATGATAGTGTGGTGATGGTGTATATAATTATGACAGCAACAAATGTGATGATGATGATGATGATGATGATGATGATGATGATACTACTACTAGTAGTACTACTACTACTTATGCTTCTGTTGTTGTTGCTACTACTACTACTACTACTACTACTACTACTACTACTACTACTACTACTACTACTACTACTACTACTACTTTTCTGATAAATTTAATTCTTACGATTAATGTGGCATAATCAATTATGTTGATTAATAACATTCTCGTATAAGAATAGGTCCTAATATTAATGTTGCTTTGAAGTATTGATTAATTTGGCCATATCTATGATTACTTAATTACAAGTGATTAATTTAAATTACTGCTAGAGTCATATGTAGTAACTACACCAGAGTTGAGTGCAAGGACATAGTACATTGTAACTACGCAGTTCATTGTGATCGGAGGGCATGGCTGTAAATTGTGAAATCGTTTATGCTTGGGTATAGGCCTACAGTTCAATGGAGAAGTTATTAGACGTGATTCTGACCGCCACTCCTCGTAATACTGACATTATGATTAATGCACAGTACTACGCCTTGGCCTAAGACTGTGTCAGACCAATTGACATAGGCTAGAACACCAAGGCTACATCAAAATGTTGTTATGCTCTGCATAGTTATGCGGGGATTGTCTTTAGCCACGACAAACTCCTAGCATAACATCATCAGTCTCCAAAATCCTCCAAAGTCGGAGTGTGGCTGCCAACGTAGCGGGGTAATCAAAATCGGTCACACGCGTAATGTTCTCATCCCTAGCTGGTGCATGTGTACCATAGTATGCTAGTGCTTCGGCTGTTGGGATGATCCCTGGAGTCATTTAGCCAGGGTACAAAAACAACAACAACAAACAAACACATAATGATGGTAATAGGCCCAACAAATGAATGCAAGTCTGTTTTGGGTCGTTGTGTTGTTGTTTTTACTTAAGACTAGCTAAAATCTGTTCTAATGTTGTCGTTGTTTCTGGTAGGTTGGGACCTTGCGCATTTGCTTAGGTAAAGCAGTCGTCAGTGAATCAGTCAGTCGATGAGTTGCAAATCGATTGATCCACACATATTGTAAGATCGCACGTGTACAGCATTTCTGGTATTGTTGGTGGAATAAATGTGAATACGTGACTGGTGTGTTGATTTGAATTGACATTCCTTTTTCTTTCCTACACACTGATACATGTAATGTATTGTCGTCCCACACACACTAACGTTTGTATTCGTATTGTACAAATCCTTCAAACTTACATTTACCCTGAATTACCCATCCCTGCAAACAGATGTGTGTGCGTCACACACATACACACACACACGTACGCACACGCACACGCACGCACACACACACACACACACACACACACACACACACACACACACACACACACACACACACACACACACACACACACACACACACACACTCCAACGTGCGCGTGGGGAGGTGAGAGAGAGAGAGAGAGAGAGAGAGAGAGAGAGAGAGAGGGGGGGGGGGGTAAAGAAACAAAACAACTGAAATAACAAAGAATTACAATTACAAAGAAATGCGTGTAAGGATTGGTATGAAATGAACAGCATGATCAGTAATGGGACAAAATATTCGAATCTGCTGCTCATACGTTATCAAAGCAAAGAGTGAAAACTAGCTCCCTCCACTGAAACTGCTTCCGACAACCCCGCCTAGTCAAGCATGAGCAAGAGTCAAAGAGAGTCAAACCCAACTTCATCACCAAACATTCTACACATAGCAACACAATCAAAATTAAAATACATACAACGTTCCTTTCTTTCTTCTTCTTCTTCTTCGTTCGCTCAGACAGTTTCCTGTCAAATGAGCGCAGATGCGTCATGCTGCCGTTATGCGCCTAACTAAGAAATAGTTAGGCCCAGCATGTCCGACTTCGGTTGGGTTCCTTTCTAACTCCTAACTTCAAATGACAATCCTTTAAAGCCTTCGCACACTAGCATCAGGCGTCAATTGTTTCTCAGAGCAACGCCTTGACGCGTTGACGCCTGCATCACAGCACACATTGTAGCGAGCACGGATTCTATATTTAGCGACGCGCTTCTCGGCCTTTTGGCTAGGACAGTGATTCGGGAACATAAATTTTTGGTTTATAACCTGGTTGGTTTGTTCAGCCCGTCGTACATGGCGAAAGCCGATACGCGACGTTAAACTGAACTTCCATATTTAGCGAGGCAGTGGTGTTCTCACACACGACTCTTGTCGCTTCGCTTCTTGTCGCGCGAACTTCCTTATTTGGAAAGCAAGGAAAGATTACTCTAGTGTCAGACGCTTTATTTCGGGTTCGAGCAAGTCTGCCATTTTGTTTCTTCAATCAGAGTTATGGTCCTTCCGTCCGTTGTGATTGGCTAGTTTCACGATCTCTGCGATCTTGAGCATCAAAATTAGAGCCGGTTCTATTCTCGAGCAACAAAAAATCGCGCAGCTACGCATCAAAAATCCTGCCGCGCCGCGAATCTCTCACGCGCAAGCGGCGCATCAAACTCAAAACTGCGCCTTGCAGCAAAAAATCGCCGCGATCTCGAGATCTTGACGCTAGTGTGCGAAGCCCTTATGAAACCACCTACAACTACAAAACAAATTTCGCGTAAATCTGACCATAGATATTAATTTTGTTTGTGCTATTTCAATTAACATATAAACAGTCACACAGACAAGGTAAACGAGGGTGGATGTTTTTGTGTGTGAGAATCGTGTTATCTTTGTTACTTTATTTCTTTGTACTGGAATGTTGGTAGTAGGGGAAGACGGGGTAAAAAGCGCATGGGCGGGTAAGAAGCCCACCCCAATTATCTCATGAAATGAAGCAAATTTCAGTCTCATTTTGCCCATGAGACGAGTGTTAATGTCTAGCATTCGTCTCATGGGCAAATTGGACTGAAATTTTCTTTATTTCATGAGATAATTGGGGTGGGCTTCTTACCCGCCCATGCGCTTTTTACCCCGTCTTCCCCTATGACTATATTGTTGATTTTAATGCATGTTTTTCATCTTCCAATGTTGTTTTGCAAAGCGCATCAAGCATACAATTGTAGGGATTTTAGCGGTATATAAAATAAAATCATTATTTAAAGATAAACATATAGGCAGACAAATACAGAAATGCGACCCGCATAACAAACGTAAAAAGAAAACTTAAAAAAACGATGATGCTCACAATAACAATCTAATTAAGAATGATACGTTGAAATGCCTCCTCATCTTTCATTGCTGTTTGCACAAGTTCTTTTTAATTTCAGCACACACCCCTTCCTTACCCCGACCCCCCTCCGCTCATTTCAGGCTCAATCTCGGCTATTATCTCCGTCAGCGCTATTAGTTAGCGTGGTCTGGCATCACCAGTTCGTCCTCTCATTCTGTGTTGCTGGTCTTGTCTGTCTGCCATCTCCATGTGGCTGGTAGTCCCCCCGAGGGCGAAGAGAGAGAGAGAAAGCAAGAGAGAGAGAGAGAGAGAGGAGAGAGAGAGAGAGAGAGAGAAGGAGAGAGAGGAGAGAGAGAGAGAGAGAGAGAGAGAGAGAGAGAGAGAGAGAGATCAGTTTGCCTTGTATTGACTCCCAGGGAGAACCTATGGTTAGGGGGCGCTGTTTATCCCCAGCGCTACACAGCAGGGCGACACCTTGTGATCCGTTATTTACCAACTGGGGGGCTTCCCCGGGAAGTGGGGGGCTCTCCCCACACTACCCCCCACCCCCAAACCCCCACCCCACCCCCCCCCACAAACCAATTAATAACTCAACCACTACCACCTCTCTCTCTCTCTCTCTCTCTCTCTCTCTCTCTCTCTCTCTCTCTCTCTCTCTCTCTCTCTATCTCTCTCTCTATCTCTCTCTCTCTCTCTCTCTCTCTCTCTCTCTCTCTCTCTGCATCTCAATTGCGCCTGTTTTAATTAGTCCTGTACTCAATTGCGCCAGTGTGTCATTGCGCCCGTTGTAGTCATCCATTGCGCTCGTTAAAATGGTTGAAATGGTTCATGAGAAAACTAGACATGATGGAAGTGGGTTTTTTTCTTCATAACTGGGGGGTTTAGTTCGGAAGATAGAACTGACACTCCTTACAAAGATACAGAAAACAGAATTTATAGTCTATACCTTTTTCTACTTTTGATTTTATAGTCATCTCAAGTTTAACTTCTAAAACTCGGTGTCCATCAGTGTAGTAGGTACTACACAACATGTTTGACAATCGTTTGACAAATGGCACCACGCCTTGTTGCTTTTGATTTGCTGACAGGTTATGCACACAAGCAGGTCTGCTTCTTTTGGTCTCCCTTCCCAAGACCCAAACAACATGGGCGACAGCAGACCAAATGCGTACACAACGCACGCCAGTCGGTGTGAATGACATGGCAGCAGGGTGTGAGAAAAAAACACAGACTGAAACAAAACAGATGCTATGTATTAGCCAGGGCCTGTATTCACGTTGAGATAGCATGAGACTTAGCATCATGCTAACTTAGAAGCTCTTCCAAAAGTCCTATTAAATCCTATAGGACATTGGAAGAGCTTCTAAGTTAGCATCATGCTAAGTCTCATGCTATCTCAACGTGAATACAGGCCCAGGACACGAGATGTACACCGAGCCTAAGAGACATCAATCGGAGATACGAGGCGCGATTGATCCTGGAGAGGCGCAATAGAGTAATTTTCAGAGGCGCAACTGAGTGGTAATCCTCTCTTTCTTCTTATCGCATCTTTTTATTCTAAGCAGCAGTAGGCTCGCTTGTTACTCCCTTCAGGCGGCAAACCCCGACACCTTTATTGTTTGTATCCTGTGAACACAAAACGTCGTTAGTTAGGCTACCTTACTCCCCTTTGCTCTAATAACTTTGCTCTACCATACGCAATGCATGGCATTGATAGTCGACAATTTGTCGCCTCGCCAAATTGTCGTCTCCTTTGCGGCAATTTGGCAAGGTGAGCGAGACATTTGCAGCGAATGTATTATTTTTGTTAATCCAACAGGTTTAAATGGCAGGACTGGATCTAGGGGGGTTTCCAGGGTGGAGTTTCTCTAGACGACGGTCGCCGCGCGCATAACTGTTACGCCAAAAGGGGTCTAAGAAACACTTTAGAAAACGTTTGCGGAAGAATATTACAAGCTCTTGTCTGATTGGTCAAAAAGAAGTATTATTTTAACCAAACTTTAATGGACCAATCAACAAAAATAAATGCATTCACCCCAAGCAAGTCACGTGATAGTTCGCCAAGAGATACTTTGGGAGTAGCCACAAAACGTTTTCGACAAACGTCGGCAAAAAAGGTGTTTCTTAGTACCGTTTTTGCCGATTTGCGCTCACGCTACGCAACGTTAGCCCTTGTGAAAACGGCCCCTGGTTTCCGGACACCCCCCCCCCCACAACCCCCGCCTCTCCCCCCATCACCTCACCCCCCCCCCCCCCCTTCAGTTCCCAAGCATGTCTCTAAAACAAAAACGGTGAAAAGTTAAAAAAATGACTCGGTTTTTGCCTTAACAATAATTAAATTGCCAAATGTTCCGGAGGCTTAGCCCTTGGGCCCATAAAAAACCCCACCGCCCCTTCACCCAGAACCTATGCAGCTTCATGAACCCCCAGCGGAACCCCCCCCCCCCCCTTGCCAATCACTTGGTCCCGGCCCTGAATGGACACACTTAAAAACCAAAAGAATAAAACTTGGTGTGAGGGTTCGTTTTCTTCTGATTTCGGTAACATTTTCAGGCTATAACACCGCAATATTTAGTTTTTTCCACGTATTTTCAGGAAAGTCTAGTCGTACCAACTCGTGTCGTGTAAAACGGGCTGGTACACCCCTTGGGGCATTTGTACGAGGACACCTTTGTGTGGTATCCGAAAGTCACCCGGATTCAAAAACAGCTGTTGTTGTTGTTGTTGTTGTTGACGTACCCTGGCTAAAAGACTCCAGGGATCAGCCCTACTTGAACACCATGGTACAAATGCATCAGCTAGGGATGAGAACATTACATGTGTGACCGGTTTTTGATTACCCTGCCACGTGGGCAGCCACACCCCGTCTTAGTGGGATTTTGGAGACTGGTAATGTTATGCTAGGAGCTTTTCATGGCTAAAGACAAACCCCGACATAACTATGCATGCAGAACATAACAACATGTTGATGTAGCATTTTGGTGTTCTAGCTGTTCTAGCTTATGTCAATTGGTCTGACATAGCTTTAAGTCTGACGGAGAAACAAAAAAACCAGCTGTATACCTATGCAGGCTTAAGTTAATGGCATGTCACGTGTGTGTCTACGCCCTGGTGATACAACACGGGCTTCCGAGATAAGCGTAACGCCTGCTCTTGTGTTGGTAGGGCAGGTGGACCACAGTGTTTCCTGGTCCTATTTGCACCTTTGGGTGCTTCTTTCTCATTCCTTGAGAAAAATCAACATAATAGGGTTTGAATTAACCTCAAAGAGCGGCTTCTTTAATCTATGTTAGATGCGTATCTTTATTTGTCCAACAGAAAATGAAGTTTAAAGACCCACCACGTCACGTGTCAAAATCACGGTTTTCACGTGTTTTCCCTCTTATAGCTGGTAAGAAATCTTAAGAAATATTCCTGGTATAAGAGGGAATGTGACACCTGACGTGGGGGGGTCTTTAAAAGGACTTTGATATAACAAATCTGCATACAATGAGCTTCTCATTCAAAGTCGCTACCACCCGTTTCACGCAGTTATTTTCAATCGGTTACATGTAGCAGAGCATACACGTTCGCTAGCTAAAACGCGAGTCTGTCTGCTGTCCATATAGCCTACACACGATTTATCAGGCTAAATAATAAAAACAATCTTCTGCCTTTTTATTTTTCCTCAAGTAGCCCATTGGCGTTTCAAGCCGTGAGTGTCGGCTACAGACCTTCATAGCTAACACACGATTTATCAGGCTAAATAATAAGAAAATCTTCTGAACGAAAAATGGTGTTTTACGTCCTTCCGCCAGCGGTCTTGGAACAGACACATATGGGACATTTGTAGATACAAAGATGGTGGGAACAATACTGGAGGCAATGTCCGGACGGCAGTGCAACAGCAGTAAAGTCCCGAGATTTTAAACAATAAAGATAAGTGTAGCAGTAACCACGCCACCTGTAGGATTGCTTTAAATATGTGAATTAAGTCAATCTTCTGCCTTTTTTATTTTTCCTGAAGTAGTCCATTGGCGTTTCAAGCCGTGAGCCGAGTGTCGGCGTGTGGCGAGAGAGAGGCTGTCAGCTAATTGCTGCAGTGAGATCGCTGCCACAGATTGCAAGGTGCTGGCGTCTGGCGGAGCGCTGCCTGCCTGCCTGGGGTAGATCTGTACACAGCATCGGCACCCACCCCGTGTCATCAACAACTGCATTGCGTGGCAAACAAACACTGCTCGTAATAACACCGCTCGGCATCGGAACCCCCCATCAGCACCGGGCTTCATAAACGTTTATCCGCTGTCTCCGCCACACATTGAGAAAATGGAGTAGAGTAGACAACCAGTTGAAAACAAAACGGAAGAGAAGCCAACGAAGACTTAGAGGGATAATTATTTTCCATGCCCGTGGTCCCCTGTCCCTTCTGTCTTTTGCGGTGCATCTCTTCTTCTTCTTCTTCTTCTTCAGCGTTCCCAGGACATATGGCCATAATGTGTAAGGTACGTATGTGCTCGGTTTCAGTTCTCAATGGTCTCCCCGCGTGTACAGCCGACACATTCTGATTTCCGGAGGAGCTCAAAGGAGAGAAAATTATTTGGAAGATTTTTTTTAGAGAAAAAAAAGCAGGAGAATGGGCCAAAAAAGTCAGAAAGATAGTAGATGACAGAAAGTAAAGGGAAAAAAAAGAATTTTAAAACAAGCCTTTGTTTCCAATGTTGGTAAGTTGCAATCTTCTCTGATTGGCTTTCTGTCTCTTCTAGAACAGTGATGATTAGACATAGTTGGCATTGCAAAAAACAACCTGCTCGATGTTAGTTGAGGACAATTGCAAAGGTTCTTGACTCAAATTAATCTTCTCCACAGCCTGGGTTAGTGCCAGAGAGATAACGTCTTTGACCGGTATTCTTATCGGAAATGTGGAGACGTTTCTGGTTTAAATTAAAGAAACACATTCGTTCAAACCTGCGTTAAAACAGGCGTACATACTGGAAAAAGGCTGAGGACACTTCGGGGAAGAGAGAAAGTGTGTTCTGTTGAAAATATGAAGCAGGTTAATATAATTATAGCGTTTTTATTCACTGAATAAGGAGTCAAAAGGTTTGTACAGCACAAACTGCCATGTGTACGTGCGTGAGTGGTATGTATGTCTCTCTGTTGTGTTTGTGTGTGTGTGTGTGTGTGTGTTGTGTGTGTGTGTGTGCGTGTGCGTGCGCGCGCGCGTATGTACGTGTATGTATGTGATCTTGAACAAGGAATTGAATAAATTAAAAAAAAAAAAAATTTTTTTTGGGTTTCCCCCCTCTTTGGGGGATAATTTACCAAGGTCCAATAGTACTTGTCACTTAAGATGAGTATGCAAGCATTATGTAACTATAGAATAAAAAATGAATATTCAATATAAAAAAATAGACATATTCAAAGATCTAAGTCCATTCTTTAATTTGACATTCATACTTGAAAATAACAACGAACTTTACAGACAAGCCAACAGCTATTTCTAAACACATAAAAACAACAGGCAAAATATTTCCGGTTTCATGGAAGAACAACAAACCTTTTACACAAGCAAAATGTTGCCTTTCAACAATTTCTTGTGGGATGTATGTTTGCTCTACATACAACAGAAGTACGTGCAAAACTCAAACTGGCTTCTTACATAAGACTACATTAGAACCATTTGACAGTATTTGCTCATGCTCGATCCTTCTTTTCTTCTTCTTCTGCGTTCCCAGGTTCAAAAGGCCACAATGGGTAAAGCAACATTATATTATGCGTCCGTTTTTAGTTTTCACTGTCTACCCGCTGCGCTACAGAGACATATTCCGATTTCGAGGTACTCAGGGGAGAAACGTTATTTAGAAGATTGTTTTGAAAAAGGCAGAATGGGCCAATAAGTCAAAAAAAGGGGGGGGGGGGGGTGGGGAAAAAAAAAAAAAAAAAAAAAAAAAAAAAAAAAGGGGAAATTTTTTTTTTAAGGTGTTTTTAAAAAAACAAAGGGAATGAAGTAAGCAAAAGGAAAAAGGCAGAGTCAAAGAGAGTGGCAGATTAGGAAGTTACAAGCACAGAACTTCCAGATAGGTGGGGGGGGGGGGGTGAAAAAAAAACAAAAAAACTATTTTGCGATCCGTCTTACCCATAGTGCACAAGCATTGTGAATTTGCCAGCTCGTGCAAATTTGCCGCTCGCTACTAGAGAGTGTGTATCAAAACACTCTCTGAACGATCTTAGACGGGAAAAGTGCTGTCTCTATAGGGATTTTGAGAATGAAAATATCACTTTTTCCGTAAAAAAAAAAGCAACTAATATTTTCTGTCCCGGATAGTACACTTGACACGTGGAGCGGCAAGTGAAGTTATAGTGCGGCGTGCATACAACTGCACTTGTAGCGCTGCAAATTTGCAGATTGCAC
>CM065683.1:64686448-64693948 GCA_017654935.2 Phymorhynchus buccinoides | reverse complement strand
GAGAGAGAGAGATGGTAGATTTAACAGATGTTTGTAGGGGGGGAAAGGAGATGCCTCCAACATTATATATATATGATTTTATAGAATTTCTTAGAGCCCAGAGTTGCTCCAAATAGTCCATAGTCAGAGGGAATGGAATTCAAGACGATCCTTCTCAGAAGCCACCCCCAAGGGACAATGTGTCTCAAAGAAGATACGTCAATGTTGAGAGAGTCTAAGAGAGAGATAGTCAAGTCAGGAGAAAATGAGAGAGAGAGAGAGAGATAGAGGAGTAAGCTACATGCTTCTTCTTCTTTTTTTTCCCCCTGTCGTCATGAAACGACGAAAACAGTTAGTAAACTCTGGTTTCCAATTCAGGGATCGTGGATCATATTCTAATTAGATACCGCTTTTTTTTTCACTCGTCGCAGGAGAGAGAGATAGAGAGAGAGAGAGAGAGAGAGAGATTGCGAGAGAGAGAGATGAGAGCAGAGAGAGAGAGAGAGAGAGAGGAGAGAGAGAGAGAGAGAGGAGGGGGTCTGTTATCCAGAGAGAGAGAGGAGGAGGGAGAGAGAGAGAGAGAGAGAGAGAGAGAGAGAGAGGAGGTAGATTTAAACAGATGTTTGTAGGGACTCAATATTCCAAAAGCATATGCCTCCAACATTCTTACCTTATCTCCGCCATGATTTTCTGCAGAATTTCTTTCCGCCCAAACCGTTGCTCCAAATAGTCCATAGTCAGAGGGAATGGAATTCAAGAACGATCCTTCTCAGAAGCCACCCCCAATTAACACAATGTGTCTCAAATGGGATACGTCAATGTTGTGCGTGTCTAATACGACATAGTCAAGTCAGGCCAAAATGATCTTTATTGACGAGATAAAGGAGTAAGCTACATGCTTCTTCTTCTTTTTTTTCCCCCTGTCGTCATGAAACGACGAGTAAACAGTTAGTAAACTCTGGTTTCCAATGAAGGGATCGTGGATCATATTCACCGCCATCGTCGCATTATTGCGCCACAATGATTGCATCAAATCAGAGTCTGTTATCCAGAGACCCTATTCTCTTAATTTTGGGAGGTAAGGATAGGCCTTACTGTAACCTTTCACCGCCAATGCCGCATTTTAGCACCACAATGACTTAATGCCCATGTCACGAAAAGGCATCAAACCAGGGTCTGTTATCCAAAGAGCCTATTTTCATAATTTTGGGAGGTAAGGATAGGCCTTACTTTAACCCTTTCACCGCCAATGCCGCATTTTAGCACCACAATGACTTAATGCCCATGTCACGAAAAGGCCTCAAACCAGGGTCTGTTATCCAAAGAGCCTATTTTCATAATTTTGGGAGGTAAGGATAGGCCTTACTTTAACCCTTTCACCGCCAATGCCGCATTTTAGCACCACAATGACTTAATGCCCATGTCACGAAAAGGCCTCAAACCAGGGTCTGTTATCCAAAGAGCCTATTTTCATAATTTTGGGAGGTAAGGATAGGCCTTACTTTTTAACCCTTTTCACCGCCAATGCCGCATTTTAGCACCACAATGACTTAATGCCCATGTCACGAAAAGGCCTCAAACCAGGGTCTGTTATCCAAAGAGCCTATTTTCATAATTTTGGGAGGTAAGGATAGGCCTTACTTTATAGATGTCACAGAGGAAATCCCCACTATTGCAGATGATTTTTCTTCTCTCTCTCTACCCAATTAAGCTTAATGGAAATTTTTGCTCAAAAAATGGCTGGCGGCGAAAGGGTTAAATATGTCACAGAAAAATCCCCGATATTACAGACAGATCTTTTTCTCTACCCGGGTAAGTTTAATGGGATTTGTTTTGCTGAAAAATGGCTGGCGGCGGAAGGGTTAAGAATGAACTTGGAGTTGCACATTATGTTCACGAGTAACAAAAGTCAGTCCCGGGAAACATGCATGGCTTTTTAGTGCTGGAGTCATGGCAAAATGATAAGGAAAGGGTCCCAAAGCCGCCCCAACACGGCAGGTACCTACCTGCTATCCAGGTATGTTATATGGTAGGTGTCCATTATCTTCAGTGCCATCTGAAACCGGAGTCAGTGTTGCAATACACCTACACACACACACACCACACACCTCTGTGCGTGTGGGAAAGCCACTGGCACTGGCTTTATTTGATCTGTACTGGGGACAATTCTGATCTTGAAAATGGGATCTCGGACGAACACTGAACGGCCTGTTGAGGTCTGTGTGAAAGGACCCGTGATGTCTTTTCTTTCTTTCCTTTCCTTCCCCCTCTCTCTCTCTCTCTCTCTCTCTCTCTCTCTCTCTCTCTCTCTCTCTCTCTCTCTCTCTCTCTCTCTCTCTCTCTCTCTCTCTCTCTCCCTCTCTCTCTCTCTTCATTATGTAATATTTGGAGCTGTTTGAAAGCTGTTTAATAGTTGCTGATGGGTTGGTAAATATTGTGCTTCAATGTTTTGCATGAATTGATTGTTTAATAGTTTTTGTAAGTAATGCATATTTATTTTATTTATTTATTTATCTATTTATTCTTGCATGTGTGCTTTTTCGCTGCATGGTTGTGTTTGGATTTTCAATGGATGTATGATTTTGTTAGAACTGTTATTTTGATTCATTGTGTTCCCCTTCCCCACCCCTCCATATGATACGGGCAGAAAGGCCTATTCATTAAAACTTTCGACCCTCCCCCCCCCTCTCTCTCTCTCTCTCTCTCTCTCTCTCTCTCTCTCTCTCTCTCTCTCTCTCTCTCTCTCTCTCTCTCTCTCTCTCCCTTTTTCTCAAATTATTTATCCCAATTTATGAATTATATGTATACAGTGCATGGTTTTATTGTTTTAGTTTACATTTATTTATTGATAAAAAGTATTGATACGGGCAGAGAGGCCTAATCAATAAAAACTTCAGACTTCAGACTTCAGACGTTTCTCTCTCTCTCTCTCTCTCTCTCTCTCTCTCTCTCTCTCTCTCTCTCTCTCTCTCTCTCTCTCTCTCTCTCTCTCTCTCTCTCTCTCTCTCTCTCTCTCTCTCTCTCTCTCTCTCTTTCATTCGTTGTTTTTGCGATCGGAATTGTGATTGTCAAATATCAAGTTGCTAAGCTCGTAAGGCCCCCAAGACGTTCCATTACTGTGATATTAACGCTCTTTGGTTAGACAGGGGCAGGACGTGGCTATGGAAATGTGTCATTGAGGCCTGTTTAGACGTTCTCAGTACCCACATTTATTACTTAGGTCCTGGACAGCCTTTTTTTTTGTAAAATGCCTCTTAGGACGCTTGGAACTAGCAACTCGTTTCACACACACACACACACACACACACACGCACGCACATAGACATCTACCGTGAAAAATGTCTTGGTGGATGGTAGGTATACTATCAATGAAATTCATTGTTTATTTATTAAGAAAATGTATAGAGGGCTTGATCTTGAAGCTCTAAGCGCTTACCCTAAATAATTTTATTAGGCTGCTTATAATAAATGCACGTATACTATTGCTAATGTGTTCTTGAACGCATGTATCCCATGGCCGCTATTTTCCCATCCTGTTGTATTTTGATGTTATACAAATAGAATTAGGCATGGAGTCGAATTCGCTTTTAGGAAAATCGGTTATCAGAAAACGCCCCGTGATGAAGAAAGCAACACTTTTTGTACCTGCTGAACTTGTAACTTGTGATAACTTGCAATAAAAAGGAAAAGAAGAAAAAGAAGAAAGAAATACAAAATCTTAAAAACAAAGCAAAAAACACACACCGAAAAACAAACTGCTAGAAGAAATATAGTGAAGAAAGGAAAAGTAGCTAAAATTCTCTCCACCACTGTTGTTGTGTACTGGTGATGGTCATGGCAGGCCTGGGTCATCCTGTTTTGAGGATGAGCCTGGGTTTGTCTCAATGTGGCTGTTGCTTATACTTTGCTAGGCGAATAGATGCCGAAAATAGCTTTGGTAAAGGGAGTTAATTTTGGAGAGCTACTTTCCCTGAACTCCAAGTCTCCACCTTCAGTGTGCAAGCGCTGAGGAAGCCAGGCGGACGCTTGGCGAAAGCTACGAGTGAGTAGAAACTGTATGGGTTGAGAGAGTAAGTTTACATTTTCTTCATTAATCTTTCCCTTACTTCGCTATTATCCTCTCTCATTGCCTCACTATTTCTATTTTTGTTAGAAGAACATTTGGTGATTTTGTACAGTTCCTTGCATGACACAGCATGTCATTCAGATGCATAACATCTTCTGCTCAGCTGCATAACATTGAAATGCACTCTCTTTGGAGGCACAGTTCCATAAGTTAGTTCCTTGCACGACTGAAAGAAACTGCAAAATTATAATTTATGAAAACAAGCGCGAAATCGCAATAGTTTGTGGCACGCGGTCTATTTTTACCACTCCAATCATGAGTTACCTCCCCTGGATTTTCAATAATTTTAATCTGTAAACCAGAATGTTATCTCTGCACCATTTCGTAACTTTTTATATCTTTTGGAAAACATTTAAAACGTTAAAATATGGCCAGCGGTGCCATAGCCGATGAGGTTTAACCGAGGCGTGGTTACTGCTACACCTATCTGCATTAATAAAAAAAAATCGGGACTTTACTGGTTTTGTACTGCCTTTGGGCATTGCCTCCAGTATTGTTCCCACCATATTTGTTACACACACAATCTGCGTGACCGCCGTCGCTAGTCACCCATTATTAAGAACTTTTTCTTAATTTCATATACAAATTTCCAGACCATCTTATTGGTCCTTAATAAAAATAATTAATTAATTTTATATATATCATAGACAGTCAGGGATCTCTCCCCGCGATGCAGTCCGTCTTCTGCGCGCGCGTACGGTCCTATTCCTTTTAATTGATAAACATATCCAACTATATTCATATAAAATCATACAAAGTAAAATACAATATTTTTATTAATAACTTTTAACATACAACATAACAGTTTTAACCTACTTTTATGATTATATTTTACCTAAAATATAGAGGTTGTCTCCCCTCACACTAGGAACGGGTTAATAGTTAACCCTCTTTTAAAATATATTTTAACAATAATTATATTAATAAAAACTAATATAAAATAGATCATGGTGCCCTTTTTGCCGAATAAACATGTACATATTTGTTTGTGTGTATATAGAATACTCAGTTGGGATCATTTTTAAAGTAATTCTGCCCGAAGTTGGGGCCCCCCTCTTGGGGAGGTGTGCCCGTCGTTGGTGGTGGACGCGAGTTTGTCTCGCGTGTCCCCCGGCGGCGGGGGCGGCTCCCCCAGTACGGGGAGGACCCCCGGGTAATTGTCCCCTCCACCTCCCTCCCTCCCAAAACCCGTGAGATGACCTCCCCCTTGATGGGGCGGGCCCGCCGCGGGTTGTTGACGCGAGGATGGCTCGCGTATACCTCCCTCGGCTGGCCCGCTCCAACTCGGCGTGTTGAGGCCCTCCGGGATTCCCCTTCCTCCCACCCCTTCCCATTTTAAAGACCCCAGCTGAGCCATTAGACATCCCCTTTTCTTTTAATTATAAAGCCTTTTTTCTTCTTAGAAAATATATCGCCGTTGCAGGAGTTCTCTCCCCCGGCATTTTTAATAAAATAGATGTAAATATTTATCATCTTTTGTATATAGAAATAAAATACATATTTACTGTAAATAACAAATATATATTTGTAAATATATTTTTAAACAAATATCTAACGGCCAAAATTGGTTTTTATTAATAAATATAAAAATAAATTTTTTTAACATAGTAGCCTTGAAATGTTAGTACAACAGGGAGGGTTGTACTCGGGTCAGATTACAAACGAATTTTAACACAATATCTTATACATATATAGTTATTTAACAGGCATCTAAAGATACCACTAACTAATTTTATAACTTTTAACAGGATATTCCTCACAACACAACAAAACTTGTGCTTTTAGAATCCTTCTCCCATACACTTCTATGTTTTGTCCTCGTCTCTGTATACGTCCTCTTACGTTTTTGTATCGTGTTTTGTTTATTTACAACTAACAAATGTCCCATATGTGCCTTCCCAGGTCGAGAGGACGTAAAATTCCAAATTTCATTCATTCCACCATATTTGTATTTACAAATGTCCCATATGTGTCTGATTCAGACCAAGAGGACGTGAAACACCATTTTCGACGTCGTCGAAACATTTAAAACTATGTATCCTACTTATACTCATCGAAAGAAGCACCGCATACTCGTCGTGTCTGTTGTAGTGTCTGTATTACATATGTTTATTATTTTGTACGCTTTTAAAATACATCGTTTTAAAGAGCGGCCAGAAGTGTAGCCTCGATTTGAAGTGCGACAATTTTGGAACGACAGACCGACCGACCAACAAAGTGAGTTATAGGTTTGTGGCTTGAGCCACAAACAAAAAGAACTTTCTCTTCGAAGAAAAGAAAACAAACTCTTCATTGAACGGGCTGTTGTCTTCGCAGTAATGCTTCAAGCACGTTTCTTCTTCTTTTTGTAATTGAGACAATTATATCTTTATGAATCTGTGGACTGAAAGTTGAACACGGTTAATTTGTTTTTTGTGTGCTGTTGTTTCTTTCTTTCTTCTTTTGTGTTTGTTTGCTTCGTGTACATTTATTTATAGTTAAGAAGGACTTTGTATTCATCCAACGTATTCTTAAGAGTCTCTAAGCTAAACGGACGTTAATATTACCAACTAGCTCGAAGTCATATTAAATATCCTAACTAACTACCATGTTAACTATATTCACGAACCTTATTTAGCAAAATTGTTTTTTGTATTCGGATCAACCAGAGTAGCTTTACGAACTAGCAGATTTCATATTTTCAATCACATTACATTAGGGCGGATTTTTAAACGAAAAAAGATTTTTTTTTTAGACTTTCTACAAAGAAATATCAGTGTAAACAATATATAAAAAAAACCATCAGTAGTTAGCGCCTGATTTCTGTTTTCGATGTTTCATAGAGTACAGAGAGCGGATGCCCAGTTTAAGTATTCCACAAAGGTGAAACTGATAAGTCAAAAGGATTATGTCCTGAAACTATTGGTTTTGCCTTGACTACTCTACTGGATGTTAATCTACCTTTTTTTTGGAATCAAACCTAAGTCAGAACGCAACTGTTCATGGGAAAAAATCCCCGAAGAAAATTAAGGTAAAGGTTGTCTATATAGATACTAAGACTTCCATGCTTGGATGGCCCGGTAACAAACAGGTTGTCGTTTTTCCAGTACTGAACTTTATTTGAATACTTGGATAGCAATGATTAGACGGTGAAAGTTAAAACTCGCAATATGTTGCTCTCAACCCAGTTGAATAGTCTGAGGGGGGTGGGGGGGGGGGGGGGTAAGATACGGTACCTGATAATGCTGTAATCCAACGTTAGACTCAGGTGAGCTTTCAACTTGTACGTCATCATCAATGCCAGAATGTACCTGGTCCGAAACAAGTTTGTGCCACAATCACTCTCTCGGCTTCTCCTTCAGAATGGTCTCTTCTCACTATTGTCTCAGCTTCTACACAATACTTTGACACTTGGA
>CM065683.1:64661448-64681448 GCA_017654935.2 Phymorhynchus buccinoides | reverse complement strand
TTTTTCAGTGTAGGCCTATGTTTGTAAACATGTTTATGGGTGACTACATCTTGGCTGTTACCTAACCCCACCTTGGGTTGACAGGTTGACAGGTTGACATAATCAAAAATAAATACCCTTGATTGCTTGGTGTGTACTCAAACGCCCCCTCCCCTCCTCCCTCCCCTCCCCACCGTAGGTTGACAGGTTGACATAATCAAAAATAAATACCCTTGACTGCTTGGTGTGTACTCAAACGCCCCCCCCCCCTCCTCCTCCCTCCCCTCACCCCCGCCCTTAAAAGTAATCTCATATTGTTTTACAACACGGCTTCAAAATAATCTGTTTCAAGTCAAAGTATTTGGGGCGAGAAAACGAATGTTGTAATAAGGTTTCTAAGCTTTTATTTGCCCCGATATTTCTGGACTTCGGTCGTTTAAAAAAACAAACAAACCGTGAAGACGGGGTAAAAAGCCCATGGGCGGGTAAGAAGCCCATGCCAATTATCTCATGAAATGAAGCAAATTTCAGTCTCATTTTGCCCATGAGACGAGCGTTAATGTCTAGCATTCGTCTCATGGGCAAATTTGACTGAAATTTTCTTTATTTCATGAGATAATTGGGGTGGGGTGGGCTTCCCCTATGGGCTATATTCACATTTATGCCCGTCAAGAACGATGAGTTGTAACAGAAAAGAACATAGCGATTGCTTTTTTAGTCAACAGATTATCGTTCTTGGCGGGCATAAATGTGAATACAGCCTTCTTATGTATGACTTAAAATTTATCAACCAAAGAAAGGAATGGTTCCAGCAAAAAAATAGTATAAGTGCATGGCTTTGTACATCGATTTCTCGGCAAATATGTAGATTTACACCCTCCTGCTCTATTCCTTTGTTCTTTCCGTGGTTAGGGTTAGGGTTAGGGTTAGGGATAGGGTTAGGGATAGGGTTAGGGATAGGGTTAGGGTTAGGGTTAGGGTTAGGGTTAGGGTTAGGGTTAGGGATAGGGTTAGGGATAGGGATAGGGTTAGGGTTAGGGATAGGGTTAGGGATAGGGTTAGGGATAGGGATAGGGTTAGGGATAGGGTTAGGGATAGGGTTAGGGTTAGGGATAGGGTTAGGGATAGGGTTAGGGATAGGGTTAGGGATAGGGTTAGGGATAGGGTTAGGGATAGGGTTAGGGATAGGGTTAGGGATAGGGTTAGGGATAGGATAGGGTTAGGGTTAGGGATAGGGTTAGGGTTAGGGTTAGGGTTAGGGTTAGGTTAGGGTTAGGGTTAGGGATAGGGTTAGGGATAGGGTTAGGGATAGGGTTAGGGATAGGGTTAGGGATAGGGTTAGGGATAGGGTTAGGGATAGGGATAGGGATAGGGATAGGGATAGGGATAGGGATAGGGTTAGAGATAGGGTTAGGGTTAGATGGTCTTTTCTTTTGCCACAAGCATCTATTTTTTTGGTCAAAATCATCTATTTTTGGGGAGCATTAAATCGCTGCCCTTATGTATACCCCAGTACACGAATTAAATAAAATGTCTGATATAAAAATAGAGATATTTCATCAGATTCGTGTAGGCTCTACTGGGGACTACAAAATATTTTTAATATAGTGAACAAAACTAGTAAGAAAGGGAGAGGAAAGGGAGCCCAACACCAACTGGAAGTATATTCATGTAGCTTGCCATGTTGATTTTTTCTTCTGCAGAACAACACTCAGCTTAATGGGGCACACTGACGGATGAGCTTTTGAAAGAAACACGTCGAGGTCACCAGAAAGACCGCCTTTTCAAAGATCGGAACACTCACTTTGCTCTGGTTTCCAAGAAATCAAACCGTCAAAACGTCGATTCATCCTTGGCGGAGTTGCCGGAGAGAGAAGCCATTATGGACGGAGTGGGTGGAGGCCACTCAGCGTGTTGAGGCTTTTTCTTCTTTGTAGTGCAGTAAAAAAAAAAAGAAAAAAAAAAAGGTTGGAGCTATTTCCTTTGTTGTGAGCGAAACTCCTTTGGGCAAAATGTATTAAAACAAGCGCGAAATCGCAATAGTTTGTGGCACGCGGTCTATTTTTACCACTCCAATCATGAGTCACCTCCCCTGGCTTTTCAATAATTTTTATCTGTAAACCAGAATGTTATCTCTGCACCATTTCGTAACTTTTTATATCTTTTGGAAAACATTTAAAACTATGTATCCTACTTATGCTCATCAAAAGAAGCACCGCATACTCGTCGTGTCTGTTGTAGTGTCTGTATTACGTATGTTTATTATTTTGTACGCTTTTAAAATACATCATTTTAAAGAGTGGCCTCAATTAATTTGAAGTGTAGCCTCAATTATGTCCCATATGTGCCTACCCGGGTCGAGAGGACGTAAAACACCAAAATTCATTCATGTAGCCTCAATTAATTTGAAGTGTAGCCTCGATCTCAAACCGACTTAAGGTTGCAGCATTAGAAAAAATTTATGATCTTCATCATTACTTACTTATATACACAGACGGCTCTAAAATCAACCAACAAGCCGGCTGTGCATTCACAATCCCAGATCTTAAAGTCACCAAATCTTTCCAACTAAATAACAATATATCTATTTTTAGTGCAGAGCTTTGGGCCATACTTGAAGCATGCACCTACATAAATTATCTCCCAAACAACCCACGCGGTGTAGTCATACTAACAGATTCACTATCATCTATACAAGCACTAGTGGGAAACTAAAAAACCAGACAATCTATTATACAGGAAATTCAATTTCTTATACACCAAATCACAATCAAAGGAACAGACATCTCACTTGAGTGGGTTCCCTCCCATAGCGGCCTCCACGGTAATGACCGGGCTGACATGGCCGCCAAAGAGGCGGCCCTCGGTCGGTCCGGAACCAAAGTTAATATTAAACTATCCACATCAGAAATGAAATCGGCACTAAAAAGAGCCATAAGCCAGGAGTGGGCACGGGAACTGGAGACCCGCTGTAAGGCCCACTCCTGGGATCACCAAATTGTAACAGGAGGATTATTCCCCCCGGTCCCTCCGTATGTACTATCCTTAATATACAGACTTAGGACCGAGGCAACATACTGTAAATTTAGTCAGACAGAGTGTGAGTGTGGAGACTTCCTCACAACCGAGCACCTATTCACACCCTGCAATACAATAACCCTTGAACTGAACAACCTAATAACAAAACTTAAAACAAATAAAATTCCCTTTACAAAAAAAGCCATAATACACAACCAAACCAATACCTGGCAACCAATTATTTGGCTGGCGGAGGCTCTCGGTCAGGCTTCCTTCGGCCACTGGTTCTAAATAACAAACATCCCTCGCACACACAATCATATACAAAGCCCACCCCAGTGACCTCTGTCCGGTGCGTGCGCCCTCTCCCAAAGGGCCCTACTCCCTCATCCTAGCGGCCACGGCGGCCGCCCCTCACCGGTCGGGGCGCCTGACGGGGGCGCGGTCACACTCTAAGCCTTGTCGGCTCTTTTTGAGTGGTGCTGCGCCCCTGGCGGGTGGGCCGCCCTCTGTAGGGAGTTGCTCAGGCCCCTCTCACCCCCCCCCCCCTTCCCAGTCGGTCCTTGTTTGCGGGGGCAAGCAGGTCGCCGGGGGTTGCCCCCCGGGGCCGGGCGCCCCACTGCATTTACCATGGACGTGCGGTTCGGACGGGCGCACCCCGGCGGGTTCCCCCCGGTTCGAGCGGCATCTCCCTGAACCGACCCCCAGGCCTAGCCAGCCATAGTCCCTCCCCCTCCCCCCCGGGGCCCGGAGGGGGGGCCCGCCGTACCACAGAGGGTCGCAAAAACACTATAGGCCAAAAAAAAAAGGGGACCCCCACCCCCAACTATCCTTCTTTTTCCACTCAACCGGGGGCCTGTCCCAGCCCCCTTCCCTTTCTATGGGCTTGAAATTCATTACCTATACTACTCAAATAACAATAAACTTCAAAATAAAACTGATAAAATTATTTTGCCTCCCGCCAGTGAGTCTCACCCCGGAAACACACACACTCCTGCGGACTGGCAGCCCATTTTACCCAACCATTTTTATAAATAAATTTAAGCAAACCACACGCTGTGTTATTCAATTATACAAACTCTTGATTTTAATAAATAAAAGTAAGCTGATCTTATTTTTTATTTTATTTTTTTATTTAAATTTAAATTTTTTTTTTTTTAAAACTTATAACAAATGAATAATATTCGGAGCGCAGGTCAAAACATAAAACTTGCTCCCTCACCATAAATTATTACCAAATTATAAATGCAGAATTAAATTTACTTTAGCCCTCTATTTCCTATATAAAATTCATAAAATAAGTTTCAGATAAAAAGTTAATCCCTGACTGGGCCTCCTGCTTCAAAAGAAGCACTAACAGAAAATAGGCCGGGAGACTCCCCAATCGACATTCATATTCATTTTAACGTTTTAATCGGTTGTCATCATTAAAAATGACATTCGCCGCGAAATAAATAATTAAATGTAAATAGTATGTCGGGTGTACATATGTAGATAAATTAACTTTGCCTTGTAAATCTATTTTAAACCCTCCACACTGTACAGTAGAATGTGGGGGCCCACCACAGGGGCTCCACTTTCTCCCGTGGTAGCAAAAGTGATTTTACCCACGGCTTCACTTATAAGGACACATTTTTCATCTAACAACAAGAACATACACAGCGTAAAAGTTTAGACACCACACTGAGGTTCCAGGTTCGAACCTGCCTGGCTCCGTTTTTTTATTTTTTATTAAATTAAACCCACCACACACGTAAAAATCTTTACTCAAGTCAGCCTCATTATGAAGCCAAATTATTTCTTGTACATAACCTTATTTGTTTTTCGCGATTTTAACCGACCTTATATCACATTTTAAAAGTTTTTAGCAATAAAGATTACATTTTTAACTTTGTGGTCCTGAAAATTTGAACTACAGCACTTGGAGCGGCCTTTCTCAAATAACATATTTTATAAGTAACGATTATAACATAGCTAACTATATTTTGTTGTGTGTGTAGTCTGTAGAATGCGAGCTCGGAACCAACCAAGAGTAATAATCAAAGATGCTGAGATCCTCCGGGTCACTCCCCTCCTCCCCCCCTCCCCCTTCTCTTTACATCCCCAAGTAAAATCTCAATGCCCCACATGGCCGAAAGGCCGAAGAGGGCGTAAAGCATTATTTTCTCTGTAGCCTCGATTTGAAGTGCGACAATTTTGTCAAAATGTGCGACAATTTTGGACCGACTGACCGACAGACAGACAGACAGACAGACAGACCGACCGACCGACAAAGTGAGTTATAGGTTTGTGGCTTGAGCCACAAACAAAAATGTTGAAAAAGGCTTGTATCGTGGAAATTTCGGGCAAACGATTTGGTCAAACTCAGGCTGCCATTAGAAAAGAAAAGGCACATGCCTTCTCTTTCACTGAAATAATTTGACTCCCAGCACCTCCGCCAAGGAGGAATCTCCGATTTGACGGTTTGAGTTCTAGGAAACCAGAGCAAAGTGAGTGCTGCGATCTCAGTAAAGGTTTTTTCCCCAGGTGATCTCGACGTGTTTCTTGCAAAAATCTCACCCGTGAGGTTGCCCCTTTAAAGCAACATGATACCTGCGAATAACGCAAATTAAAACCTCCCGTTCCGTCAAAATTATTAGCACAGCTCCGAATGGGGCGTTCCCAGTCGGCCATAAAGCGACATGGAAAAATGGCGACTTGGTAGTAGACTGCCTCAATCGGAAAAGAAGGGACAACAGTCTGAAGGAGGTGACGTCCTTAATCGCCTTTCCCCATTTCGACTTATCCCTACATCACCTCTTCCCATTTCGCCCACTTATCTAACCGTTTGAGACCGTTTTGGTTATCATATCGAGAAGGTTCTACCAATCACTTATGCCGGAAGAGAGGCTCAAGGCCTGAGAAGAAAGATTAGACCTGAGACAGAAGAGAGAACAGATAGAAGAGAAAGGACTAAGTGCTTTTTCTGCATATCACAAAGTTTGCATTTATCTTTTTTCTTATTTTAAAAAAATTGGTTTTCTGATGTATATTTCACAAAGGATTTGAAATGTACCTATCTTTATTAAATTTTCTTTGATAATGTTTAAATCAGCCTGTTTAGTCTTGTACTTGCCAGCCGCCATTCAGAAATTCATGTATAGTACGTTGGCACAGTATAAGCTTTAAGCTTGTTGTTGCCGTTATGCTTGCTTAACATGTGTGTAATGTGCGTTTTGGTAAATAAAAATCATTTAAACCAAGTGCTTGCACTGGGTTAAGATCACCCCCACCCCTACCCCCCAGTTCAGCCGGGAAGGAACAGGCCCCACTTCCAGCAACAAGCAGAAGCACAGAAGAAAAGAAAGAGTTTGATTTGTGTTGTTAGGCCGATGACCCCTCAGTGGGGTCATCAGGCATGACGGGTGCAGCAGGCGGGTGTCCATTCAGGTACTTCCAGACTCCGGCTGCGAAACTGTCTGGAGTTCTGGCCTCCACTGCTGATGTAGGCAGGTCGTTCCACTCCCTGATTGTCCGTGGAAAGAAGGAACTCTGGTGGTACTGCGTCCCGGACACTGAGGAACGAGGAGCTGTTGCGACTGACCTCTTCGTTGCCGCTCTGGCAGGGACATGAGGTTGCTCTCACCATGCTGTTGAGGTTGGACGTCAGAAGAGTGAGAAAGAGAGAGATATGTGTATGTATGCGTATTTGTCTGTGTGCTGCACGTGCGTGTTCGCGTGTGTGTTTGCTCAATCAATTAATTCTCTCTCTCTCTCTCTCTCTCTCTCTCTCTCTCTCTCTCTCTCTCTCTCTCTCTCTCTCTCTCTCTCTCTCTCTCTCTCTCTCTCTCTCTCTCAATCTATCTATCTATCTATCTAAAAGATAAATCAATTAAATTATTGAACAGAACTCAATCATATGTCCTTAAATGAACAGAAAACAAAGTAGGCTTATTTGGCTATTAAACTTACCTCGCGTAAAAAAAAGAAGAAGACAAAATTCAACTTCTGCCATGCCCCCTATGTATTTTATTGATAACAATCGGCTAGAAGAAGTCAGCACTCACAAACGTTTAGGAATCGCTATTGACAATAATCTTACCGGTCACCCCATGCTTAAGCAACTGAGTTTCACAGAATGTTTTCCCGGCTTTCTAAGCTTAAAAAACGTTCTACACGCCCGTAAATACTTCTATAATGCGTGCATCCAATGCTACATTGACTACTCTTCTATTCTATTCTGTATGATTCCAGCAGTACTGACACATTAAAACCTTTGTGCAGGGCCCGTAAAACGTGCTATTAAAGCAGTAATTCACAAAACATCAACGCTAACTTCTCAAGATGATTATATATGTGCAGGTAATGGTGCAGGTAGGTTATAAACTTGAATACAATGTCTGTATTGATGTATTGTCTGTCTGTCTGTCCGTATCTGTCTGTCTGTCTGTCTGTCTGTCTGTCTCTCTCTCTCTCTCTCTCTCTCTCTCTCTCTCTCTCTCTCTCTCTCTCTCTCTCTCTCTCTCTCTCTCTCTCTCTCTCTCTCTCTCCCCCTCTCTCTGAGTGATTGGGATAGATTGTGTCTCTGATCTGATTCTCTCTCTCTCTCTCTCACTCTAAGGCGAATGCATCCGTTTCTCAGCAGTCTTGACGCGGCTTCTCATTCCCGGTGTAGCAGGCTCTTCCTCAAAAAACACTCCCTCTCTCTCTCTCTTTCCTCTCTCTCTCTCTCTCTCTCTCTCTCTCTCAGAACACTTGGCTGGAATACGCTCCTCACAATAGAAACACTGATGAAAGATGTATTTCATGCTCAACGAAATCTTAAAAAACACAGCCATGAAAAAAACACCCAATCAGGGTAAAAAACAAAGTCAGATGACAATCAGAAGACGAACATGACATAAACAATATTCTGAAAAAGAATATGGATATGACTAAAATATGCCTTTTCATTTAACATTTATTGTTTTAAGATCTTCCATTTAATTTGAGAGAGAGAGAGAGAGAGAGAAGAGAAAAGAAAGGGTTGTGCAAAATTATGGTATCAGCGCCATCATTTCATACTCATTTTTTGCTACTATTTTAAACACTGAATAAAAGTGTGTTTTCTTTTTATCGTTGTCTAGGAAGCTTTTTCAAGAGAGAGAGAGGGGGGAGAGGGGAAACAAAGTCAGATGACAATCAGAGAGAGAGAGAGAGAGAGAGAGAGAGAGAGATCTTCCATTTAATTTGAGAGAGAGAGAGAGAGAGAGAGAGAGAGAGTGCAAAATTATGGAGCGAGACTGAATAAAAGTGTGAGTTGTCTAGGAGCTTTTTCAAGAGAGAGAGAGAGGGGGGGGGAGGAGGGGAGAGAGAGAGAGAGAGAGAGAGAGAGAGAGAGAGAGAGAGAGAGAGAGAGAGAGAGAGAAGAGGGGGGGGGGGGGAGAAAGCGGGAGCGATTGAGTTATTAAGAAGTAACATAATTTTTTCTTTCCATTTTTTTTATATGTGTTTTTTTGCCTGGGGAGTGTTAATTTCCTAACGACAGTCTTATTTTCCTGGTGGAGGGAGTGTTTTATTTCTAGGCAAATAACACTCCCAGTGTTTTTTGCCTAGGTAAATAAACACTCCCTTTTTTTTTTTGCCTATAGTGTTTTTTACCTGCGACACCGGCCCGCATTAGACGAAATGGGAAAGGACGATTCGATACGTCACCGTGGAGAAGGAATGAGTGGAAGTGGAGGGGAAGGATGGGGGTGGCGGCAAATGAAAAATAAAACCCACTAACCTTTTCGGGGGTAATCTTAAAGAAGGTCTGTATTGTTCACAGTATGCAAGCCTTGTAATTGAATCGAAGTACAAAACACATGTTGTTTACTCGGAGCCTCCTCCATAGCGCATTTTTAAAGCACTCATTTTTAATGCATAATAAATAAAACGTATACTATATATCTAATATCAGTAACGTAACCATAACATTGTGAATGGAAATCTGTTTAATGTCCTCCGGTCTTGGAACAGACATATTATGGGACATTAGTAGATATAAAGATGGTGGGAACGATCCTGGAGGCAATGCCCGGAGGCAGTGCAACACCAGTAAAGTCCCGATTTTTTTTAACACTACAGATATTAAGTGAAAGTGAACCATAACATTGATAATGATGATGATAATAATAATAATAATAATAATAATAATAATAATAATAATAATAATAATTAATTGTTTTAAAAATAATAATAATAAAGCACGCTTTGAAATCAAAGTAGAAATATGATAATGAAATATATATAAAAAAGCCATAAACGACAGTAAAGCCAATCAGTACATTATCCATATTTGTGACAACTCAAGGCAAACTCTTAGTTTTCACAGTGACCCAGTCATCGCGCATTTCATTGACGTTCAAATCGATTTTTTTTTTACTATTTCACTTTGCGGTATGTTTAATTATGAATATGCGTGGTGACATATTCCAGTGCCTTGTAAACTAGAAAGCACTAACAGTGCAACTTTCACTTCAGTTTTAATTTTCAAAAGCCCACGTTAGGAGCAAAGTACAAGATTTTACAAAAATCGATTCGTGGACAAGTGATGCACCCTTCTTGGCAGTGGGTCATTGAATGAAAGGAAATATTATTATTTTCAAATCATTACCTTCCGAACGACAAACACATCATTATAAAACACTTATTGTATAGTATGCAACGGTCATGCCAGTTAATTCTTTGAAGTACGTGTTCATAATTTTATACAGAAAATCTTGTAAATGACAAAAAGTCCATACAATAAACTAGGCTACAAGCAATAATCAATCAGCTGGGATGATGACTATGATTAAATCACATTTCGGAGCGTTGTTTATAGAATGATGATACCCAACTGTCCACAAGAGAGAGGGGGGGAGAGAGAGAGAGAGAGAGAGAGAGAGAGAGAGAGAGAGAGAGAGAGAGAGAGAGAGAGAGAGAGAGAGAGAGAGAGAGAGAGAGAGAGAGAGAGAGAGAGAGAGAGAGAGAGTAACTCATAAATGTATGGACCATGTTTTGTAAATGTGAATCAAAACAATATTCTGTTTTGGTTACACACTCTCAAAGCATATACAGTTTCTGTGATAAGGTACATGTTAAAACAGTACGTGAAATACTGGCAGAACCAATGCTCTTTAATAAGAAATTTAACAGATTACACACACACACACACACACACACACACACAGACACACACACACACACACCACACACACACACACACACACACACATACATAAACATATGCACACACATAAACACACACGTACACACCCACACCCAACCGTGAATACATGAATATACATGTAACGGGAAAATTTGGAATCCGGGAAAATTCGGAATTTTCCAAAGGCTGGGAAGATTCCGAATTTTCCCGGGAAAATTCCGAATCTTCCCAGCCTTGGGGAAAATCGGAATTTTTCCGGGAAGATTCCGAATTTTCCCAAGCAAGTAGCTGCATGCCATAGAAAACGATTCAGTTACTTTTCAAAAGCATTGAGAGTCCAAATTATTTTGTAGTGATCACAATGCACTTAACACAAATACATTAGGAATTCGTGCACAAACATACCTAAATATCAATGATGGATTTGTACCTAATAATGTTGAATATTCCACACCAAATGCAGCTCAGAAAGATATGTTTTATTGGTAAATTACTGTATGAAATATAAATAGTGTATCAATTATATCAGATTTTTGCGATACCTTTCCATGACAAGTTCTTTGCAGGTGTTCCATAAACTTTTGTGAAGGCGTGCGGGTGTTTAATTTGATAACAAAAAGGACAGGACTTGAAAATCGTGCGAGGGCACATCTCTTCATATACCTCGCTGACTGTAGGTGTCTGTCTCACCGGTCACGTTCATCTGTATGAATATGAGTCACAATGTCGTGTTGCTTCGCTTCACGCTACGAGACAATAACTGGGGGAAAAAACCTCTCTCTCTCTCTCTCTCTCTCTCTCTCTCTCTCTCTCTTATATTAGTCATAGCACAGACAGAATAACACGCTGTCTGTGGTCATAGGTCGTGCGCGCGCGCACGTGTGTGTGCACACATGCGTGAGTGCGTGCATGTGTGCGTGTGTAAGTGCGTATGGTTGGGTGTAAGCTTATATTTAGGCCTATAAGATGTGTTATGATTTATGTTTTATAATGTTTGGATTTTGTTATATTTGACTGTTATATACAGCATTATGAATCATTTGGATATTATTGTTTATTATCATTGTTATAATTATCATTGTTATAATTATCATTGTTATAATTATCATTGTTATAATTATCATTGTATAATTATTACTTTTGTTTGTTAATAATCTTGTCGTCATTCTTGATGATGTAATGCCTTATTCAGTTCATCCACATTCAACATTGCAAGTTTCAAGCAAGGTTTTTCTCTCTCACACACAATTCATGTAACTTCGATGTAAGCTTGGAAAAATTCGGGAAAAATCAGAATTCTGAATTTTACCGAGACCAATCCGGCAAAAATCAGAATTTCAAATGTTCCCGGGAAAATTCCGATTTTTCCCAAACTCGGGACAATTCGGAATTTTCCCGGATTCCAATATTTCCCGTGACATACACATACAGTTCATATGAACAAACATAAGATACGTACCGCTATTGTAATTTTGAAAACCAATAGAAAACAGTCCTGACAGGACACATGATCAATACATAGTCAGTTAAATAAACAATCCCCTCATTCAACCAGCCAATCGATCATTCAACCTTCAACCAACCAACCAAACAATCAGCTCGTAAACCACCTATAGCAATTCATCCAATAAACATGTTGAGACAAAATAAGCAAACATAGGGAACTTACAATAGAAGTATGCACCCCAAGCATACCCAATATTAGCACAAGAAGTAACGCGTTTCTTTACATAGTGAACACACACTGCAGCCTATTCATATTTCATTTCATTTCGGATCCCCCCCCCCCCCCCCTCCCTCCCCCGATCCGCTAGCAATCCAATTAATTGTGGGTTTTTTTAAGCATACATACACACCTTCCCCTGTAATTCCACACTCGCGCACACACACTCGCACACACTTGCATACACATGCATGCACAAATACACGCACACATAAAATACACATACAAATACACATACACACACATCTATGCATGACATGTGTGAGAGAGAGAGAGAGAGAGAGAGAGAGAGAGAGAGAGAGAGAGAGAGAGAGAGAGAGAGAGAGGGAGGAGAGAGGGAGAGGAGGGAGGGAGAGAGAGAGAGAGAGAGAGAGAGAGAGAGAGAGAGAGAGAGAGAGAGAGAGAGAGAGAGAGAGAGAGAGAGAATTGGAACTCGAGTATTTCAATTGCACAGACAGCGTCCTTACAATATCCGAAAACAAACAAACAAATTTGAACACAATAATGGTTGTAAACACCATAAGTTATGCAGAGCTATAAGACAGACACACAGACAAAGTCAAACACACACACAATATATGAAATGTAGGCCACAGCTCAAATATGGAATTATAAAAGAGAGAGAGAGAGAGAGAGAGAGAGAGAGCAGAGAGAGAGAGATACTTGACACTTGAATGCATTATTGCGCAAGGATTGAGATTTTAGGCCAGACCTATTCTTACAACAGTGTGTATATGTGTGTGTGTGTGTGTGTGTGTGTGTGCACATGTGTGTGTGTGTGTGTGTGTGTGTGTGTGTGTGTGTGTGTGTGTGTGTGTGCACACGTGTGTGAGAGAGAGACAGAGAGAGACGAGAGACGCACACACACGAGAGAGAGAGAGAGAGAGATAGATGAGAGACGCAGAGAGGTACGGTATATTGAAGCACCTATAAAAGAAATATACATGTTGAGAACATGGCAAACAAATGCAGGGCAATTATAGAACAGGGCAAACAAATGCAGCGTAGGGTATGAAACCGGTAACAATCATCATCTAATAAAAAGGCAAGTGTGTGTGTGTGTGTGTGTGTGTGTGTGTGTGTGTGTGTGTGTGTGTGTGTGTGTGTGTGTGTGTGTCTGTCTGTCTGTCTGTGTGAAACACAAAACGGGCCTTATAACTCAGCCGTTTTTCGACCGAATCGCTTCAAATTTGCTATGAGCCCTAACGGGGCGATGGCAACGGCAACCGAGGCGGCCGTGTCATTTGCGCGGTTTGGCAAATGCGCGAAACGCGTAACCACCGGCCTCTCGGCGCCCGTATCTCCGCTATTTCTGGATGGATTGACTTCATATTTAGAAGGTTGATGACCGGGGACAGTGGCTATCTGTGTGCCAAACTGGAAGCGAATCGGTTTATAAACGCGCGCGATATGCGCCGCTTCACCTTTTCACAAACCGCGGCAAAACGAGATCCGCCATTGACTCGAAATTTCGTACATGCATGACCAGGGATAGTGACCATCTTGGTGCAAAATGTTAACAGCATCCATTCATAAACGCGCGCGATATGAGCCAATTTACATTTGCGCGGACCCAAAACGGACGCAAATTTCAACACTTTACACAGAAACAACTGCGTGCCAGCAAGAAAACGGTCGGACAGCGGAGATTATGAAATAGAAACACCCGGAGGTGCTAATGGGACCCAGAGATGCACCAGCCACGCCCGCCCCATCAACGCGAGAGCAGCCCTGCTCCAGCCTCGGAAGTCCGTGTTGTGTTACTGGGGAGCAGGCACACACGGGATATTCCATTAAGTATACAAGGCGCATAGCTACTCCCGGCTTGGTGACCATCGGATACGATACAAAGGAGTCCTTGCGAAATGTCCCCATCACCCAGTAGCAGTATAGTACGATTGTTTACCGAACACTGATCATCTATCATAAGTACGAAATCATCCAGTCAGTCATACGTAGAGGCAGGGTTTCTATATAAGTATCCAACTAACAAAGGTGATGATTTAGAATATTTTACTTCTAGCCCAATGCACTCTATATATGTGGTTTCTAAGTCCAGTCTCCTTTGTGCAAAGGGATAAATACTGTCATGAATGTAGACAGCAAGGCCAGTTTCGCCTGTTTTAGAGGCGTCACGGCGGATAATGTTGTAGTTGGGGATTGTGAGCATATTGTCTGGTATATAGGTATTAAGGCGAGTCTCGCTGAGGCCTAATATGTGGATAGGTGGGGTATCATTCAGAAGCATACATATGTCTAGTAACTTACTATACAAATGATACACATTGATGTGTGCAATACGAGTTCCATTAGTTTTAGCATAGGCCTACATTGTAAAAGAATACAAAACTATTACAGAAATAATCCAAATGTACCAAAGTATCCGTATTAAGCCACAAATACAATAATTATTCGCATAAAGACAGGGATTACAAACAAAAAGCAAATTTAATACATACTGATCGCTTGTTAGGCCGCGCTTTCTCACAAATGCGAGGTTTCTCACAATTTGTGAGAAAGCGCATTCTTTCCCCTTACGAGGATTCTCACGAGGACTTTCTCACAATTTGGGAGAACCCGCGTAATCTCCCCCATATTTTTCTTTAAAATGTTTTTTTTAATTATTTTTGTTTATATCATGTCGTTTATGATGATTAATGTAGGGGAAATCTGAAGAAGAAAAAATAAAAGTAGAAACAAGTATGGAAAAAAACCCGATTGTTGTGTTTTGCTGTTATGTACACTTATACACTCAATCTTGGCTATCTTGGTAACACATAATAAAATAGCTTGACACGCTGAGGAGCATATTAACACTATCTTAGCCATGATAATGCAACTATTCTCCCAAGATAGCTAAGATAGCGTTAATATGCTCCTCAGCGTGCCAAGCTATTTTATTTTGTGTGGCCACAAACTGATAGAACTTGCAAAATGTGACGTAAAATATAAATGACATAAATATTAGAATGACGCACGGTGTTCTAAGTGCTGTATGTCTGCTCAAACACACGAGGCGAGAGCTGATGGTAGAGTAACTTCCACTGTTTGACCGAGTGAATTAGGCGAGATCACTCCCACACACCATGAAATTACTCCCCTTAATTATTTCCGAACAATTCCTATTGCCGTGGCACTCACAAGAAGCGTAAAGGGGAAAAGAATAGTAACGATAAATAGGCATATGGGAGAGAGGGGGGGGGGGGGGCTGAACACAAAGACCGTGTAGTTTAATAAAAGAGATAAATTGTTCTTTCACTTTCTTCAATCCAGGATATCCACTTGGATCAAACATACTACAATCACATGCATAACCGATGCAGTGATGAAATTACCAGTTTTTGTTTGTGGCTCAAGCCACAAACCTATAGGGGAAGACGGGGTAAAAAGCGCATGGGCGGGTAAGACGCCCACCCCAATTATCTCATGAAATAAAGAAAATTTCAGTCAAATTTGCCCATGAGACGAATGCTAGACATTAACGTTCGTCTCATGGGCAAAATGAGACTGAAATTTGCTTCATTTCATGAGATAATTAGGGTGGGCTTCTTACCCGCCCATGCGCTTTTTACCCCGTCTTCCCCTAAACTCACTTTGTCGGTCGGTCGGTCTATCGGTCCAAAATTGTCGCACTTCAAATCGAGGCTACACTTCTGGCCGCTCTTTAAAATGATGTATTTTAAAAGCGTACAAAATAATAAACATATGTAATACAGACACTACAACAGACACGACGAGTATGCGGTGCTTCTTTTGATGAGTATAAGTAGGATACATAGTTTTAAATGTTTTCCAAAAGATATAAAAAGTTACGAAATGGTGCAGAGATAACATTCTGGTTTACAGATTAAAATTATTGAAAAGCCAGGGGAGGTAACTCATGATTGGAGTGGTAAAAATAGACCGCGTGCCACAAACTATTGCGATTTCGCGCTTGTTAAAGACTGCTCTAGGGGAAGACGGGGTAAAAAGCGCATGGGCGGGTAAGAAGCCCACCCCAATTATCTCATGAAAATAAAGAAAATTTCAGTCAAATTTGCCCATGAGACGAATGCACATTAACTCTCGTCTCATGGGCAAAATGAGACTGAAATTTGCTTCATTTCATGAGATAATTGGGGTGGGCTTCTTACCCGCCCATGCGCTTTTTACCCCGTCTTCCCCTACTGCTGTAGAAAGCTACCAACAATTCCGGTTCACAAAAGAGCACTTCTAAACGCTGTGGTCAGCACTAGATTCTCAGGTCAGTTGTCTCTACAAATTATTAACACACTAGTTACACCCGTGATCCGCACGGGTCCAGAAATAAAATCTTTGGAATGCAAAGAAAAGGGCGGAAGTTGCAAAACACAGGTTCCGCATTCTTCGTGTTTTCCGAGGTAGATTCGGCAATTTCCGACACAGCTCGGGCGACGTAGACGATACAAAATGTCTGGGAAATGTCATATTGCCTTCAAAATCAACTTTCAAAAGCAAACTTTTGAACCAGACATAGCGGAATCGCGTCCAAACGCATTCTTCTGGAACTGTATGGCCAATTCCGACATTATTTTACGCGGTATTTTACACGTTCTTGTACAATTTGGGCATTAGCGTATAGATTATAGATTACCAGTCAGATTTATTTTCTAACTATTAATGTTGTCTCAGTCCGGATTCCTTTTGACATTAATAGTATATATGCAGTATATTCTTTGTCCAGAGCTCAAAAGATGCATTTTTTGCAATAATTATACTATTTATGGAGACACAATATAGTGTATGACAGTTAAAGATGAATTTATGGATGGCTATTAACGATTATTAGTAAATGAAAACACCCACATAAGACATATATACACGCGCATGCTTACTCACACACAAACCTATGCACATACATGTGGTCGAAGATACAATATCATACATAATGCATTGCAGATAAAGATAAATGTACGTATAGCAAGTTATGATCATCAGTAGATAAACACACCCACAGGAGATATACAGTATACACATAATTTATGCATAGCAACCAATGATCAATCGTAAATGAACACACGTACATAATACATACGTACATTCTCACACATACCTACACACGTACACATAACTAATATGCAGTTTTCTCTTTTACGAGAGAGAGAGAGAGAGAGAGAGAGAGAGAGAGAGAGAGAGAGAGAGAGAGAGAGAGAGAGAGAGAGAGAGAGAGAGAGAGAGAGAGAGAGAGAGAGAGAGAGAGAGAGAGAGAGAGAGAGAGAGGAGAGAGAGAGAGAGAGAGAGAGAGAGAGAGAGAGAGAGAGAGAGAGAGAGAGAGAGAGAGAGAGAGAGAGAGAGAGAGAGAGAGAGAGAGAGAGAGAGAGGGAGAGAGAGAGAGAGAGAGAGAGAGAGAGAGAGAGAGAAGAGAGAGAGAGGAGAGAGAGAGAGAGAGAGAGAGAGAGAGAGAGAGAGAGAGAGAGAGAGAGAGAGAGAGAGAGAGAGAGAGAGAGAGAGAGAGAGAGAGATGAGAGAGAGAGAGAGAGAGAGAGAGAGAGAGAGAGAGAGAGAGAGAGAGAGAGAGAGAGAGAGAGAGAGAGAGAGAGAGAGAGAGAGAGAGAGAGAGAGAGAGAGAGAGAGAGAGAGAGAGAGAGAGAGAGAGAGAGAGAGAGAGAGAGAGAGAGAGAGAGAGAGAGAGAGAGAGAGAGAGAGAGACAGACAGGACACAGACAAGTCAAGTCAAGTCAAAATGTTATTTCCAGATGGAACATTGAATAAGCAAACGATATAAAAAAAATTCATCCATACAAAGTAAAAATAAAAATAACGAAAGAACCAAACATTCTAAAACAGTAAATAATAAAGAACGAAGAGAACGAGGGGAAAATAAACAAGGAGAAAAGAATGAACAAAGAAAAGTTCCAAAAACAGGGAAGAGGGTGGGGAGTGGGGGAGCAACATATTATAAACAATAATTATATACAACAATTCATAATTTTAACATCACATTAGCATATCAACTTCTTTTCTCCATTTTGTCCCAAGAGGGAAACAAAGATTATATTCTGTTTAAGAGATTTTTAAAAAAAATCTTGAAATAGTTCTTTTTTTATGTTTTTTAAATTGGCGGGTTGTTTGTTCCATAAATCTCCACCCGAATAGAGGAGACTAGATTTTAATAAATTATTATTTGGTCGAGGGAATTATAGCGAATGGGTGTGTCTGCTTGTGTTTGTCTTAAATTTGTTTGCTATCTTTTTTGGAGCATTTCTGTTAACAATATTATGCATGCAGATTACCTTGTTGAGGGAAAGTCTGTCTTGAAAGGTTGTTTGTAGTCTTCATTGGTAAACTGAGCTTGATTTTAACAACATTATTTTTATTACTTTTTGGTACTTACGATGGATGTTCTTCAAATTGGTATCACTGCAATTATCGAGAGAGAGAGAGAGAGAGAGAGAGAGAGAGAGAGAGAGAGAGAGAGAGAGAGAGAGAGAGAGAGAGAGAGAGAGAGAGAGAGAGAGAGAGAGAGAGAGAGAGAGAGAGAGAGAGAGAGAGAGAGAGAGAGAGAGAGAGAGAGAGAGAGACAGACAGACAGACAGACAGACAGACAGGGGCAGAGAGAAAAAACAGACACACTGATGGAAATTCCCCCGTTCACTCTGTCCGTTCACTCTGTCCGTTCACTCTGTCCGTTCACTCTGTCCGTTCACTCTGTCCGTTCACTCTGTCCGTTCACTCTGTCCGTTCACTCTGTCCGTTCACTCTGTCCGTTCACTCTGTCCCAGTGTCAATAATGGCCGTTGCTGTTTTCATATGTACTTTGTCATCGCTATTTTAACACAATCGCTGTTGTGACTGTCGCTATGATTATTCTGACCACCACGGGTGCTATGGGCCCATTGCTGGTTCTCGTTACATCCGCCCAAAAAGGCTGTTTCTGCACCTGTATGCCTATTTGTCCGTTGTTGTCTCTTCATAAATCAATCAATCAACCAACCAATCAATCAGTCAGTCAGTCATAAGCCAAATTTGAATCAAATGTAATAAAAGAACAGGGTTTATCACCGAACAAAAACACAATCTTTTCAGTTTTGGAGTTGTTGCTGTCATTCGAATACAGGAAGGTCTTTTCCCCCTTCTTTCTCTTACCTTTCTTATTATTTTTACCTGTTTGCATCGTAACTCACAAACTTATGAACCCACGTTAATCAAAATTGGTGGAGGTTTAGAACATTGCCTTAAAACATTGTAGAAATAACTGAGACTCATTCGGACACGGGATTATATTGTTTTCTTATATTAGTGAACCAAATTCTTTTTATCACTTAACACTAATATTTAGGTTATTTTGTCATCAGAATCTCGCTTGGAAACGTAGCACATTATGGTAGGTATTTAGACTGTTTGCTATAGCATTGTGAGACATAATCTTACGTACTGTGTTCGGATCATCGTACCTATAACACATCCACCCCCCCTCGGCCCCCTCCGCCTCCCCATCTTCCCTTTTCCCTTTGTCGTCTGCCAGCGCAGTGTGATTATCAACTATAGGATACAAGACGACCACATCACAAGCTAAAATAATCTGGATGTTTCAGCATTGAAATTCCATTGTGTCTAGCACTGACTGTCAAATACACTTCTAACCGAACCAGTGACAGGGACCTGGACAAAACTGCCACTCTCCCAGATAACAATAATCATCATTCATATAGTAAAAAGCCAAGTGTCCGTGTGTGTGTGTGTGTGTGTGTGTGTGTGTGTGTGTGTGTGTGTGTGTGTGTGTGTGTGTGTGTGTGTGTCTGTCTGTCTGAACACAAAACGGGCCTTATAACTCCGCCGTTTTTCGACCGAATCGCTTCAAATTTGCTGTGAGCCCTAACGGGGCGATGGCAACGGCAACCGAGGCGGCCGTGTCATTTGCGCGGTTTTGCAAATGCGCGAAACGCGCATCCGCCGGCCTTTCGGCGCCCGTATCTCCGGTATTTCTGGACCGATTGCCTTCCAATTTGGCAGATATATGACCGGGGACGGTGACTAGCAATGTGCCAAACCGGAAGCGAATCGATTACTTAGGCGCATAACAGCAGCATGATGCAAAACGGGCCTTATAACTCCGCCGGTTTTCAACCGAATCGCGTCAAATTTGCTGTCAGGCTTGCTGTCACCGGG
>CM065683.1:64558948-64646448 GCA_017654935.2 Phymorhynchus buccinoides | reverse complement strand
GGATGGAAGAAAGGTAGTAGAGGGAGACAGACAGTGAAGACAAAAATAAGAGAGAGAGCGGAGAGAGGGAGATAGAGATAGAGAGAGTAATAAAATGAAAGAAAATAACAGTTAATACAAAAAATGGATTGATTCTAAATTGGTCCAACGATGTATTTATATGTTAAACTGCATTGTAAAACGTGTCTTGCAATACACTGGTGAAATCTGCATTAAACAGGCCTATAAATCTGTTGTAGACCTAGGCCAAGGCATAGGCAGCCCCCCCCCCCCCCCCCCCCCCCCCCCCTCCGTGATTGGTTAAGTTTAGAGTTGTTCTTTACTTATTCTGAACCTCTTACAATGTATTTCTTTCAATCCGGCTTGAAGTCAAAAGCTCCAGTGGATGGCAAATTAAACTGCCTTCGCCAAGAGTGACAGCTCAATCAGAATTATAGTGTGGTATTTGTGTGGGGCTGCTGTCAGAAGCACTCTTCTGTCAGCTGTGGCGGTCAGCCCCACACTCTTGAAGTGAAATGCGTCCAAGTATAGTATACATTTAAGATTTTTGTTGGATTTACATTATGTAATATGTACTAATATGTAGGGGAAGACGGGGTAAAAAGCGCATGGGCGGGTAAGAAGCCCACCCCAATTATCTCATGAAATAAAGAAAATTTCAGTCAAATTTGCCCATGAGACGAATGCTAGACATTAACGCTCGTCTCATGGGCAAAATGAGACTGAAATTTTCTTTATTTCATGAGATAATTGGGGTGGGCTTCTTACCCGCCCATGCGCTTTTTACCCCGTCTTCCCCTATATTTGTAAAATCATAGTATTTGTTGGTTGCAATTACATTATTAAGCTAATTAATTCTTTACCAATTACGTCTATGATCATGCATTCGTGCACTAAACATGCTGTCAATGTTAGAATCTAATTATTGTGACGCACCTACAAAGTTATTTTTTACAAGTAGTATTTTTTGTGAATTTGTTGTATGCTAACCATGGGTTGTTATGCAACAGAAATTAACATCGTGTATCATATAAATAATATTATAATTTACATTGGCACTTTAATAAAGTCAAGTTGCCCATTCTCACTCAAAATAATGATGCTTTATTTGATTTGAGACAAAAAAGATTGTGTGTGGATGCAAGAGACACAAAAACAACCAATGCGGGACAGGATTTTCGCTGAAAAAAACACCCCCCAAAAACACACGGGACAAGGTTTTCTTTCGCGGAAAAATAACAACCACGCAACATGCAGCGTAATTTATAAGTTTCTGTTGAAAAAAATGAATTTAAAGTTTAATCGAAAAAGAAAGATACAAACAAACAAACAAACAAACAAAATAACAAAATAGAACAAAACACACTGTACACCCAAGCACGCCTCATCGAGCCTGATACAAATACACGTAACTTGAATCTTTAGCCCTGCCTAATGAGGCTTTATACTCCTTGCCGACACGATAGGGCAATAATTTTAGACCCGAACTGTCGATGCCCCCTGGACGTGACGTGTCAGGAGCAGATCATTTTCTGTGGCTATATACTTTATTGCCCTTGCCTACTAGTTCCTGACAGGCAAGGGCAATAATCTTAAGCAGGGGGCGTTCGCATCTCAGGTCAAGAGACAGGGGCAGATAATTTTCGGTATAAAGCATCATGGTTGGTTGCAGGAAGTTTTACGTCCTCATAGCCGTAGCTCTTAGGGACAAGTAGTTCTGGTGCTGTAGTCTTCGATGTAGCCGGTACACCTGGAAATTGGTTAATCAACGTTGTTCTTTGGAAAGGGTCGGGTGGGAGGAGCTGGAGTGGAGTCAGTTGGAGTCTTGTCGTAGACTCGTCATAGTTGGTGTTGTTCAAACGCCCCCCCCCCCCCCCCCCCCCCCCCCCCCCCCCAAAAAAAAAGAGCTGTATCCAGGGCTACAGGGCGGCCTTCTTCGTGCTCAGGTGCTGCCAGTTCACAATGCAGGCTTCAGGATGACGACGACTCAGATGTTGACACGCAGCAGTGGGAAGAAAAAAAAAGATTACATTATTGTGTATCAGTCTCTCTCTCTCTCTCTCTCTCTCTCTCTCTCTCTCTCTCTCTCTCTCTCTCTCTCTCTCTCTCTCTCTCTCTCTCTCTCTCTCTCTCTCTCTCTCTCTCTCTCAGATTCTTTCTTTCTGTCAGACGCACACCTACACATACACCAACACACACACATACACGTGCATACTGTATACATTTATACCAACCCATGTCCCACCTCCTCACACACGCACTCACACACAAGACCGCGAGCATGCAGGCACACCGATTAACACAAGTCTGAGCAAAATAGGATACAAAAATACCCCTAGGGGGGTGAGCCTACTGAGTATTGATGGCTCTGACAGCAGAGGGGTAAAAGCTGTTCTTTGGACGGTTAGATTTGCACTTAAAAGAGCAGAACCTTTTACCAGAAGGGAGTGATTGAAACAGATGGTTGGCTGGGTGTGTGCTATCAGATATGATGGACTTAGCTTTGCGTCTTATGCGCACACTATATAGATGTTATCTAGGGATGGCAGTTTGTGACCTATGATTTTTGAGGATGTCTTGACGACTTGATGGAGTTTCCTTTTATCTTTAACTGAAGCTGATCCATACCAGATAGATATTGAAAAACTGAGTATGCTTTCGATGACAGATCGATAGAACTGTGTCAAGACTGCTGTACTTATCCTAAATTTCCTAAAAAGAGATTTTCTGAAAATGGGATATCCCTGACCTCAATATTTAATTATGAATCTTCTGTTCTTCCTGCATGACGCCTCTGAATGTAAAATTTAGGGGCGAATCTTTCCAAAACAGACAACAATTTGTATAAGGAAAAGAATATTTATTTCATGGGTAAAATAAAAAAATTATGTTATGCAACACCGGATTGGCCTTCGTCTTCTTTCAGTAATGTCAACCTGCCGTTTATTGGCAATTATTGCCTGACCCGAGTCATGAAACGCTAGGGAGGCCTCAAGTGTTTAGTTCTTTTGGTTTTTGTTGATTTTTAGTTATTTTTATTTGTCTTCCTATCGCAACGCACAACGCTGGGACAACTCAGTGTCAACGATCAGTTTCAGATTCAGATCCCCAGTTCTTCCCCCGTTGGTGTCTACCAACGTACTTCTTAGTCTCCTATTGGGGATGTCCCAGTTTTATCCTGCCCCACGCCCAAAGTCTTCATTTAGACTGCAACTGGCGCACAGGATGCATGCTATGTGAGTTCGTGTCATCCATCCCACCGGCACAACATGGCCTACTCCTACTGATTAGTGGAATGGGCTTTAACGTGTGCGAAAGATCTTTGTGCATGCCGGGTGTTCGCACACGGGACCTCGGTTTTAAGTCTCATCCGAAGGACTTTTTCCCCAACTGACGTCAGGTACCCATTTTACACCTGGGTGGAGTGAGGAAAATAGGAGTAAAGTGCCTTTCCCAGGAACACACCACTGCGACCCCAGCTGGATTCGAACCCACACACTCGCAAACCTGACGGATTACGAGCCAGCGACTCTTACCAATTGCGCTACAGCGCAAGATCAAGAAGAAAGTATGAAGTCAGAATCGTCAGCACGATGACGGAGGATGTTCTGTGAAAGAAGAACAGGAAGAAGTCACTGGCAGTAGCAGCAGGAACGGATAAACACTCCTTGGTAGTAGTCACCAGAGAGTAGTCACTCTGTGGTTGTAGTGGATAGAAATGCACCTGTGGCTTGCGACCTGTTGCTTTACTGGAGGTCACAGCCTATGACCTTTACTGGAGGTCATGACCTATGAACAGTTGGACAAGGCCGAGACTCGAGAGCGAAAATCCACGCTGTGTGTTGCGGAGCACCGTCTCGAAGGCTTGACACTGACAGTTTGAGTTATCATCGGGAGCAGGGGATCTAGTAGGTAATAATTCATAATTTGTTGGTGTTGGCTGCCTGAGGCGAACAATTAAGAAGAAGAAGATTTATAATGTCCCAATTACAACCAGGTTGTTTTCTGCTAACCTTGCTAGTGTTGACGTGATTGAACAAGCATGATAAAAAACGAGTGATCTTTTGAACAGTAGAATACGTAGTATCCATAAAGATTATAAAAGGGTAGTGCGTAGGATTGGACAGTAGCCCCCCGACAAGCCCTACATTCATCTAACATTGTTCTTACGGGGCTAAATAAATCGTTGATATATATATTAATTAATTAATTGCCGTTTGAGAGAGAGAGAGAGAGAGAGAGAGAGAGAGAGAGAGAGAGAGAGAGTGTGTGTGTGTGTGTGTGTGTGTGTGTGTCGCGCGCTCGTGTGTTGATGTTGTGTGTGTCGTGTGCTGTGTGCGTGCATGCTGTGTAGTGTGTGTGTGTGCGTGTGCGGCATGAGCACGCGTGTGTTGGTGTTGTAAATGTGTGTGCGCGTGTTGTGTATTGTGTGTCACTGTGTGTTAGTGTTGTATAATTCGATGGCTTGGAGTCAAAACGGACTATCTTTAGTTAGTCCATTGACGTATTATTGGATGTATTACAAAAACTAATAAATTGTATAAAACAATGACTGCAGAAATATAAAAAAGGGGTTTTTGCTTTTTATATTTCAGCAGTCTTTTTTTTTATATAAGTTATTAGTTTTCGTAATAAGTTCAATAATATGTCAATGGACTATCTATATGTAACAGGGTGAGGGGATAGTAGGGGGTGAGGTGGCCAGACACCACAAGTGCACAATTAACAAAAACCTTTAGCTCCACCCTCTTACACATAGATAGTCCGTTTTGACTCCAAGCCATCGTGTGCGTGTTGTGGAGTGTGTTGTTGTTCTTTAACTTAACGTCTTTTCACTTAAAAGTGATATTAGACATGAAAGTGTGAGTGTGCGTGTGTGAATATGTGCATTGTCGGGTTAAAATTGTATCTGTGTGTGCTTAAAGTTAAAGTGCATATTTGTATGTAACATTAGGGGATATATGCTAAATTAAAACTGTTTAAAAAACAACAACCAAACCACTCCAGAATTGAACTATTATAAAATCAAAATGCAAACATTCTAAAACACAGCAATCATGTGGGGTGTGTGTGTGTGTGTGTGTGTGTGTGTGTGTGTGTGTGTGTGTGTGTGTGTGTGTGTGTGTGTGTTACACCACTTGTGATGATATGGATCAACGTTAAGGACTTTAAGGCCTCTCTTTATTTTAGAGGATCGACTATGTATTGAAAATCTGACTCGGACATTCTTTCCACCAATCCATTCATTATTGTAATCAAAGACACTGAAAAGAAAATTCTTTTTAATGTCTTTGCTATAATCCGTGTGTGTGTGTGTGTGTGTGTGTGTGTGTGTGTGTGTGTGTGTGTGTGTGTGTGTGTGTGTGTGTGTGTGTGTGTGTCTGTCTGTCTGTCTGTGTCCAGGCGACTGTGCCCAAACTGCTGTCCGTAGACCCCTATAACTATATATATTCTTGATCATCATATCACAACATATTCAGATCCTGAATTTTGAACTGCCAGTGCAAACCTCCTCCAAGGGAGACTCATAAAACCGAGCCTTCTTTGTGCTATATATTGCTTGGCCAAGCTGTATCATGAAACAATGGACAGAATGGCTTCACATTTTATGGGATGATATATCAGGTTGTGGTGATGGTCCCGTAGAAAAAAGCATAATCATGCTGACCTTGACCTTGAACTTTGACCTTGAAAACTGACATTTCTTCTTGAGGCCATATCTTTCACCGCATTGGACTTACAATGTTCAAACTTGGCATGGTGGAACATTGGCTCATGGTGATTCTGAATATTGGGTATCAATGAAGGACAAGGTCAAGGACATAGGCCTTGGAGGTACTACGTGTCAGACTGGTGTTTTAGCCATATCTTTCACATTTTTTCCAGTTACAGGCTTCAAAGTTGGCAGGTTATTAGACTGCCTCAAGGTCATGTGTGTTGCAAAGTATTGATTATCCTAATGACCTTGACTTTGACTTTTGAACTTCTCTTTTCTAACAGTGGCTATTGTTCAAACACCATTGGGTTTACACCCACATAACAATATATATTCTTGATCAGCAGGACCTAAGGAATGCAATGGGAGACATTTGAAGCCATTTGACCTTGACTTTTGACCTTGAGACTTGTATAAAAACAGGCTGTAACCCGAAAACAGTTGTCTGTAGACCACTTAAACCATATATATTTGCGATCGGCATCACTTGGGGGATACAGTGGGAGACATTTCGAAGTGCTATTCTGGTGATTGCTATTCTGAAGACCCAGACCGTTCGCATAAAACTATCAACTGTAGTTTGAAAACCGTTGGTTGGAGATCCCTATGACCATGTATATTCGTGATCAGCATCACCGGGAGAATGCAGCGGGAGTCATATTGAAATGCTATGTTGACAGCTGCTATTTTAAAGACCTGTGCCAGTGACCTTGACTTTTGAATTTCTCTTTTTTAACAGTGGCTATTGTTCGGACACCATTGGGTTTACACTCACAAAACCTATATATTCTTGATCAGTATGACCTAAGGAATGCAGTTGGAGACTTTTTTTTTTTTTTGGCTGTCCCATCTTCTGGGCCATACAGTGGCGTTGCTCCCAATTCGCAGCCACACCTCCACACATTCAGGTCGCAGAATCCGAGACCAGCAGTTCAAGGGGAGCAAATCTATGTTAGGCCGTCAGGAGGCAACCAACCGAGGAGACACTGCACTGCTGCTGAGTCACTTCGGTGGAGTTCAGTAGAGCCTGTTCAGGACACTACCTACTAATCCCCCTACTTACGACACTATTCTCTTAGTCGTGGGGCCAACGTGAGTGAGGTCCTCCTCCGAGGGCACCACCACGACCGTCCAACGACAGCTCCCCAGAACACACTGATCCCCATGACTTTGACCCGAATGCACCAAGGCATAGACTGGATCGGAAACCGAAACTGAGGTCACCTTGAGAGCAGGGCTTGCAAAGCCACAGAATTTGATACATTTATTTTTTTAATGATTGATGGAAATGAGGCGGATGACTATGATGATGGTGATGATGCTATGGAGTTCCGTATCGGTCTGAGAATCCATGACAGGGCTGTATTCTACGCTTCCTTTCATAATGATATCCCGGCGTTAACCAGGCCCGAGAACTACAGACACCTGTAGTGTTGGTCTTGAAATTAGAGCAACACTCTCAGAATTGCATCTGTTAAGCGGATGAAGCTCGACTGTGTGGTTTCAGTCTTCCCATTGAGCCCACAGCCACTCACTCTGGGTAGGAGTCGGTCCAGGACCGAAAAGACCCTCGCCTCTGATGGGATTCGAACCCAAGACCTCCCAGCCAGTAGTCTGCGACGCTAACCACTACGCCACGGCGGCTGGTCAGTTGGAGACATTTAATAAACCACTTGACTTTGACCTTTACATTTGACCTTGAAGCTGTTACATGATGACGGTCTGTCTGGATAAAAGTGCCCATGATTTCAAAACCGTTGGCGTTACACCTATGTAATCACATATATTCATGATCAGCATCACAGCGGAAACCCAGTGGAAGACATTTTGAAGGGGCCAATAGCACAGTGAGAGTGAGAGCTGAGGGGGCTCTGAAAACAAGTGCTCATAGTTTCAAAACTGTTGGCGTTAGACCACTACAACCATATATATTTGTGATCAGCATTAACAGGGAAATGCAGTGGAAGACATTTTGAAGGGCCAATAGAACAATGAGAGTGAGAGTCGAGGGGGCTCCGTAAACATGGACTACAGTGGGAGACATTTTGAAGTGCTATTCTGGCAACTGGTATTCTAAAGACCTGTGCCGGGAAAAGCTGCCGCAAAGCGAAGCCAGTGCAGGGTGTAGCAAGCGCGGGGCGTTGCTGCTAGTAATATTGTCACATCAGATTATCTCCTCTGCTATTGACAGCATTTAGTTATGCATTTTATTCAAAGTTCTGCTTTTGGTCTATAAAATTAAAGTTTGAGAATCAAGAAATACAATGTGTACAGACATTCTCACCAATGTGTAAAGGTAGTACAATGATTTTGTTAGCTGGTTTAATTTATCAGTAAAATAGGCCTACTAATTACAAATCTAGAATGCTAAAAACAATTTGAACTGTCAGTCCCAGGAACTGATTTATTTTTGTGAATTTGTTACTCATTAATTTTGTGGTACAGTCATTTGAAGAGAAAGGGTGGATAGGGAAACAGGGGGGGGAGGGGCAGAGAAAGAAAAAGGGAGAGGGAGAGAGGGGGGTGTAGAAAGGGAGAGAGGGGGGGGGGTAATATAAAGAAACAAAGAGATAACTTGGACAAGCAGACAGGCAGAGATAAAGGCAGAAGGAACAAGAGAGAGAGAATCAGAGAAATCTGATTCAACCACTGCAACTCATCACCCCCCTTCCCCCTATCCCTGACCCCCCCCCCCCCCCCACCGCCCTGGTCTCCATGATAGCCCCCCCCCCCTCCCTCCCTGATTTTCTACAGCTGGTGACTGTGGGCCTGGCCCAGCATTAGTAGTAGTAATTAGGGCTAGAAGTGGGCCTCGCAGCCCTTTTATGCTCTTTCTCGTTTGTGACTGATTTGTTTCAGGGTGGCTTGCTTTCTACAGTTAAACTATAAAATGTAACAAAATTATGTAATGGACTTTTTCTTCTTCTTTTTTTTTTTATTCATCAAAAGTTAGGCTGGGTTGGGGTTGGACTAGGTCCCCAGCTTGCTGGGAGCTGAAATTGAAAAGCATTTTAGCCTGTCCGGCAGCTTCACTAATACTGTGCACATCCGACTAGGGACACTGTTCCTTTTATTTGCATCCCTCCCCGCACCCTCTTTTGTAAATGGGAAGAAGAAGAAGAAGAAAGAGAGAGAGAGAGAGTAAGAGACAGACAGACAGACAGGGAGGAAGAAGTGGAGGCGGAAGGAGGAGAGAGCTGACCCACTTCCAACCGCTACTAATGCATGATCTCGTCTCGTCTGTTCTGTGTTTTCAGCAACGCTCAGGACCATTCGCGCCACCACAAAGCAAAGAGACACAAGCCAAGCAACAGGCCACACGCCATGCAAGCCCTGATGAGAAGTAGCATTCCTCGGCTTTTGCCCGTGGTTTGCAGGTGTGGTGGAGTCGCTTCCCCTGGACAGTCTGTATACCATCACCAAGGGGCAGTGAGACGGGCGAGCACGATGGACATCAGCGGCATCTATCCCCCCATCACCACTGCCTTCAACGCCGACGAAACTGTCGCCTATGATAAGTTGCAGTCCAACATAGCCAGGTGGAACAAAATACCATTTAGAGGTATGTATCGATCATTGTATGGTTGTTTTTATGTGTTTCTGAGACAGACAGACAGACACACATTGACACACACAGAGGCACGCACGCACATACAAACATGCGCACACGCACACACACATACACACACACACACACACACACACACACACACACACACACACACACACACACACACACACACACACACACACACACACACAGGCACACACACACACATACACAAACACTGAAGCACACGCACATTGTAAAATGCACACACACATGCACACACACACATGCGCATGTACACGCACATGCGCATGCACACACACACACTCACACACACACACACAAAGTGAAACACTCGCAAACAGTGAAACACACGCACATTGTAAAACGCATACAAACATAAACACACACACACATATATACATTTTTGACTTTAAGACCCCCCAGCTCTTTCATATTCAAATCCATTCACGTAATTGTGTTCACAAGCAAGCCTACTTCTTATTTATTTTTTGTTTTTTGAGTACAATGTAAGTGTTTAATAAGGCAAAATGCAATTGTTGTCATAGACTAGTAGTAATCTGACCTGTCGGTGTTCTAGTCATGCATGCCCAAGGGATTACGTAGCAGGAGGTTGGTTTGTCATTTTGTGGCTCTACTGTTGTTTTAACCCTTTCGCCGCCAGCCATTTTTCAGGAAAAAAACACCCATTAAGCTTACCTGGGTAATGAAAAAAATCTGTCTGTAATATTCGGGATTCCTCTGTGATTTAAAGCAAGGTCTATCCCCATTTCCTAAAATGAAGAAAATGGGGTCTTCAGATAAAGACCCTGATTTGATGCCTTTTAGTGACATGGGTGTTAAATCATTGTGGTGCAAAAATGCGACGTTGGCGGTGAAAGGGTTAAAGGACCTTCATGGCTGAGATTTAGAAACACCTGATCATGCATAAGCTCTGCGTATTAACTTCAAGTCATGAGAACTGAACTGGTTGAACTAAAAAGGTCTAATTTTGTCTTTTAATGTTTATAGCTACTGTCTAGGCTTAAGAGTTCTACTTGAGAAGTCTGATAGTACAGGCCCCGTCTGTGGAATTCTGCTAACTCAAAACGGGGTAACTCAAAGAGATTGGATAACTCACAATAACCTTTCAGTCCTAGTTTAATCATCTTTATGTTTAAAAAGAAGTCTTTATAGCTCAAAGTATTGCCTATCTCAAAATAAAAGTTAAGTTCGTTCAATTTTGACTTAAGCGATTTGCACAACCCCCCCCTGCCCTCCCTCATTTAAAAAAAAAAAAGAAGATATATATATAGCTTTGTGAGATCATTGCAAGAAGACTTCTGCACTCACCACAGTCAAATTCTTTGTGTATAGATTGTGTGTGTGTGCGTAGTGTGTGTGTGTGTGTGCATAGTGTGTGTGTGTGTGTGTGTGCGTGTGTGCGTGTGTGTGTGTGTGTGTGTGTGTGTGTGTGTGTGTGTGTGTGTGTGTGTGTGATGGCGCTCTTTTGCTGTCTCAGGACCGACATCTTGGAACAAACTTCCTCTTTCCCTCCGTCAGCGACCGACCCTCTCTGCTTTCAAATCTAACCTCAAAACCCACCTGTTCCCCCGTCATTGAGGCTCCACTCTCTTTGTTTTCTCTCTCTTGCCTTTAGGTCTTTTTCTGCTGTATGCCATTTATGTCATACGTTTGTGTTCGCTTTGTATTGCATTTTTGTTTGAATGCGTTATGAATGCTAACGTGTGTGTGCGCTTTGATTTCTTCTTCTTCTTCTTCTTCGTTCGCTCAGACAGTTTCCTGTCACATGAGCATAGATGCACCATGCTGCCGTTATGCGCCTAACTAAGAAATAGTTAGGCCCAGCATGTCCGACTTCGGCTGAAGAAATTTTTGTAAGAATTTATAGAAAAAAGGCAGGAGAATGGACCGGTCAGATAGAAAGATAGCAGATGACAGTAAGCAAAGGGAAAAGGCACAGTCAAAGAGAGTGACAGATTAGAGGAAGTTACAAGCACAGAACTTCCAGAAGGTGGGGGAACTATTTCTACGAAAGACCCCCAGGTATCCCCATGGGGGGAGCGCTTTGATTTGATTTCTATCAAGATTCAGCGCCGTATAAATACTGTATGTTGTTGTTGTTGTATGTGTAGTGTTGTGTGTATTGTGTTACCTATCTGGTTGCAAAAACCTGTTTTCAGTGACATTCAGACTGCTCCAGTATAGAGAAAGAGCATTACTGCTAGTGCAGTGCCACCTTATTTCATGCTGCTATATTTATGTGTGACCAAAAAGCCTAAATGTCACAAAGAGTGATTTCTTCGCAGCCCACCGAACTTGCAAAGAATGAAGCCAACTTTCTTACTTCCCACTTGGAAGGTGAAAAGGTGGGAAGTGTGAAGTATGGTAACAAAGGCAGTGAGTGAGTTCACAATTATCCCCGGGCCACCTGTAGTGTAGGTGAAAGGGTGGGAGCGAAATCAACCCCGGCTTCAGTCAGCTGCAGACTGTGATTTCTTTGTATGTTCAGGCTTTTTGGTGTGACTGAATGGAGACTGAATGGAGAGGGGTGGGGTGGGGTGAATTGTGTCTAGTTGACAACTCCTTTGTTGCCCATGGGTTCCTTAACGTATGAAGTGTGTGAGCACGTACAGAGGACCCTGGTTTATATTTGTCTGATCAAATGTGTCCCAGAAAGGGACATTAAGTGTCAAAATGACAATTCTGAGGAAATGATACAGTTAGAAGCTTCACACAAGTCTCTTTCAAATGATGTAAGAACCATTCTTGTAACGTTTTCCGTTTTAGAGTTATGGGCATTTAAAGTTGGTAGGGTGACTGTCGGCCATTTTGAGAAATCGCAGTCTAAAGTTTAGCCTAGCATGTAGAAAATGCATCCACCTACTCGTTTTAAAACACTTTTTGGAGTATTTAGAGACCATAACAAGGATTGTCCTTCATAAATATGAAAGATGAGATGTTAGAGAGCACGAAAATACACATGACTCAAAATTGATCAAAAATGATATTTTTGACTTTGCAAGCCTGTTGTGAGAAACTAGCCCAGCGACTTATTGTCCCTTTCGTGGTGCTGGGTCACAAATGTGAAAAACTTAGCATTCAGCATTCAATGGAGGATAAGCATACCTACAGTGAAGGCAAACCTACTGCTGGACTACTAATCAGAACAATAACTAATAAATCAAAGGAAATTATGCTACCTCTTTATAAAACATTAGTACGCCCCTTATTAGAGTATGGAAATCCTGTCTGGTGTCCCTTTTTGAGAAAACATATTGATCATTTAGAAGGTGTCCAAAGGAGATTTACGAAAACAATTATTGGAACCAGAGATATGGACTATGAGGACAGACTAAAGTATTTGGGAATACCTAGTTTGGAATACAGACATCTAAGAGGCGATTTGATTGAGGTGTATAAAATTCTTAACAAGTTTTATGATCCTAACACAACTAAAACTTTTCTAACTCTAACTGACGAGGAGAGAACACGAGGGCATGATTTCAAACTGACAAAAAAACTGAATAAAAGTCGTTCAGCTCAAAACGTTTTTACTAACAGAGTAATAACTGCATGGAACAATCTTTCTAATGAAACTAAATGCATCATCACTAAATATGTTCAAAAATCTTATTGACCAAAAATTTAATACTACTTATGTACTCCACAAATTTGGAGAAATAAAAAACAAACAAAAAACCCCCAAAACAAATACACAATAGCCGAAGTAATTCACGGGCAAAGAAAAATGAAAATATAAATGTATCTACATTTGAGAAAAATATCTAGAGGGCAAAAGGCTTCAAAAGCCTACAGAGCCTAAACTGATATGATATGATATGATAAGCAGAAACACTTCTGCTTAGCAAAAGCTGTATGATACACGGCTGTGACTGACATGTCATGTTTACTCCATGGGTGATAAAGAAGTTCAGGCATGCTCCTGAAATCAGGATTGAAAAAGCTGATAGAAAGAGTCTTCAGGATTGGACATCTTGTCCTCCGGAACCACAGTCTTATAAAATCACGTTTCAGCCAAAACTGATGGCAGATTAACCCTTTCACCACCAATGTAGCATTTTTGCACCACAATGGTTTAACCCTTTCACCGCCAGCCATATTTCAGCCAAAAATGACCATTAAATTTACCTGGGTAGAGAACAAAATCCATCTGCAGTGTTGGGGAATCTTCTGTGACAGATATAAAATAAGGTCTATCAGTTACTTCCCAAAACTAAGACAACAGGGTCTTTGGATAATATACCCAAATTTGATGCCTTTTAGTGACATAGGTGTTAAATCACTGTGGTGCTAAAATGCGACGTTGGCGGTGAAAGGGTTAACACCCATGTCACTAAAAAGCATCAAATCAGGGCCTGGTTATATAAAGACCCTTTTTTTTGTAATTTTGGGATGTTATATATGTCACAGAAAAATGCAATATTGCAGATATTTTTTCTCTCTGTGACTCGGGTAATATTTTTTGGCTGAAAAATGGCTGGTGGCGAAAGGGTTAAACGCAGATGATAGATGTGCAATTCTAACACTATCCCCACCCACCCTGTATACACAGACACACACATTGGAAACTATTTTTAATGTGGTCACCACTTGAGGATTGGGAAGATTCAGAGAGCATTGAAACGTGTCATATTGAGGGAATGTTTCACTTTTACCCATGCATGTCTTGTTTCTTGTTAATAGTGGTATGTATAACTAACTGCCCAGTGTTCCTATTCTCCTTAGATTTGGAATTAATGGTGAACAAAGACCCCAACGCCCAAGTTGTAACTGGTGATAGTTCAGAATTTATTGAACTTTCCTTTGTCAAACACTATCATCCCCCTGTGGGGATACCGGGGTGTCTTTTGTATAAATAGTTCCCCCACCTTCTGGAAGTTCTGTGCTTGTAACTTCCTCTAATCTGTCACTCTCTTTGACTCTGCCCTTTCCCTTTGCTTACTGTTATCTGCTATCTTTCTGCCTTACTACCGGTCCATTCTCCTGCCTTTTTTTTTCTTCAAGAAACGCTTTCCAAAAGATAAAAAAAATTCCTCCATCCGAAGTCAGACTTGCTGGGCGTAACTATTTCTTAGTTAGGCGCATAACGGCAGCATGACGCATCTGCGCTCATAATTGACAGGAAGGAAACTGAGCGATCGAAGAAGAAGAAGAAGAAACACTATCATGGACTGGATTTGGAATGAAGTTTTATCGTCTCATCCGAAAGACTCCACGTTCAGACTGTAAGGCCTAGTGCAGAGTGAAAGGAAAAATCCCTTGTACCCAGGTTCGAACTCAGATTTATCGTATACAAGGCGAACGCGTTGTATCTCTGTGCCACTGTACACCACTTCACAGAATTGCTTCATAATGCGTGCAATACATGAAGCTGATGTGTTTAGTCTTTTGCAGCAGAGGACATTGTGGCTGCGCTCAGTGACCACCCTTATTTTGTTAATTAATTGATTAAAAACAACAACCATTTAATGAACCCTATAACCAATGCGTGCTGTGCAGGCTATGTGGTCCAAGGGTCCAATGGAGAGTACGCCTTCCTGACCAACGAAGAGCGGGTGGAGATGGTGAGGAGGGTCAAGGAAATGATCCCTGCGGACAAACTGCTGATTGCGGGATCAGGGTGTGAATGTGAGTGCATTCATTTTGACTGACCATGGAGTACTCTTAACATGAAATTCAGGGTACAAAGATTTTTGTGTGTGTTGACCATTATTTGTGTTAAGCATAAGGCTGGGTTCACATTAAGCGCATAAATTCCGTATGGAAAACCCTCAGTAAGTGGAAGAAAGAAGGATAACAGTTTACGCATATAGAGGAAATTCAGACACATGTGCAAATCTTTTCCCTTCTTTGTTTGTGGAGGGGGGGGGGGGGGGGGGGGGGGGGGTGGGGGGGGGGGGGGGGGGGGGGGGGGGGGGGGGGGGGGGGGGGGGGGGGGGGGGGGGGGGGGAGGGGTGTAGGAGTATGACTTTGCACAATTTTTCTGTTAACTTTTCATTTGAATACAGAATTTTGAAAAATCATTCGTGTATCACATCAACATAATTATATGTTTTTGTTAGTCCCTGAGCCGAAGGTTCGGGGAGCTATTGTTTTTGTCTGGTCCGTCCGTCCGGTGTCCGTCCGTCCAGTGTCCGTCCGTCCATCCGGCGTGTCTCTGTCCGTCCGGCTATTCATCCGTTTTTTTCAAAAACTATTCAGTCTATCATCATCAAATTTGGTATACTAGTTTGCCAAGAGGCAAGCTATCCACTGATGTATTTAGTTTTACATTAAGGTCAAGGTCGCGCCAGTTACGGGGTTCAAACCCCGAAACACATAATCGCTAATATCTCGCGAAGTTTTGCATGTATTTTAATGCAGTTTTTTTCACATTTCTTGATGAATGGTCTATAACACAGTTGTCATGAATTTTCTGTGCGCGCGTGTGCGCATGATCGCGCGCGCTCAAATCACGGGTCCGAACCCCAAGGCTATATATAAAAAAAACTATTCAGTTACGTGCTGTTTTTATGCGTTTTATGTAGTTACGTGCTGTTTTGATGCGTTTTTATGTATGTATACAGCCGACACATTCCGATTTCGGAGTAGCTCGGCGATGCTGCGAGGGGACTTTGCAGCCGCTCGGCGTTGCACTTTTTTTTCTTTCAAAATGTCACTTGGCAGAGTAGTGAAGCGGCAGAATGCTGGCTTAGCATGCAAGACTTAGAGATAGAAGATGTGATTCCCCATGTCTCTACATTTTTGTTGTTTGTTTTCTCCAGCTTTATTTTCTTAATTACCGATGGTCTCTAGAAGTTTGTGTGAAAACATTCTCTTTCGGTTTTACTTTCTGCCGCGGAGGGTATGCATTTGCCTCTGTATTTCTGTCTGTCTCTTTATCCACTGAAATTATATCAATCTGGACCATTATTCAAATGCATACATAAAATGTTAACCTCTATTTATCCATGGTCTGTGTGGTCAACTGTATTTTTTTTAACAATCAAAACTGGGCTGTTTCTTGGCGGAGGTTGGCAATGTGCATGTGCTTGGTAGAACTTTATAGTTAATTTTGCTTAAACAGAGGAATCTGTTGGTGTTTGATAAAGGTATTCCGAAATATTACCAGTCTACAAATATGGGCATTTGGGTGTTTTTTTGTTTCTACATAATTTTGCTTTTATGTGAGAACTTAATGGTTAATTTTGCTTTTATGTGAGAACTTTATGGTTAATTTTGCTTTTATGTGAGAACTTTATGGTTAATTTTGCTTTTATGTGAGAACTTTATGGTTAATTTTGCTTTTATGTGAGAACTTTATGGTTAATTTTGCTTTTATGTGAGAACTTTATAGTTAATATTGCTTTTATGTGAACTTTATAGTTAATTTTGCTTTTATGTGAGATGGTTAATTTTGCTTTTATGTGAGAACTTAATAGTTAATTTTGCTTTTATGTGAGAACTTTATAGTTAATATTGCTTTTATGTGAACACGCTACAATGATCTCATACTCGACTTTATAGTTCATTTTGTTTGCTTTCACAGATGTTTCATTGATTTTATGCCAATAATGTTGGTGTGTGAGTGTGTGCGTGCGTGTATCTGCGTGCATGTGTGTGTGTGTGTGTGTGTGTGTGTGTGTGTGTGTGTGTGTGTGTGTGTGTGTGAGATAAATATTTTGAGACTCTAGACATCTGTGGTGGCTCATATTGTTTAGCCCTCATCAATAATGTATGCTTTTATTGCCTAAATGGAATGGTCTGTCTTTGTGGTGTTTGTGCTAGTATATTTTGCAAATGCACATAACATCACAAATGCACATAACATCACAAATGCACATAACATCACAAATGCACATAACATCACAAATGCACATAACATCACAAATGCACATAACATCACAAATGCACATAACATCACAAATCACAAATGCACATAACATCACAAATGCACATAACATCACAAATGCACATAACATCACAAATGCACATAACATCACAAATGCACATAGCATCACAAATGCACATAGCATCACAATGCACATGCACATAACATCACATGCACACAATCACAAATGCACATAACATCACAAATGCACATAACATCACAAATGCACATCACAAATGCACATAACATCACAAATGCACATAACATCACAAATGCACATAACATCACAAATGCACATAACATCACAAATGCATAGGTGCAACTGGATGATTTGGGGGGAAAGGAGATAGGTTTAGGAAGAGGAATGGGTTTATGGCATTTTTAATGCGTTTATTTGCGCACTGAACACACAAAAAAAAAAAAAAAAAAAAAAAAAATCTTTTGATTTGATTTGATGTTTCCTGGAAGCCGGAGTACCTATTAAAGTTGAGTCAGGCAAGCGACTCAACAGCTGTCATCTCCTGCTTGCTGTCCCGGATCTATGGTCCCACTTGATTGCACCAGGGAGATAGGGGGTGGTGGGTGGGGGTGAAGGTCAGCAACTGTTGGAGGCGTGCTATTAGGTATAAGTTACTTTATAGTCACAGAGGCATCTCTGTGAAATTCGGGTTGCTCCCACCTGGAGAACGCATCGCAGCCAGAGGCGTGCCACCCTTTTTTTCATGCAATGTTTTGTGTGACTGATCAGGAAGGAAGGGGTGTGTAAATTTTGACCAAATGATAACATTTTCGTTGCCACTGGGTTTAGCGTGTGCTAAGTGCATGGGCACATGGGACCTCGGTTTATCGTCTCATCTGAAAGACTCCACATTCAGACCGTAACGCCTAGTGCAAAATGAGAGGAAAAATCCCCTGTACCCAGGTAAGGTTCAAACTCGGGTTTACTTGACACGAGGCGAACGTGTTACCACTGTGCCACTCTACACTAGCTGCTGAAGGAAGATCTGAAGCAGCTGGTTTACAGATGGGGGTGTGGGAAGGCCAGCCAGAAGGTCATCCTTGAAGGACTTGAAGTTAAAGGGGCTTCATACGCTGTATTTGGATGCAAAAACTCTCTAAAAATGCCACAGCATGGTTTTAGAATACCGATAAGTACAGACTGCAAACTCTATCCCTATTACGTACCTTTTGTGTCACATTCTTCAAAATAAATTGAGCACTCGCACATTTATTTTTTAAAAATCGCAGATCTACCAGCCTGAATCAGCCGGCGGTTGTGTCTCGCCACATTTACTATATTGTAAGTGTACAGTCTGTCAGCGTTGATGTTCTTCCAAACAATAGCCTTTCTCTCTCTCTCTCTCTCTCTTTTAAAAATCATTTAGGCGAAATGAGACTTCTCAATTATTCGATGAAATGAGAGTAGGCGAAACACGCGTAGGCGAATAGAGGCGCACCATTCTGGGCATGCTCAAAAAGGTCAGGGAGTTAATCAACCAACATTTCATCATACAATTTATGTTTCTTTTTTTCTCATTACATATCTGTATTGTTAAAAATTCAGGACTTTACTGGTGTTGCACTGCCTCCGGGCATTGCCTCCAGGATCGTTCCCACCATCTTTATATCTACTAATGTCCCATATGTGTCTGTTCCAGACCGGAGGATGTTAAACAAATTTTCATCCTCTTTTTTTCTCCCTTTGGTTTAGAGGTTAGGGTTAGGGTTAGGGTTCAAGCACAAAACGGGATTTGTTGAAAGACGGGATCAATTATTGATGAGTTAATTGTTTGAAAGATGAGTGGCTGAATGAAAAATCTGAGTGGCCTGTAGTTTTTGTTGTTTGTCCAGTATTACATGACCTTGTGAACGTAGAATAAACGTTTTGACGTTTCAGCCACAAGGGCAACGATTGTGATGACGGAGCAGATGGCGGAGGCTGGTGCTGATGCTGTGATGGTGGTGACACCCTGCTACTACAAGGCCAACATGACCAACGAGGCCATGCTGTCTCACTACACCAAGGTGAATGGAAACCGCTTTAATTATAAGTGCGCATATCGCAGCCCGCATGCAATGCAGACGTAAGTCGAAAGACGTCACTTCACAGGAGAAGCAAAAAACTGATTATTTCGGTCATTTCAAGTCAAATTGCTTCAGATTTTTTCATATGGCTTTATTTCGAGCCATCAAATAACTTTGTCACTTCAGTTTTTCAAATAAATCACGACTTATTTAAGTAATATTGAAATTAAAAAAATTGCCCCCAAATCATGGTTTTAGACTGAGAAGAAAATTAATTTTAGTCCAAAATAAAAGTTTTAAAGCATTGTTGAGAATAATACCTTGGCACTCCAATACACCCTCCAATATCTTTTAGATACAAAATAATGGGAGAAATTGTCAAAAGTATTTGTTGATTTGACTCAATGAATGTTCCTATCTTATTTTTGTCTTCTGGTGTAAGTTGAAACATTTATTAAAAGACACATGCAAGCTCAAAACTAATGCAAAAAACTAAAAACAAAACAATGATTAAAAAAAACTCACATGCACTGTGCATCATCTATAATGGACAAACACATGAAATCAAAAATTATAGCAAATGTGTACAAAAAACATTGATTCCAAATATATTGCTCTCGATCTCTCTCAGAAACGGTCACACATGTAATATTCTCATCTCTAGCTGGTGCATTTGTGCCATAGTGTTCAAGTGCTTCGGCTGTTGGGATGATCCCTGGAGGGTCTTCAGAGAAGTCATCCCTAATTTTTCTTCTCTCCCCTCCATCTCTTTCTCTCTCAATTGATTTATTTGGATGTAGATGCTCCAGGGGTCAGGCAGGTTACCAAGAGAAGAAGCTCCCTTATCCTTTCTTGTCTCCTCTCTCTTTCATTCATTGATGAGAGTCGGTTTTCAACTTTTGGCTGTGACAGTGTGCCCAGCAAAACAGGTCTGGACCTGTCCCCTTCCCCTCTGTCTTTCTTTCCTGTTTGACTGTTGGTGTTGCCTGCGATAGGTAGCAGATGCCAACCCTGTGCTGGTGATCCTGTACCAGACCTGTTTACCCCCTACACAAGTCTTGAGTAGTCTGGATAGCTGAAATGAGTAGTTTTGGTGGAAAATGTGTAGTTTTCTTCATTAAACTATCAAACAATGTTCACTGAAAATTAGTAGTAATCAAGAATTAAAGAGTAGTACAGGTCCAAATTGAGTAGAAAACTACTCGAAAAGAGTAGACTAAACAGGTCTGCTGTACAGTGTGCCCACCAAAACAGGTCTGGACCCGTCCCCTCTCCCTCCCCCTCTGTCTTTCTCTCCTGTTTGACTGTTGGTGTTGCCTGCGATAGGTAGCAGATGCCAACCCGGTGCTGGTGATCCTGTACAGTGCGCCCAGCAACACAGGTCTGGACCCGTCCCCTCCCCCTCCCTCTTTCTCTCCTGTTGTTTGACTGTTGGTGTTGCCTGTGGCAACCCGGTGCCAGTGATTCTGTACAATGTGCCCAGCAAAACAGGTCTGGACCTTTCCCCTCCCCCTCTCCATCTCCCTTTTTCTCCTGTTGTTTGACTTGGTGTTGCCTGCGATAGGTAGCAGATGCCATCCCGGTGCCGATGATCCTGTACAGTGTGCCCAGCAAAACAGGTCTGGACCTGTCCCCTCCCCCTCTTTCTTTCTCTCCTGTTGTTTGACTGTTGGTGTTGCCTGTGGCAGGTAGCAGATGCCAGCCCTGTGCCGGTCATCCTGTACAGTGTGCCCAGCAACACAGGCCTGGACCTGTCCCCAGAGGTCATCGTCCAGCTGGCGCCACACCCCAACATCGTCGGCCTCAAGGAGAGCGGGGGAGACGTGAGTCTTCTCATCTTGTGGCAGCATTTTACCTCTTCTAGCGCCATGCATTTTTTTTTTTACGTTCTTGGTTGTCCGTTGCATCTCAACCGACCAACTATTTTTTTTCCGAGCGAGCATGAATTGCTTTAACGGCAGAAACCGTAACAAAAGCTCTAAAAAAACAGACCAACATATGGCAGGGTGTTTGGCAGTGAATGTCTTTGCATTTGGTGGGAGTGTAGAGATGTTTTGGGCGAATGTATTCCCCCATGGTGCTAGAAGAGTTCATGCTTTTTAGTCCTGGTTCCCAGATGCGCAGTGCGTGGTAGGGACCTAAAGCCTCAAGAAGAAGAAGAAGCGAGTCTTCATTAATTAAGATGGGACGTGATCTTCAGGGTTATGGTTCTTTGCGGTCTCTGTAGAGTTTTTGCAGAGTTTGCTCTTTGAAATTGTTCTTTGTTATGGTTTCTTAGGCAGAGGCGAAGGGATGAAATATTAGGCGTGTGACGACATACCGTCAGATTTTCATGGTGCTTGACCAGGTTTCCATGCCCCAAAACATGCCCGTCTGCATTCTCCCTTTTATTTTGAGATGGTGTCATTCTGTTGCACACAAAAACAACACACAACGCTAAATCAGTAAACAGATAACTCAAAGGCACACAACAGTCAACTGCTATCGAACCTACCTACGGTACATGTTCACCTGACACTGATCAGGAGCAGATCCAGGAATTTCTTTTAAAAAAAAGGAAGCCCTATGTTTGTTCATAGCGCGCGACGCTGCAATAAAAATAAAAATATGTTTGCCGACAAAAAACAAATGTTAGTACTGAACAGAAGTTTTTGAATGCAGGGTGTATGAAGGAAAGGGGGAGGGGGACAGGGGGATGGGAGTGGAGTTGGGGGTGATGCGAATGTTCACTTTTGTGTGTGTATATGCGTGTGTATGTGTGTGTGTGTGTGTGTGTGCCCCCAGGTGAGCAAGCTGGGTATGCTGGCCCACAGAACCAAGGAGCTGGACTTCCAGTTGTTGGCCGGGTCAGCAGGCTTCCTGTTGCCTGCCTATGTTGTTGGTCAGTGCAAAACTTGGCTTCTGTGTTTAGAACTTAGCTTGGGGTCAGTCCTTGGAAACCTATACAACTTTTGTGTTATAGCTCATTAACTCATTCGCATTGCAACGATTTTGAGTCATTCAAAAAACTCACAAATGACTCCAGCCATACACACAAACAAAACATATAATTATAAACAAAAGGAGAAATGAAGAAAGATTATGGGTTTTTGCTTCAGGTTTAGACATAGGGAAGTGGTAGATCAGACTTTATAAAGAAAAACTCTCCACACAGATTGATTTCCCCACAACAAACCACTACAAAAACAAAGTCTGAGGCAAAAGTGTGGTCTAAGGGAGCAAAGCGAGCTTAGAAGTGAACAATGTGTGATGTGCACACAGATTTACTTCCCTTGAAACAAATTGACAGCTATCTATTAATTCCGGACATATATGGCCGGAATGACTTGAATGAGTTAAAACAAACCATTTTCAAAACAACAAAACTACAATTCCAAGAAACTACCATTTTAAGGAAGATGGACATTGCCGGGATGCTACCGTATTTTTCTAACTATAAGACCGTGTACACAGTAAACGCGGAAGTCCGATGCACAATCTGTAAATAAGTAATCCGTATATTTTTTTCCTTTCTTTAACTTATGGTTTTCTGTGCGTAGCTTCCACGTCTAACGTGGCCTCCGCCCTCTGGCGAAGCTTTCCCCCAGACTGCGCCTTATGATATGACTAATAATGTAGTAAGAAAATCTATCAACAAAATCTGAATTTTGTGTAAAGTGTTTGGTGGGTGCGCCTTATAGTCAGAACAATATGGTATTTATGAGTATTAGACCATGCCTAATTCGAGGCATTGTGTAATACGACTGAGGTGTTAAGTTCGTAGAATCTTGTGTGGGTAATGTTGGGTGCAAACTGATGTACAATTGAATTAATTTTCAACAGAACCGATCTTATTTCCTTTTTTTTTTTTTTTTTTTTTGATACATGTGTGAATTTTTGTTCATCATTGTCAGATGGTAAAAATAGATTCTGTAACTTTGATTTTTATAGACGAGGATGTATCCTAAGATATTTACATTTGTATGCCAAACTTTGTTAATTTAAATATGCCTAAAATGCTTATTCTACTAATCTAATTTCTACTGAATTAGGAAACGTCATTTTTTAAGTGATATTTTTGTTCATGTTTTCACGTTGTTGAACGTTGTTAAGATACATTGATGTGCGTTTTGCTATGCGTGGTCAAACTGTTTACATGGTGACAGTCCCGAGATGACCATAGCTGTCGACGGGACTATAAGAGAGTAGCTAGTAACTGACAAATTTTTGAATTGGTAGAGACAAATTGACCATGGTTTTTTTTGTGGTGGCAGGGTGTGTGGGAGGGGTGTGCGCACTGGCTAACGTGCTGGGTGAAGAGGTGTGCCGACTGGCCGAGCTGTTCAAGGCAGGGAACATGCAGGAGGCTCAGAGCTTGCAGCAGAGACTAGTGGCCCCCAACGCCTCCGTGAGCTCTCTCTCTCTGCACATGTCATGTGACCCAGCAACACAAAAAGGACATTAACTCATATATGTCCGGAATTAATAGATAGCTGTCAATTTGATGCATTTGCTTCAAGGGAAGTAAATCTGTGCACCTTGGTCACTTCTAAACTCACTTCGCTCCCTTAGACCATAATAGAAACGTAATACCAATGCCAAATGGTGTGTGGTGTGTTGTTCAGGTGACTAGAAACGTAATGCCAATGCCAAATGGTGTGTGGACTAGAAACGTAATACCAATACCAAATGGTGTGTGGTGTAGGTGACTAGAAATGTAATACCAATACCAAATGGTGCGTGGTGTGTTGTGCAGGTGACTAGAAACGTAATACCAATACCAAATGGTGTGTGGACTAGAAACGTAATACCAAATGGTGTGTGGACTAGAAACGTAATACCAATACCAAATGGTGTGTGGTGTAGGTGACTAGAAACATTATACCAATGCCAAATGGTGTGTGGACTAGAAACGTAATACCAATACCAAATGGTGTGTGGTGCAGGTGACTAGAAATGTAATACCAATACCGTGTGGTGTAGGTGACTAGAAATGTAATACCAATACCAAAATGGTGTGGTGTGTTGTGCGCCAGCTCGCACATTACGTTCAGTTTCTGACCCTTTCTCTCCAGATCCCTAGGTATAAGCTTTCAACTGTTGGTCAGCGCTCTTTTGCTGTTTCAAGACCGACATCTTGGAACAAACTTCCTCTTTCCCTCTGTCAGCGACCGACCCTCTCTGCTTTCAAATCTAACCTCAAAACCCACCTGTTCCACCGTCATTGAGGCTCCACTCTCTTTCTTTTCTCACTCTTGCCTTAAGGTCTGTTTCTGCTGTATACCATTTATGCAGACCTGCCTACTTGGAATTTTCCCAATCAGTAGCCCAGCCATCAATTTTCAGTAGCATGGCAAATTTTTCCGTAGCATCCACAAACGACGGCAATCGATTTTTTCTCTTCCTGAGCCGAAATGCACTGCTTATGTTTCGCCGATTGAACGTGTTGACGGCAATCGTCTCTACCGCCATGATTCACAGAGGTCCGCATGGCAGAGGTTGCAGTGAGCATGGTTCGCACCGAGTCAACTTCCGACGATGCAAGGCCACTCCTCCGTGTAAGCTATTTTGAAAACTTGTGCGGCAGGCCGATGTTTTTTTTTAGAACAAGATGGTGTGCCAGATGATTTTCGTTTTCTGGTTTGGGTTCGTTTTTCTTCGTTTGAAACATCTCCCGAATCGCTACTGCTGCTGAAGTCCACCATTTTTTTCAGAGAAAGTAATAACGCATGCGCAGTCACTTTGATAAAAACGGAAGTGACTAGGTTATCGCGCGTGACACGGCGTCTGCTCTTAGAAACAGACAAAACCGGGAACGTCATAAACAAAAATACGGCGGCAATTTTTTTTAAACATAGCAACGTTAAGGTTGCCGTAGCTCCGTAGCAAAGCTTTATTTTTTGTAGCTGCTACGGCCAAATCGTAGCAGTAGGCAGGTCTGTTAAATTATGTCATACATGTGTCTGCTTCGTATTGCATTTTTGTTTGAATGCGTTATGAATGCTAACGTGTGTGTGTGCTTTGATTTGATTTCTATCAAGATAATCAGCGCCGTGTAAATACTGTATGTTGTTGTTGTGGTGCAGGTGACCCGCCAGCTGGGTGTCCCCGGGCTGAAGGCAGCCATGGATGACCTGAACTACTACGGGGGACCCACGCGCCAACCCATGCTGCCCCTCACCCAGGCCCAGAGAGACAGGCAGCGACAGGTGTTCCACCAGTCAGGCTTCATGTGATCGACTCAATATTGAATGCTCAGTGTTGTGCGATGAACTCGTGTATTGAGTGCATTATGGAACTTGAGGGCTCATCTCATTCCTACTGCATGTCATTCTGAATCCCAACAGATAAGACTATAATCAGACAGGGTATAACATCATCAGTCTCCAAAGACGGAGTGTGGCTGCCCACATGGCGGGGTAATCAAAAACGGTCGCACACGTAGTGCTCTCATCTGTAGCTGATGCACTTGTACCACAGTGTTCAAGTGCTTCGGCTGTAGGGATGATCCCTGAAGTCGTTTTAGCCAGGGTACGACAACAACAACATGTAATCGACTCGCATTGAATGCTCAATGTTTATCGAGTGCTTTATGGAACATGAGGGCTCAGCTCATTCCTACTGTATGACATTCAGTTTCTGAATCCCAACAGATAAGACTATAATCAGGCAGGGTTGGAATTTCTTTTTATATAGTTTTCAGTAATCAGCTTAACTGATAAATGTTTCAGACATTTTTATTTTTGATAATCAGCTTAATTGATACATAGTTTAGATAATCTATATGAATTGTCTCTGATATCCATAATAAAAAATACTTGTTTTTTTCCAACAGGGGTTGGTTTACAATATCTAAATGAAGAGAACTGAAGATTAAGTTAAGACATATTATGGCCTGGTGTTAGCAGTTGTATTCAATAAAACATGGTTCGACTTAAAATACGCTAGGACTTTCTACTTAGATTACTTTCCTAGTGAGCTTAAAAAATATGAGACAAGGCTTGAATAGACTTAATTACCGTACATTTAATGATTGTCAATGTTTATGCATGGTCTGTCTAGAGCAGTTTCTACCCAAGACTGCACATTCAGAGCAGTTTCACTGGACCAAATTGAGAGTTCTCTAACAGCTATCTGCAGACCCTGAGTTCTTCTTGTGGGTCATCAGACCCTCATCATTCAGTATTTATATGGAAAACGAACATACTATTTAGAATTTTAATTTTTTACATTTTTGTTGCAGTCCCGTTACTGAATGTCTGGTGATTGGGTAACCAACCGCACCTGTGTTTCCTCCTTCCCCACTGCCCTGCCTCTAACCCCACTTAACATATCACTGTGCGCAAAACATATTGAGTAGAAACAGGTCTGTGCATTGGTTGGGTCCGTGTGTACCCCCCCTTGAAATCGTAAAGAAATCATGTTATGCTTTGCGTCATTTATTGCAATGACATTTATTTCTTCTTGCTTCCATTTTTCAACCAAAAGAGATCAACTTTCATGCAGATAGAAGGTGAAATCTGAATCTACTCATTTGACGTTAAGGTTTCCTTCCTCACTTGGTATGGGGTGAAAGTTGCTATGGGTTACATATAAGTGTATTATGGATAAAAACGCAACACCCGTATGGGGGGGGCGCACTGACCCGTACCGGTACGCAATGACCAATTTGTCATAGTCTTCAGAAATCGGCTTGCTTCTAGAAAACGCTTTCAGTTACAAAACAGAGCGCTGATACGGTGGAAGCAGAAACATTTTAACAGACGCTGGTGATCTAAATCTTTTCCAATATCGAACTGGAGATCCACAAATTGATGTTATATTACGATAATGCTTTAATTAAGGGGTACGCAGCCCCCCTTTCAACTCTAGACATAAGTCGAAATATGTCGCTTCACTTGAGGAGAGATAAACTCGATATTTTGTTCATTTCAGGTCAAACTACGTCGTTTTTGTTTGGCGTCACCGTCAGTGATTTAACGTTGCAAATTGTTTTCTTTACAGTTTTGTTAGATAACTGGCAAGTCCAAAACATCGAAGTTGACCATTTTGACATGCGATAGTTTAATTTTTAGGCAAAGATACAGTCAATTGCCAAAAATCTGATGTCTTACTCAGCAACTACTCTCCACATGCATTGTTTTTACTATCCCCAAGAAGGGATAGATATGGATATTATCCCCCTGGGGAGTCTTTCATACAAATAGTTCCCCCACCTTCTGGAAGTTCTGTGCTTGTAACTTCCACTAATCTTTCACCCTGCCTTTTCCCTTTGCTTTTTGTCATCTACTATCTTTCTGCCTTATTGGCCCATTCTCCTGGGACGGTATTCATGTCGAGATAGCATGAGACTTAGCATGATGCTAACTTAGAAGCTCTTCCAAAAGTCCTATTAAATCCTATAGGACATTGGAAGAGCTTCTAAGTTAGCATCATGCTAAGTCTCATGCTATCTCGACATGAATACCGTCCCTGGCTTTTTATTAAAACTAAATCTTCCTAATTTTTTCATTTGAACTCCAAAATCAGAATGTGTTGGCTGCTTGCAGCAGGGAGACCAACGAAAACTGACCTTTACCCATTATGGCCATATGGCCTGAGAACGCAGAAGAAGAAGAAGATCTAATCATCTTCTCAGTTATGGCTGTGATTGTATGGTGCAATGGGGGATAACTTCTTCACAGATATAACTTCTTCACAGATGTTTGTTTTGTCCTTTTGCATGATTTAATTTGTTGTTAAACTAAAATGAAACTGTATGATGTTTTTAAATTTACCGACTTACGTACAATCTAGAAATGTGTAACTAGATCCCCAGTCTTAATGACTGGTAGTACTCGAGAGCAAATCATTATCACCCCCCACTACCCCCCAAAAAACCCAACCCTAAACAATCAGAAACAACGAACTAATCCCTTCTTTTGATCAGTCTCTTCCTTTTTTAAATTTTATATGGGTACAGATTATTGTGGAATATTTCAAATGAATCATGTATGTTGTTAAATTTTGCATTTACATATTGAGTGAACTGATTGTGGAGAAAATTTGTTGTGATCATTATAATTATACAATGCATAAAAGACAATGGTCAACCTATGGCGATATTTTTCACGCCAGAGGGCAGTCAATGCACTAGGGGCTTATCACGCGATTTTCTCACTTGGGCGTAGTGAGAGAGAGAGTGATGGTAGGACCACTCACTGTCTCTCTCTATCCCCAACTAATAATATAGAGGATTAGCCCCACACGAGCGTCATGCCCTCTGGCGTGAGAAAAATCGCACTAAGTCTCTCATTGGAAAGAGGAAAATCACTATGTATATATTGACTGTGATAATTATTTTCAATATAACAAAGAAAACCAAAACAAAGCACCATGTCTACTGTTGTACAGTGCCATGAAAATTCCAAGTTTGGTAAGCTTTGCAACTGATGTCAATAAAAAAGGAAGTGAATGCGAAGATGCATGTTATTGAATCCTCCTGTGTCCGTTTGTGTGAAATGGTTGAGAAGAGTTATCAACTTCTGGAATAGAAGGTGAATCTTCTGGCAAGCACAGCCAAATTCAGTTGTAGGCTCACGTAACTAGAAATGTACAATATTCAATTAACTTTTATCCATTTGTTCTCAATTTTTTTTTATTCAGGCAGGGTCTTGAAGCGCTTCTTTTGAGGTCAGGATTTGTGGACATAACGTTTAGTGATGTTCATAAGTAATGTCATGATAATTAGCAACATTACCTACAAAGTTATTAATGATTTTAATGATTGAAGTTAACTGAAGGTTCAGGCATCCCATGTTGATTATTGGATTTAATTATGGTCCTCAAAACTTTTAAGTTCCTCAATCAATTGATAAATCATTAAATGGGTAATTAATTGATGAATTCTGAAGATGAGAAAATGTGAATGCGTTTCAGCTTTGCTAACACAAAACAAAGACTTGTAATAAGAATTTTGTAATTTATTGCAAATCATAGATTAAAATATGAAAAATAAAAACAATCCTAAATGTAAAACGCATAGTAGGTGAACACTGAAAAATATACTGAAGCAATCTCACTCATGTTAATGATGTCTGAAAGATTAAAAAAGCAACAACCATAATATTGTAAACCTCTGAAAATCTAACAATAACAAAATACAGAACTGCTTATTGTCAGTATGAATCCATAAATAAAAGATCACTATGCTTAATAAAGATATGCTCTCAAAACAATTGCAAAATGCATGACTTCAAACTAACAACACCATTTGTAAAAAATGTTCTGAGGGCAAAATGCTGTAACGCCTGAAATAATACTCAGTGTAATAAATAATAACATATCTTAATAATCCCCCAAAGGACATGTTTTTATTATAAGGTCGTTACGAGTTAAAGAAAATTGATGCCAAGACACAAGAATCTTTATAAAGACAAGCGATTAAGAATTCAAAATGTAACAATGAAGCATGCTCAATGGTACTTTGTCTTCATGCGCAGCACACTGATTTCAACACGTGCACCCTGATAATTATCAAAAGTAAATCTCTTTCTAAACATTCTCAATTAGCATGGGTGTCACTGAATATGGCAGCATTTCATCCACGATTTTAGCGCCCACCCAACCTTACCATTTAAAACAACTTGATTCCACACCTTTCCCTCTCCGTTTTACATTCAAGGTTACAGTTATTTCAGGGGACACATCAACTACAGGTAATACATACCACCTTATGACATTTGAAGTGATTGTTGTCAGCGGTTTGACAGAACAGTCGGCAGTGACTGTGGTCGCTATGCAGATGGAAGGAAGACGCCCCTCGGTTACGGTTACCGAGACACATTAGCTTCAGAAAATATACCACCATACAAAAGTGATTCTGTGCAGCGGTTCATGAAATGCAGGGTGGGGGAAAAGGGGACGTAGGGCTTATTAATATATAACTCACATACTTGGCAACACTACGAGTACAGTGACACCATGGGACACATTAATTTCAGGCAATATCATATGCCACCCTATGCAGGGGTTCACGAGAATGCATGAACAAACACAGAGACAAAGTGATAGACTAAATCACACACAAAAAGAGATGCTAACACGAAGATAGTGTATGAAGACTTTTCACCCACTGATTATTCACGGTCATGGTCCTTAATAAACTTAAAACTGCCTTCAGTTGTCAGTGGGATGGGGACGGAACAGCAAATTATGGTGGAGAGGGTATACAAGGCACACAGCTCTTTGTTTTGTCCACAAGCCGTTTGAAGGAAGGAAAAGGTTCATGGCATGTGACTGAGAAGACAATGACATAAATAGGTTTACTTTGGACCGAAATACAAGAAGTCGTAAAACGTTCATCTAGGATAGGGTTTTTCCCCCTGAATTTTATTTTTAGTTTATAAATTCTGACTGACCTATCAATTGAAACGTACAACCAAAATCATGGCTATTTAGAGCTGAATTATTTTCTTAGTTTTTAAGCTAGCACAATGTCTAGTAGCAGTACATCCACTTTTTTGGTTTTCTATGTGAAGACCAGCTGACTACACTCTCTTTTACCGGATTTGGGATGCATGAAGTTCTGGAGATATCTCCTGTCTGGGAACACAGCAACAGTCTCCAAGGACCTTTGGGTTCTTCAATGTTCTGTAGACTGGCCATGTTGTCCAAGTCCGTTGATATCAGCCTGACCAATTCTAGGCAGTTTTAAGGGGTAGCCATAGAACTGGCCGTAGGCTCAACTTGAATTTCAGCGTTCAGGATAGACCCATTCATCCAGCACGTTCCAGGTGCTTCGTTGATGCCTTCGTAGCATGTCGTCCACAGCGTGACGAGCGCGGTGCTTGGAAGGCTTGCCAACGTGGACTTTCACCTTCTGCTCTTCGGCAACATGTGGAGTAGGATTGGAAAAGCGACTCATAAGCATACGGGCAAGCTCCGCCTGGTGGAGAAGATACAAAGCAGAAAAAGTATGTTTAAAGATTGAAAAAGGAAAACGACAACAACAAAAATACCAATTTGTCAAAGCAGTATTTCATCTTTGCCCAACTGTGTTATAGATTCTTCAGATTCTTCAGCATTAGTTAAATCCTATTCATGTTCTAGAGCTTGAAAATGAAGATAGATAAAAAGGTTGTGAAAGCTTGCCTAGTTGTTTTTTAAGCTACAAATTGCCATGTAGCCCTAAGTGCGTGCGTGTGTGTGTGTGAGGAAGTAATAGAACGTTGCGTGCAATCATCGTGTTTATTTTACTTTCTAATGATTCATTAGTTGTTTGCCTTTAATGTTCTTGTTATCAATGTAAAGTGCACAGAGCTCATGTGAGAAAGAGCGCTATATAAATTCCCATTATTATTATTATTATAAAAACACACATATAGCAAAACAATAGCGAATGAACACGAATCAAGAAAGAAAAAAGTTTTTCCAATATTTCAGCTTTTGCCTTTGACAAGGGACAGTAGGACAAACTTGACGTAACAACTACAACATGTTTTCTTGACATTAGTGTGTGACCCACTTTCTGTGTGTGTCTATTGGGTTGTGTTGCGGTGTGTGTTGTTTGATAATTATATTGGACTATTCGTTCACATGATAACTATTACTCTCAGCACAGTCTCTTCTACCCCCCTCTCCTCTCAGTATATATATATATATATACATTCAGAGTGGATTTCAATTATAATCAAGGAAACCATATCCACAACAGACTAACGGAGACATGCATAACTTTTTTTAAAGAGAAAGAAACCAGCAATTGTATAACCTTTGGCTGATTAGTGTCTGCAATTTCCCATTCGGCTACAGTTTACCTCCAGCAAAGAATTTGTTTTTTGCTTTTGTCTGATAACATTATTACATGAAAGTGAATGGAATTAACCCTTTCACCGCCAGTCATTTTTCTGTAAAAAAAAAAGTCCATTAAACTTACCTGGGTAGAAAAAAAAATCTATCTGTAATATTGGGGATTCTTCTGTGACATATTTAAAGTAAGGCCTATCCTTACCTCCCAAAATTAAGAGAATAGGGTCTTTGGATAACAGACCCTGATTTGAGGCCTTTTAGTGACATGGATGTTAAATCATTGTGGTGCAAAAATGCGACGTTGGCGGTGAAAGGGTTAACTCCATTTTTGTGGGGCGTTATGAATTAAGGGTACACATTAGAAGTTTAATTAATTTAGATTGTCTTACTGACTTAGGAGATTTTCCAACATTTTCATTTTAATGCATGTACAAAATGTTTGTACGAATGGTGAGTGAAAAGCGCATTGAGTTGCTTTGCAAGATTATGCGCTATACAAGCATTATTCATTATTTATGTGTTATGCACAGTGACTGACCGGGAATGAATAGATGAAGAGCACAAAGAGGAGACCGAAGAATGTACAGATGAGACCAGTGATGATGACCCCTTTGTAGTTTCGCCAAATAATGAACTGCAGTGTCTTGAAGGGAGAACTAAACCACGGGAACGAGGTCTCCGGTCGTCTGCAAATCCAATCAGATGCCGGCATCTTATCACTCGCTGAAAGTGAGATCATTTTGAAACTTTGGTGTAGAGGTAAAGTCCAGACTATAGTGGTGGTGCTCCCCGTGGGGGTACCGGGGGTTCTTTTGTAAAAATAGTTCCCCCACTTTCTGGAAGTTCTGTGCTTGTAACTTCCTCTAACCTGCCACTTTGACTCTGCCTTTTCCCTTTGCTTTCTATCTATCTTTCTGACTTATTGGCCCATTCTCCTGCCTTTAAAAAAAAAAAAATCTTCAAAATAATTTGTTTTCTTGGAGCTCCTCCGAAATCGGAATGTGTCGGCTGTACGCAGCGGGGAGACCAGTGAAAATTGAAAACCGGACACATACGTACCTTGCCCATTATGGCCATATTGCCTGGGAATGCAGAAGAAGAAGAAGTGGTGGTGCACGGAGTTCAATTCTTAGAAACGAACTGCGGACACTGCCAATCCACAACTAAGTTCACCACTCCACCAAAACTATCTCTATTTCATTGTGGGGTTTCCATGCTCATACAGCAGTCAGTAAGTTACTAGGTCGCTTTGGCTTAAGGCTGTGTCATACCAATTGACATAGGCTAGAACACCAAAGCTACATCAAAATGCATAGTTATGCGGGGATTGTCTTTCGCCATGACAAGCTCCTAGCATGACATCATCTGTCTCAAAAATCCCCCAAAGACAGAGTGTGGCTGCCCATGTGGCGGGGTAACATCAAAAACGGTCACACACGTAATGTTCTCATCCCTAGCTGGTGCACTTGTACCATAGTGTTCAAGTGCTTCCGCTGTTCGGATGATCCCTGGAGTCTTTTAGCCAGGGTAAACCAACAACAAGAAAAAGTTACTAGGACTCTGCTGTTCCTCTCCTGTGGTTGGACAAGAATAAACAAAAAACCCAACAACGATCCGCCAACAGACCAGGAAAGAGACCGATCACACCCAGGCAAACAAAGAGAGGGGAGGAGGATGGTGGCAGAGAGCAAACACAGACACAGACATTGATTCTTCTTCTTCTTCTGCATTCCCAGGCCATATGGCCATAATGGGCAAGGTACGTATGTCTTCGGTTTTCAGTTTTTACTGGTCTCCCCAGCCGACACATTCCGATTTCGGAGGAGCTCAAAGGAAAAAAAAAAATTATTTTGAAGATTTTTTTGAAAAAAGGCAGGAGAATGGGCCAATTAGTCAGAAAGATGGTAGATGATGGAAAGCAAAGGGAAAAGGCAGAGTCAAAGAGAGTGGCAGATTAGAGGAAGTTACAAGCACAGACCTTCCAGAAGGTTGGGGAACTTTTTTTATGAAGGACCCCCCGGTATCCCCACGGAGAAGACATTGATTCTTAAATTGATTGAAAGACGTTGCTGGTAACAATGTAATGACACTAACACAAGGTCATCAATGCTGGACATTCTAACTCGTCTAGCACCGTGGGCAAACGCATTTGCCCAAGACATCACTCTACACTCCCACCAAATGCAAAGACATTCACTGTCAAGTACCCTGCCATGTGTTTGTGTCTATTTTTAGAGCTGATGTGACTGTTTCTTCCATTAAAGCAACGCATATACACTCAGAAAAAAACCAAGTTACTTGTCAGTTGAGATGCGACCCACAACCAAGGACATTTAAAAAATACATGGCACTAGAAGAGTTAATCACCGTAAAAGGAAATGCATTTTTGCTTGCCAAGCAACTTATAAATCTTTCATACAAATAGTTCCCTCACCTTCTGGGAATTCTGTGCTTGTAACTTCCTCTAATCTGTCACTCTCTTTGACTCTGCCTTTTCACTTTGCTTACTGTCATCTACCGTGTTTTACGAACTATAATGCGATCCTTTTTTCCCCTTGAGCCTTACGATAAGACCAATAAAATAGCAAGATAATATAATAACAAAATCCAAAATTTTTGTAAAATGTGGGGGGCGCGCCTTATAATGAGGTGCACCTTGTAGTCCGTAAAATATGGTGCTATCTTTCTGACTTAATGACCCATTCTCCTGCCTTTTTTCAAAAAAATCTTCCAAATAATTTTCTCCTCTGAAATTGTATGCAGCTGGAAGACCAGTGAAAACTGGAATCATACAAACCATGCAAAATTTTATAAACCACTATCATGTCTCCTCGCACCCTTCTATATTCCAAAAAACGGACACATACGTACCTTACCCAGTATGACCGTATGGCCTGGGAATGCAGAAGAAGAAGTATTCAGACTCTGAGCAAGAACTACAGCAAAAAGCAATGCACTCCTGGGAGTGCAAAAAATGCTGACATAGAAAAGCAGTAACTTCTTTGATTGCTCAAGAGTTCCCTGTCAATTATGAGCGCAGATGCATCATGCTGCCGTTATGCACCTAACTAAGAAATAGGCCCAGCAAGTCCGACTTTGGCTGGAGGAAATCTTTTTGAAAGTAGAAACCAAGTGGCGACTGCTGGATCCTATTCACAAACACTGACCTTTGACGGAGGGTAAAGGATCCTTAGCGGTAGTTTGATGTGACAGTTTCGAGCACAGCTCTTCGTCGGACTGAAGTTGCAGTATGTTGGCAGTCTGTTTTCACTGAGCGAGTATTGTTCAGGGGAGGAATGGGTGAACACATATCAGGATTCAAGTGTGATTGGAGAGAGAAAAAAGGGCAGGAGAAGAAGGGTGGGGGTGAGGGTAAAGGGTGAGCAGTTGTTGGGTGGAGAGAAAGTGTTTCTTGAAAAAAAAGGCAGGATAATGGACCGGTAAGGCAGAAAGATAGTAGAAAACAGTAAGCAAAGGGAAAAGGCAGAGTGACAGCGGAAGTTACAAGCACAGAACTTCCAAAAAGGGGGGGAAACTATTTGTACAAAAGACCCCCCCGTTATCCCCATGGGGGAAAGCGGTGACTGACTTTGGAGGGTCCAGCTTTGGATTGGTGTTGGGCTCCTCCCGTCCCAAGCCAGCCGGGGCACTCTCGGCTTCTTCGGCTGTCAACAGCTCCAGCTCCATCTCCACCTTGCCCTGCAACCATCGCACACATACACTCCGCGCGTGACTGAAATGGCCAACGCCTGGAATATAAGCAATAAGTTTTGGTCAAGGTCAAGATGTGCCACCCCCCCCTACATTTCTCGGCTCTTCCCACATTTTCACACTTGCCTTTCTTACCAAACATTAAGCTGTATTTTATGAACCTTTTCAGCTAATTATGTTTGTTGAATAATTAATCGCAATCATGATAAAGGCCATTATCTAATAGCACCCCCCCCCCCCATGTAGTGCAGTACACACAACAGCCACAGTCCTGGTTCATTGCGTTTTTTCCGTCTTGTCTTTATCTTCTACTATTATTGAATGCATGTGTTTAATTATGTAAATGCATGAAAATTAGTGTTAAATATAGCAAACGATAGAAGATGAAGTACTCAATCTGCAGTAAGAAAGGCAAGACTGAAAAAGTGCAAAACAACCGAGAAATGGGGGGGGGGGGGGCGCATCTTTACCTATACAGAGCACTTACAGTCAGTTCCCGGTCTCCTGTCTCATTGTTGTAGCAGGGCCAGAATCCTTTGATACGTTTCATTTCGAAGATCGATCCAGTTTCCACCTTGTTCCCCTGCAGCATGTCCAAGCTACAGGTGCTGGCTTTCTTGGCTGGCATGGGCAGCTTGTTCAAGTCCAGCTCCACAGTTCCTGCACATCGCCACACAGGATACACAATCCTCATCTTCCATATCTATAGTGTGTATTGATGTTGCCAGCGCACAATATAGCGCTCTGTGTGTGGGGGGGTATGTGTGTGTGTGAAGGTGTGTGTGTGTGTATGTAACCATGTGTGCGCGTGCGTGTGTGATAACTGACTAATGGTTGCCAATGTTTGTTCTAAGGTCTGACGTGATAACGTTTCAATGAGGTCCAGTGCAAGAAAGTAGGCATAAACGTAATTTTCCACACTGAAGGGACAAGTATTTAGGAGAAAACTCAGCACGCTTTTACTCTAATGCGAGCACTTACATTACACAACGGCTATGACTACCTTTTACATGTGAATATATGCACACAGGCATCAGAATTGTCAGAGGCTTAGCAAATTTCAGAGGATTGAACTTTCCTGGCAGAGGATTTGATTGTGGTGGCAGAGGTTTTGCCTTTGTTTCTGAACACGATCTTCACAGTCAGATAGCATTTTAAAGCGATTTCTTACTGCATCATGCATTTTTGGTCATGTTGGGAACTGGTTTCAGTGTCGTCCTCCTAGTCTGGGGTCTTGATGGCTCATTTACCGTGGTTTTCAGAGGATTGGACTTCAGGCAATTCAGATGCCTGGCACATCGTATTTGATCCTCAACCTATGCATTCAGTAGTTTGTACACATCTACCCTACCTTCTCCATGTGTGTGCATTAGTCTGTGCAAGTGGGCGGAAGGCTGGCTATGGGTGGAGTGGCTGAATGTGCTATGCAATGTGACATGCTATGCTAGTAAAGCGAAGCCAGTGGCAGAGCGCTAGTATTCTAATGAAGTAAACTCGAAGCAGAAATAGAGATGCTATACCTAAAAAATCATCAGCGGAGAATTTGTCATTGTCCCAGATCTGGATGATGAGGATGGGGGCCGTGTGTACCTCCGTCTCATCCAGACTCCACAGGTGTTCCTGGCAGCATTCAGCATGTCACTCATTTCACACACCAGTTATTTTATAGTACTGTATAGTCACAGAGGCATCTCTGTGAAATTCCTGGAGAGCGCATTGCAGCCAGAGGTGCACCACCCTTTTTTTTTTTTGGCAAACGATTTTTGTGCGACTAATGAGGAAGGAAAGGAGGGTGGTGTAAATTTTGACCAAATGATGTGTGCTAAGTGCATGGGCACACAGGACCTCAGTTTATCATCTCATCTGAAAGACTCCACGTTCAGACCATAAGGCCTAGTGCAGAGTGAGAGGAAAAATCCCCTGTACCCAGGTTCGAACTCGGGTTTACTGCGCAGGAGGCGAATGCGTTACCTTTGTGCCACTCTAAACCATTTGACGTACTAGTTATGTTGTTGCACACATAAAGCACACACGTTCTGATGCACTCGTGGGTGCAACTCTAGATCAGCTTTTCCAATCACTTTACAAAATAGATGCCAAAGCATTATTGATTTTGATCAGATTATAGGGACATGAGAGAAAAGCTAGAGAAACAAAAACAATGGTCAATTGAAACGAGAAACAAAAACAATGGTCAATTGAAACGAGAAACAAAAACAATGGTCAATTGAAACGAGAAACAAAAACAATGGTCAATTGAAACGAGAAACAAAGGGTTGGTGTCATTCTTTGTAGGAAAATATAAAATAGGTATGCCTAGCAACAACAAAAGTGATAATCACCGATTTGTTATTTTGTTCATATTCCTTGTATCCGTACATTCCAACAAAGAAAAAGGCATGGTAGGTGGTATGTTTGATCAGGTAGCTTTCTGTACGTTAGTGCTCATGGGGGTAGGGGAGATTAATCACTTGCTTTGCAGTAACTAAAAGGTCGTAACACTTCATTCAGCTGTCACCTATTCCCAGTTTTGCTTTTATACAAGCTAGGCAAAACACTACCGGCAAATGTTAAGATCAGCTCCCTCCGCTGTTCCATGGTGAAGTTGGCCAATCAGCTTAACGGAAAAGGTAAATCGGAGGGAGCTGATTGGCCCTAACCCTAAGCCTTCACCCTGGAACAGCGGAGGGAGCTGATCTTAACATTAGCCACCCTACCATATCGCAGACTTTTCTTGACTGACTTCAACTGGTCAAATAGACTTTGCGTCCAGCCATTTTGAGACCCAAGTTACTAAACTGAAAATCCTCCGAACTGGGAGTATGGCTGCCCACGTGGCGGGGTAATCAAAAACGGTCACACACGTAATTTTCTCATCCCCAGCTGATGCATTTATACCATAGTGTTCAAGTGCTTCGGCTGTTGGGATGATCCCTGGAGTCTTTTAGCCAGGGTACGAAAACAAAACAAAACAACTACATTGAAACAGAAAAGAAGCCCCCAGACACGGACAGACAATTGATCATAGACGATTTATCATAGCAAAGCCTGCCACTGATTCAAATTTCAGTATCAGGTGCCTTAAGACATATGTATGTGATTCTTTGAAATACGACTGAAAACTGAAGAAAAACTCACTTTCACTCAGTTCACTCACTCAGAGAGAGACAAAGAGTGGGGGGGGGAGAGAGGGGGAGGGGAGAGAGAGAGAGAGAGAGAGAGAGAGAGAGAGAGAGAGAGAGAGAGAGAGAGAGAGAGAGAGAGAGAGAGAGAGAGAGAGAGAGAGAGAGAGAGAGAGAGAGAGAGGGAGAGAGAGGGAGAGAGAGAGAGAGAGAGAGAGAGAGAGAGAGAGAGTATCGGAGTAAGCTTACATAAATCATTTTTGACATGGTAAGCACATCATATTCAATTCTTTACATGCAGAATCGAATGGCAAACTGCACAACCATATTTCATGACAATGGTGTTTCATGAACTCAGTGCATATTAATTTCAATCTAATAATTTGACTGTCTGATTAAGAAACAAGCATGAATGTAGGATGCAACAAGATTGCCTTTTGCTTGATGACCATGGTCTGTTCAGCCAACAGGTAATCGAAGGAGAAGACAAAGCGCCAGTTGAAGTTGCCCGTCCCATCCAGCGACCTGCCACCAAAAGTTACACAAACCTTGTTCACCACTCATATACCTCTAGTAGACAGATGCTCATAATGAGAAAATATCAATGGGCTAGGGCAGAAAGTACAGTACATACACATTTTAACACGTTTCACAGCTATTCTGTCCTTTAAAATTACATCAAATAGAAATCAAATCTGGAAACGGGATTTACGTTATCACAGCCATCAAATGGTTTGCAAAGGGTAAATTGCACTGGAAAGGAACCCTAAGTGTTATCTCTCTCGACTTGTCTATGACTGTGTTGCATATTAAAAAGCTTGACAGCTCATGTCCCAACAACGACTACTACAAGTACTTAACTAGAACAACTGAAAGAAAGAAGAGACGTTCGCTACACAATATCAAACAGACCGAGAGGTGGATTGACCTGAGCATGTACGAGGGCCTCTCATTATATTTTGCAATGCGGAGAACTGGCTGTGTGCACCCTCCTGGCTAGTCCAGATTTTAGAGGTTTCCCTAACTAGAACACACACACTTTGATACTTTCAAACCAAACTGTTATGGCACCAGTCCAGGTCGACTGGGGCATGTAGAAAATAGCGCCCTCGGCGAACTCTCGAGCATCTTCAACTTTCTACATTTGCTTCCCCCTTCGCCAAAGCTTCACATAAAATAATAGGAAACAGTCATTTCTGGCAAAATGTCCCGAGTAGCTGGAGCAGTGTGCTCACTTGCGTTGTCACAATAAAGTAGGGTGAAATCGGGTATCAGTGCTTGGATGGCAAATCAAAAAGGCCTTTGGGGGATAGGATGCTTATTTTTCAATCCACAATACTAGTGATGGCTCTTCTCTCTGGGAGAGGAACTGGGGCCCTGGAACTACCTTTTCAGTCAAAAATTCAAGGTGACTATTTGTTTGAGAAATTTTGCTACTGCTCAGTTTTCTGTGGAAATTTACTCATGATTTCTCATCCAGAACATACAAACGGCTATTTATTGCTTGGTTTTTGGATTATACTGACAGACAAAATGTTTCATCATTAGTCACAATGCCCTAGATGCTAGTTGATTTCTCACCTTCAAATATATTGTGTAGTTTGTGTGCTTTATTCAGCCACACCTCTTCTCTGTTCTCAAGTAAACTAGTGGGGCACTCAATGGTTACAACATTTCCACATACCCAGGTGTTCATGCAGGATTTGATGAAGGCTTCCTGATGAAATGCTCATTATGTTTTCCATCTCATCAGCACTTATCCAGAGATCATTTCCTACAAGAGGCTTTGCACTGGCTATGGTCATAACAGTCAAAACAGTCACATGATGATTGTAACGGTCACTTTCATCTAACGTTCTTCTGAAAATACTTGAGTCTGTTGCAAACTGTTATATCTGACCGTGCAAGCTCTCAAAAACAATGTATAAACATACAATACCTTTGTTTGAATGTCTGTCCTTGAGCATAAATACACATGTTTATAGATACAAAATCTCGGCATTAAAGAGATTGTCACAGCTTGGGATCAATGTTCACCTTGGTGGACATTTTGCCTTGCTCAACGACTATGACAAGGCAGAAAAGAATTAAAATTTGCAACATAAGTATTGTTATAATGGTCTATCTCATGAGACTATTTACATTTTTGTGACATTATCAGAATCTTCACATTGCAAAATATAATGAGAGGCCCTCATATTACACACCAGGGTTTCTGATTTTTTCCTCTCTTAAGGGGTTCGCTGACCCCACCCCCTGTTTACGATCTTAAGGGGTATTTTCATGCCCACTTTTAATTCTTAAAGGGTCAAGATGAAAACATGGGAGAAACTCTCCATCTCACTTCCCGCGCACGCACACACACACATTCTTCCATAATGTTTCTCCCAATATCTAAGCAAGGCATGTCATTTTTGAATGGCACACAATAATAATGTTCATGTCATGCTAAATAATTAAAAATCGATTTTTTTTGTTTGTTAAAGGCAAGAAAGGAGAGAGACACAGACAGACAATAAGAGAGAGAGAGGTCCATGCACAAATCATCATTTTAATGCGTCATCTCACCTCCGACTTGAAATTTTTAAAGGGCAAATCTCATGCACGGTTTGAGATTCTAGTGGGTGATTTGAGAGTTCTAGTGCGTAAATACGCACAATCTGTACGTTTTCAGAAACCCTGCTGTGACACTGCCCATGCCCTCAGTACCTGTAGTGGACGTCGGTCTGCTGCTTGTCGTCCATGTCAGACCATGAATCACACACCGCCATGCCCTCAGTACCTGTAGTGGACGTCAGTCTGCTGCTTGTCGTCCACGTCAGACCATGAATCACACACTGCCCAGCATGCCCACACTACCTGTAGTGGACGTCGGTCTGCTGCTTGTCGTCCATGCCAGACCATGAATCACACACTGCCCGGCATGCCCACACTACCTGTAGTGGACGTCAGTCTGCTGCTTGTCGTCCATGTCAGAGCATGAATCACACACTGCCCGGCATGCCCACAGTACCTGTAGTGGACGTCGGTCTGCTGCTTGTCGTCCATGTCAGAGCATGAATCACACACTGCCCATGCCCACAGTACCTGTAGTGGACGTCGGTCTGCTGCTTGTCGTCCATGTCAGAGCATGAATCACACACTGCCCGGCATGCCCACAGTACCTGTAGTGGACGTCAGTCTGCTGCTTGTCGTCCATGTCAGAGCATGAATCACACACTGCCCGGCATGCCCACAGTACCTGTAGTGGACGTCGGTCTGCTGCTTGTCGTCCATGTCAGAGCATGAATTACACACTGCCCGGCATGCCCACAGTACCTGTAGTGGACGTCGGTCTGCTGCTTGTCGTCCATGTCAGAGCATGAATTACACACTGCCCGGCATGCCCACAGTACCTGTAGTGGACGTCGGTCTGCTGCTTGTCGTCCATGTCAGAGCATGAATCACACACTGCCCGGCATGCCCACAGTACCTGTAGTGGACGTCGGTCTGCTGCTTGTCGTCCATGTCAGATCACACACTGCCCGGCATGCCCACAGTACCTGTAGTGGACGTCGGTCTGCTGCTTGTTGTCCATGTCCATGAATCACACACTGCCCGGCATGCCCACAGTACCTGTAGTGGACGTCGGTCTGCTGCTTGTCGTCCATGAATCACACACTGCCCGGCATGCCCACAGTACCTGTAGTGGACGTCGGTCTGCTGCTTTGTCGTCCATGAATCACACACTGCCCGGCATGCCCACAGTACCTGTAGTGGACGTCGGTCTGCTGCTTGTCGTCCATGAATCACACACTGCCCGGCATGCCCACAGTACCTGTAGTGGACGTCGGTCTGCTGCTTGTCGTCCATGTCAGAGCATGAATTACACACTGCCCGGCATGCCCACAGTACCTGTAGTGGACGTCGGTCTGCTGCTTGTCGTCCATGTCAGACCATGAATCACACACTGCCCGGCATGCCCACAGTACCTGTAGTGGACGTCGGTCTGCTGCTTGTCGTCCATGTCAGAGCATGAATCACACACTGCCCGGCATGCCCACAGTACCTGTAGTGGACGTCAGTCTGCTGCTTTTCGTCCACGCCAGACATCCATCCCACCACGTAGATGTCGCTCATCTTCTCTCCTGTGATGGACTCATCCTCCAGAATCACGTCGTCCGTGTTCCATATAATGCACCGCACCATGAACCTGTAACATCATAACTTTTTATCTTCTTCCGCTTTCCTCAGGCCATATGGCCATAATGGGCAAGGTATGCATGTGTCCGGTTTTCAGCTTTCACAAGTTTCCCCCACGGCATTCAGCCAACACATTTCAATTTTGGAGGAGCTCAAAGGAGAAAAAACATATTTGGAAGATTTTTGGGAGAAATAACAACAAACAATGTTGTCTGTCATTGTTACTGCATACTAAAGGCCATTATAATGTGGTATTATTATAGAATTTATGCATAACGGCCTTGACGGATAATTGCTGTATTTATAACTGCAAAAACACTGTCACCGATGAGCAATGCCTTGGGAGGCTTTTAAACTTCTTCCAAGAATCATTATGCCGAAACGTATAACACATTACAGACATAAAAGTTTGTCCAAACCAGACAGGACATTTCAAGCATATTTTGTTTATAACCAACACACACACACACACCACACACACACTGCATGCTCCTGAAGCATTTTTGCTTCATTTTTGTTTTGTTTCTCCTCTCTGTTTCCTTCTTTCTTCTCCTTTGGTCACACCCCTAAGTGCGTACATTTACTTCTGTAAATAGAAGTTGGTCGCCAACACAGAATAATAATAATACATACATTATGAGATTTTTGTGCCAGACCAATTGACATAAGCTAGAACACCAAGGCTACATCAAAATGTTGTTATGCTTTGCATAGTTATGCGGAGATTGTCTGTAGCCATGACAAGCTCCTAGATAGCATAACATCATCAGTTTCCAAAATCCCCCGTAGTCGGAGTGTGGCTGCTCACGTGGCGGGGTAATCAAAAACATTGACAAACGTAATGTTCTTATCCGTAGTTAATGCACTTGTACCATAGTGTTCAAGTGTTTCGGCTGTTGGGATGATCCCTGGAGTCTTTTAGCCAGGGTACGCAAACAATAGAGAACATATAAGAGATTTTAATCAAAACTCACTTCTTGGCTTTACGTGGACTAATGTCAAAGGGGGGTCCCGGAGGCCCCAGTGACTTGGGAAAGATGTCTACCCACATCAGAATCTTGCCCTGGAATAATAATTAATAAGACTCTAATATGTATTGAAAGCTGGTGTCATCTGTGAATTAACATACAGAGAAACACCAACGTTCAAGCACAGAATCAAACGGAAATGAACATCCAGTGCTGTAAAATTGGCCAAACAGTTCCTAAAATGTTCCTTAACACAGAATTTTATATTTCCGTTCCTTAACACTGCTGTAGACAGGAGAAGTCAAAAGTTAATTTATGAACTTATGTACTCATGGTTAAGTAATAGATAACAATATTCATAAAATAAATCATCAAAGTAACCCATTTAGTATTTGAGAGAGAGAGAGAGAGAGAGAGAGAGAGAGAGAGAGAGAGAGAGAGAGAGAGAGAGAGAGAGAGAGAGAGAGAGAGAGAGAGAGAGAGAGAGAGAGAGAGAGAGAGAGAGAGACAGACAGAGACAGAGAGAGAGATACTGATGTGGTGTACTGCTCAATGCCTGAGAGAGAGAGAGAGAGAGAGAGAGAGAGAGAGAGAGAGAGAGAGAGAGAGAGAGAGAGAGAGAGAGAGAGAGAGAGAGAGAGAGAGAGAGATACTGATGCAGTGTACCTGCTCAATGCCTGGCTGCAGGGTGTTGTACAGAGGTCGTTTCTCCACGTGCTCCTTCACCAGAGAGAGAGAGAGAGAGAGAGACAGAGAGATACTGATGCGGTGTACCTGCTCAATGCCTGGCTGCAGGGTGTTGTACAGAGGTCGTTTCTCCACGTGCTCCTTCACCACAGAGAGACAGAGAGACAGAGAGAGACAGAGAGATACTGATGCGGTGTACCTGCTCAATGCCTGGCTGCAGGGTGTTGTACAGAGGTCGTTTCTCCAAGTGCTCCTTCACCACAGAGAGACAGAGAGAGAGAGAGAGAGAGAGAGAGAGAGAGAGAGAGAGAGAGAGAGAGAGAGAGAGAGAGAGAGAGAGAGAGAGAGAGAGAGAGAGAGAGAGAGAGAGAGAAGAGAGAGAGAGATACTGATGCGGTGTACCTGCTCAATGCCTGACTGCAGGGTGTTGTACAGAGGTCATTTCTCCACGTGCTCCTTCACCACACAGAGACAGAGAGAGACAGAGAGATACTGATGTGGTGTACCTGCTCAATGCCTAGCTGCAGGGTGTTGTACAGTGGTCGTTTCTCCACGTGCTCCTTCACCACAGAGAGACAGAGAGATACTGATGCGGTGTACCTGCTCAATGCCTGGCTGCAGGGTGTTGTACAGAGGTCGTTTCTCCACATGCTCCTTCAACACAGAGAGAGAGAGAGACAAAGAGAGAGAGAGAGATACTGATGCGGTGTACCTGCTCAATGCCTGGCTGCAGGGTGTTGTACAGAGGTCGTTTCTCCACATGCTCCTTCACCACAGAGAGAGAGAGAGACAGAGAGAGAGAGAGAGACAGATACTGATGCGGTGTACCTGCTCAATGCCTGGCTGCAGGGTGTTGTACAGAGGTCGTTTCTCCACATGCTCCTTCACCACAGGCAGACAGTTCAGCACGTGCAGCGCCAGGCGCTCTTCGGGGGGACCCAACTCCTCAGAAACATTGTTATTTTTCTCTGTATCAAGCAACAACCCCATTATGTTGTTGTCGTTGTTGGCTTACCCTGGCTAAAAGACCCCAGGGATCATCCCAACAGCCGAAGCACTTGAACACTATATGGTACAAGTGCATCAGCCTGGGCTGCGGATGAGAACATTACCGCGTGTGACGCTTTTGATTACCCCGCCACATACATGGGCAGCCACACTCCATCTTCGGGGGATTTTGGAGACTGATGATGTTACACTAGGAGGTTGTCATGGCTGAAGAGAATCCCCCGCATAACTATGCATAGCATAACAACATTCTGATGTAGCCTTGGTGTTCTAGCCTATGTCAAGTGGTCTGACACAGCCTTAATTAATTAAGCAAAAGGCGAGTATTCCACTTCAGTTGATAAAAACCAACTAAAGAAAAATGCAACGCAGCAAAGCAAGACAATTTCAGTTTGCAATGCATGACATGAAATCTGTGGAGCTGCCTAATTGTCATAAAAGATTGAATTCACTGGGACTGTTTCTGTATGCTTTGCTATTTGTGTGAACTCAAGACATTTAACAGGCATGATTTAAATTAGGGGCAATATTGCCAATTCTAATTATAATCGGTTCAGTATTATATTCCGCAATATGCAATGTCATAAAAAAAATTGGACCTCACTGGGAGGACGTTCATATCTTTTGGGTCAAGGGCATAATCGCTGAGGCATGAAAGACAAAGACACACTCGTGCGTGTGTGTGGGCGTGCGTGTGTGTGGGCGTGCGTGTGTGTGTGTGGGCGTGTACGTGCATAGGTGTGTGTGGACGTGCGTGTGTGTGGGCGTGCATGTGTTTGTGTGTGTGTGAACATCCATGGGTGTGCTTGGTTTTTAAAAAAAAGGGAGAAAAAAAAGAAAGAAAGCCTTCAACAGAAAACAGCGATAAAAAAAGAGTTAGAATTGAGCAGAGCCTTTACCATAATCAGAGAGATTGAAAGTCTGTTGGCCCAGTTGCAAGGAGGTGCTGGATAAGTAAGTAGGGGCTGCAAAGCAGTTCTTCCGACAATAATCTTCCAAGATTTCTTTGGGTCTCTTGCTGTCTCGCCACATGTTCACTCCGGATCTGAAACACACACACACACATACACACACTGTTAAAGGATATAGCCATGGAGATGTAAACATTTTCAAATACATTTGTTTTTGATTGCGTTGCTTAGATGAACATAAATAAATGCCATAAATGCAGTGAAATCCATTTTCTGGATTTTTATTTTGCTTTTAATTAAAATAAATCGATGCTCAGAAATTGAAAATAAATTGTCTGCTAAACGAGACTTTGAAGTGAGGAAATGACGACATAGGCCCTGAATGTGAAGGAAGTAGAATCGCATGATGCCCATGTCAATGCGCTGCTGTCGGGCACATGAGCTGCACACACGCGTCAAACTGCATCTTTCATTGATTTTCGCTGCGAGACACGTCTACTTAAAAATGACTGCACAAGACAAAAGGACTGATCGAACTCCAACAACTACAAAAAACCCTCTGTGAACCCACAAGAATCGAAGGTTGTGCCCAAATCAATTGGAACTAGTTTCGTAGACGCATCATGAAACAATTTTTTGTTGTGTGTCAGTGGCGATACACGTCAGAGACATACAATTCAGGGCCTAAGCTGTCAGAGTGAAACGTACTCACGTTTAAATCATTGGTGAAAAGAGGCCGTATATCTAAGCTTCAGAACCCCTGTCTCAAATCAAAAATGAGTTTGATCGCGGCCCCAGAGGACTTGAAGATCAAAAAAGGTACAGCCAAGGTAGGCCAGAAAACGGTTTTCCCTACACTACAGTAATAAATATAATGCTATTTTATGCCAATAATCGATTTGAAATTAAAAATGTTGGTAAAGGTCAAGATGTGCCACCCCCCCCACCTATCTCGGTTAATTCTATTTTTCCGTTATTGCCTTTCTTACCATACATAAAGCTGTATTTTAGGAACATTTTTAGCTAATAACCTTTTTTGAATACTAACCCTATCACTAACCCTATCACTAACCCTAGCCCTAAACCTAACCCTACCCCCCACCCTATAAGACGGAAAAACGCAACGAACCACAACTGTGACAAATCGCGGTGTACTGCAGTACATAGTGGGGGGTAGGGTTAGGTTTAGGGCTAGGGTTAGGGATAGGGTTAGTATTCAAAAAAGGTTATTAGCTAAAAACGTTCCTAAAATACAGCTTTATGTATGGTAAGAAAGGCAAAAACGGAAAAAATAGAATTAACCGAGAAATGTAGGGGGGGGGGGGGGGGGGGGGGGCACATCTTTACCTTTACCAAAATGTTTTACCAACAAGGTGAAATGATCCTTTAAACTTGTTTGCTGTGTAGTATACGTTCTTTTGCAACTGAGCCAGTTACGGCTGTAATTTGAATTATTCCTTTGTCCTTTCTCTTTACATTATTAATTTTCTTTTTTTCTTGCATAAGAAATCTTATGATGAGGTCCATTGAAAACATCAATGGAATTAATGAGATATCGAGCTGTTGTCATGCATTTTGAATGTACTCATAATGCAACTGAACATCATCTAATTTGACACAAAAAATCGTTATGGAAAGTATTCCTTGAGAAAGTCTGATACTCTTAAAACAAAAACTCGGCAGCGCTGTGCTTTTGTTGGTCTTTTTTTGCTTTTTTCCTTTGCTGTCCTGGTTATAGAAAGAGTCACAAAATGAAAGAAATAACTAAAACATGTGTCGAACACAAAAGGCCAGATAATGATTGCTGAAGGCTGCAGCAGAAGTGACTGACGTGTAGAATACACCTCGCCTTGGCATACTCGCCTTGGCATAAGGCAGTGTCAGACCAATTGATATAAGCTAGAACACCAAGGCTACACCAAAATGTTGTTATGTTCTGCATGGTTATGCAGGAATTGTCTTTAGCCAGGGCAAGCTCCTAGCATAACATCATCAGTCCAAAATCCTCCCAAGTCGGAGTGTGTCTGCCCATTTGGAGGGGGTAATCAAAAACTGGCTGCTGGGATGATCCCTGGAGTCCTTAAGCCAGGGTAGGACAACAAGGAAACACTGACATGTAGTAGTGTGGCGGGATGCCGCAGGTGGCCCTCCACTTGGTGAGGTAGCGGTTCTCCAGGTCCACCACCGTCTCCCCGATCAGATCGTCAGAGGACAGGAAGTCGTAGTCATTCACGCGAACCGTCAGGTCTTTGTGCACCGGAATGGACGCCGTCAGTTCAAACCAACTGTCAAGCATTACCGGCATCAGAAAACCGTCATGTAAGAACATGAACAAAACAAAGCAATATGAGACAAACAGCACAAAATACTGAACATGGATGTTCAAACCATGTACATATAATGTGCCTTTCTTTCCTGAGAATGTAAGAAGTGAACAAAACAAAGCAATATGAGACAAACAACAGAACATACTGAACATGGACGTTCAAACCATGTACATAAAATGTGCCTTTCTTTCCTGAGAATGTAAGAAGTGAACAAAACAAAGCAATATGAGACAAACAACAGAACATACTGAACATGGACATTCAAACCATGTACATATAATGTGCCTTTCTTTCCTGAGATGTAAGAAAGTGAACAAAACAAAGCAATATGAGACAAACAACAGAACAATCTGAAATGGATGTTCAAACTACATGGGCATATAAAATGTGCCTTTCTTTCCTGAGATGTAAGAAATGAGCAAAACAAAGCAATATGAGACAAACGGCACAAAATACTGAACATGGACGTTCAAACCACGTACATAAAATGTGCCTTTCTTTCCTGAGATGCAAGAAATGAACAAAACAAAGCAATATGAGACAAACAGCAGAACATGGATGTTCAAACCACAAAGGCACATATAATGTGCCTTTTTTCCCTGAGATGTAAGAAAGTGAACAAAACAAAGCAATATGAGACAAACAGCAGAACATGGATGTTCAAACCACAAAGGCACATATAATGTGCCTTTTTTACCTGAGATGTAAGAAAGTGAACAAAACAAAGCAATATGAGACAAACAGCAGAACATGGACGTTCAAACCACAAAGGCACATATAATGTGCCTTTTTTTCCTGAGATGTAAGAAAGTGAACAAAACAAAGCAATATGAGACAAACAGCAGAACATGGACGTTCAAACCACAAAGGCACATATAATGTGCCTTTTTTTCCTGAGATGTAAGAAAGTGAACAAAACAAAGTAATATGAGACAAACAGCAGAACATACTGAACATGGACGTTCAAACCACGAACATAAAATGTGCTTTTCCTGAGATGTAAGAAAGTGAACAAAACAAGTGTATGGGCACATGGGACCTCAGTTTATCGTCTCATCCGAAAGACTCCACGTTCAGACCGTAATGTCTAGTGCAGAATGAGAGGAAAAATCCCCTGTACCCAGGTTCGAACTTGGGTTTATTGTGCACGAAGCGAACGCATTACCTCTGTGCCACTCTACACCTATCAATAGAAGTGTGGGTATCATGTGTGTTAATTGCATAATCTAAGATACAGAATAGGTCCCTACCTTCCAAAAACGGGATTGAGACAATTGGGAATATAGTTACTCTTGTTGTGTTTCTTTGTCTTTCCCAGGAACACTTCAATGTAAGGGTCAGCCTGTTAGAAATACACACACCACAACAATTTGATCTCTCGTTGTTAGAGAAAAAAAAATCCTTCAAAACGAAAGATGTAAAAACTGTTCTTAGAGATCTAATATTATTGAATATTACTGTTTAAAACAAACTAATTGAAAGCTTTCCCTGCATTGTTGATGCTTTTTTCAACGTTACCTTAATTAAATGATGATGCTGATTTAATGTCATTGCACCACTTTTAGACATAAGCAAGTTCTTGGATGCTTTCTATGTGCACTAGAATCCCCGAGCTCATTAGTCTCAGTCGCAGCAGCCTTAACAGCAGAATCAATCAGAATAAAAATGGAGCGAATGACTTGTCTTTATTTTTTTAAAGTGGATATCAATATTTTGCAAACCTTACGATTTTACAATTTCTGTTTCTATTTGAATAGTGTATCGACAATCATCAAGCAAACGTTTAGAATAATTTGACGAAACACTGAAATAGCTAAGAGAGAACAACTGATTAACTTCCTTTTTTACTCAACCCAAAAGTTCAACAGCGTCACTTAGTTATTATGTAGCAACACTAACAAAGTTACTCCACCGAAAGTGCTATAGACGCTAAAAAAAGAAGAAGCAAGGTTTAAAAAGTGTACCAAAAACCCATACGAGATATTGAGTCTCTTCAGGGGCTTTTTGTTTCAAGGACTAATACTGACCAGTCCGTTAGGGTCACTGGGCTGAAGGTCCACACAGCTGACCACGTACACACGGACGATGCATAACTCCGGTGCGGAGGACGGTAGATCTGATAAAACACGCGGAGGCAGCGGTTCGCTGGGGTCAGGGGGCAAGGGATACACACGGAGCGTGCCCTGTGAAGTGAACACCATCACTAACATCGTCCATTACCAGAATATCAGTTACTGCACACACACAATACTCTTGTTTTGTTCTAGCACAAGCCTGAGCTACCATGAACTTATTCCCATATCAATTCAATGCTTGCCTTCTGTAGCCCCTCCGACTAATAACCATATACAGCAACGTGAGTTGAAAAAAAGCAAGCAAAAAGCTTAATATAAGACTGTCCTAAACAACAACAAAAAAGGTTAGGTTAGGTTAGGTACATAATAGTCACAGAGGCGTCTCTGTGAAATTTGGGTTGCTCCCACCTGGAGAGCGCGTCACAGCCAGAGGCGCGCCACCCAATTTTTTTTGCATGCGATTTTTGTGTGACTGATGAGGAAGGAAGTGGGTGGGTAAATTTGGACCAAATTACAACTTTTTCGTTGCCACTGGGTTTAACGTGTGCTAAGTGCATGGGCACACAGGACCTCGGTTTATCGTCTCATCCAAAAGACTCCATGTTCAGACCGCAAGGCCTAGTGCAAAGTGAGAGGAAAAATCCCCTGTACCCAGGTTCGAACTCGGGTTTACTTGACACGAAGCGAACGCGCTACCACTGTGCCACTCTACACTTAGGCAAAACCTAATGAGGCTTTATACTGAAAAATGATCTGCCCCTGTCTCGTGCACTGAGATGCGAATGCCACCTACTTAAGATTATTGCCCTTGCCTGTCAGGAACTAGTACTAGTATATAGCCACAGAAAATTCTCTGACCCTGACTAGTCACTAGTCAGTCAGTCCGAAAATTATCGCCCTTTCATGCCGCCAAGACGTAGTATAAATCCCCATTATAAGACTGACATGCTCTTTAAAATTCTCTTAAAATATTAACCTAAACGTACACACACAAGAGTTTGAATTTTAGCTTCTTGAAATGGTGAAGGGCCGGGTGCATGCATGCATAAAAGTAAAAAACAAAACAGGCTGCAAGATCATCTTTAATTTATAGACAAAGTGGTAGGCTATATGCGTTGTTACACATGCACATGCACGATCAAAAGCATAATTTCTTTCAATGGAAATGCTAAAACAAAAACTAAACTACATGTAGATCTTTTTTATCAGCACACAACCGGGACACACTAACAAATATAAGAAACTGGAGTTAAAAAAAGAAACAATGGTAAGGTAAATTCTTCCTTTTTCTTCTTTTCCAGGCGATGGACAGGGCCTTCTTCAGGTGTCTGAAGTCCAATGACTGGTCACGTTGGCAGGCGGCAAGTGCTCGCCCCTAGTAATAAAAGTTCAAAACAATGCAGTACTGCCCTAAAAATTGGCATTCAAACTATTTACACTGGTCGATCTTGAGTTGTAGCAGAAAAAGGCCTGGTAGTGGCTGATGTTAACCCTTTCACCGCCAATGTCGCATTTTTGCACCACAATGATTTAACACCCATGTCATTGGGTTCTTTAGTTTTGGAGGTAAGGATAGGCCTTATTTTAAACATGTCAAACTGCTGGCGGTGAAAGGGTTAATGCCACCAAGGCCAGCCTTGAAAGCTTCTGGACAGGTGTTTTCTGATGAGGCTGCAGGAAGCACAGTCCATTCTCTCAGCGTACGAGGGAAAAAAGAATGGTAGAGGACCGGGTGAGCTGTCCTTTCCAGGAAGAACCTTTGTGTTCCTCTCATTCTGGGGTCGCTGGGGCGCAGGAACTGGTTTGGGTTTATACTTTAAATCAACCAGTCCATTCCTGATCTTGTGCAGTGGGCACAGACAGATGATCTTCCTTCGCTCTTCTAGAGTGTTCCACTGAAGCTCCCCTAGCATTTTCTCAACGCAGCCTGGTGTCTTGTCCTTGTAGTTGTTACAGGAGAACCTGGCTGCCCTGCGTTGCACCATTTCTAGCTGGCGTATGTCCTTCTGAAGATGAGGATCCCAGGCAGCTGAGGCGTACTCCAAAATAGGCCGTACCATGGTGGTGTAGGAGGCGGCCTTGACTCTGGTGGTGCAGTCATTGGTGTTACGGCACAGAAAACCGAGGGTCTCTGTTAGCTTTCCCTGCTGTCACCTCAGTGTGTTTTGACCAGGTCAAGTTGTTGAGAGTGATGTCCAGATACTCGCTGTCCTCTGATGTTTGTACAACTTCATTGTGCAGATTGTAAGATGTTTCGCACACCCGTTTGTTCTTACTTGGCATGATTCTAAATGGCAGTACATTTGCCTGGGATGAACCCTGTTTGCCACACTTTCTCCCACCGCTGAAGCGATGACAGGTCGGACTGCAGGGCTGGTTGGTCTTGATTCTGTTCACACCAGAAGAACATTAACAGAACACAGAGTCCCAGTCAGCAGCATAGCATGGCACAGCAAAAAGAAAAGGATCCAGAGCACTGACCTTGAACTCGCCCACCACATTGCCCCCCCGCTCCCCATCGTCCTCCTCCTGGCACTGACCTTGAACTCGCCCACCACATTGCCCCCCCGCTCCCCATCGTCCTCCTCCTGGCACTGACCTTGAACTCGCCCACCACATTGCCCCCCCACTCCCCATCGTCCTCCTGGCACTGACCTTGAACTCGCCCACCACATTGCCCCCCCGCTCCCCATCGTCCTCCTCCTGGCACTGACCTTGAACTCGCCCACCACATTGCCCCCCCACTCCCCATCGTCCTCCTGGCACTGACCTTGAACTCGCCCACCACATTGCCCCCCCGCTCCCCATCGTCCTCCTCCTTGCCCCGGGTGAGGGCGAAGGTGTAGCAGAAGTCGGCAAAGTCCTTGTGCTCCTCCGCCTTCTCCAGCTCCCCGGGGTACACCTGAGGCACCAGTAGTGGGCCACATCATCAGGCTGGCACCATCTTCTACTTCTGCGTTCCCAGGCCAAAAGGCCAAAATGGGTAAGGTACGCATGTGTCCAGTTTTCAGTTTTCACTGGTCTCCCCACTGCGTACAGCCGACACATGCCGATTTTGGAGGAGCTCAAATGAATTTTTTGTTTTTTTTTTTTTTTTGCTGTCCCATCTTCTGGGCTGTTGCTCCCACGCCGCTCGTTCTGAATCCCAATTCGCAGCTACACCCGGGTTTGCTCAAGTCGCAGAAACCGAGACCAGCAGTCCAAGGGGAGCGAATCTATGTTAGGCCGTCAGGAGGCAACCAACCGAGGAGACACTGCACTTCTGCTGAGTCACTTCGGTGGAGTTCAGTGGAGCCTGTTCAGGACACCACCTACTAAGCCCCCTACTGATGACACTATTCTCTTAGTCGCGGAGCCAGCGTGAGTGAGGTCCTCCTCCGAGGGCGCCACCACGACCGTCCACCGACAGCTCCCCAGAAAAAAAATTATTTGGAAGATTTTTTTTTTAAAGGCAGGAGAATGGGCCAATAAGTCAGAAAGATAGAAAGCAAATGGGAAAAAGCAGAGTCAAAGAGAGCATGGCAGATTAGAGGAAGTTACAAGCACAGAACTTCCAAAAGGTGGGGGAACTATTTTTACGAAAGACACCCCAGCAAAGCAAAGGGAAAAGGCAGAGTCAAAGAGAGCATGCCAGATTAGAGGAAGTTACAAGCACAGAACTTCCAAAAGGTGGGGGAACTATTTTTACGAAAGACACCCCGGTATCCCACGGAGGGGGCGGGGCCGTCCAGCTCCCCGTATGGAGGCACGAGGCATCCATCCACTGCCCCGGCTTGCAGCATCATTGTCAAGGCATTGTCAAGGCATTACAGCCAATCTAAAAGAATCCTATGTTGTACCATTTTACCATAAAACAACAGTTTCCTGGTATTGCAGTACTTAGCTAGAGGATCGACCCACTCTATATGTACAATTATAGATGTCTCATATTTTATGTACCTGTTCTAAGTCAGAGGACGTTAAAGCACATTTTCTTTTCCCCCCAAAACGGGTGTCGCTGTAGTTAGAAAAGCGCTGCCTCCCTCTACAGGGGAAAAAGAAGGGTTGCAGCCAACAGCGAAGCAAATGTGACCTGGCCAGGATCATTTATATAGGCACACGGACATTATGGGTATCATCCTATGGATATCAAGAACAATTCTGAACACTTTCATTGTGTTTGGTTTACTAGTTTACATTGCAGACCATCTGACAAAACAATGACCACATTATAGAGACACACAGACACATACACACGCATGGTAGCCAGAGCATAGAGACACACAGACACATACACACACATGGTAGCCAGAGCATAGAGACACACAGACACATACACACACATGGTAGCCAGAGCATAGAGACACACAGACACATACACACGCATGGTAGCCAGAGCATAGAGACACACAGACACATACACACACATGGTAGCCAGAGCATAGAGACACACAGACACATACACACACATGGTAGCCAGACATAGAGACACACAGACACATACACACACATGGTAGCCAGAGCATAGAGACACACAGACACATACAAACACATGGTAGCCAGAGCATAGAGACACACAGACACATACAAACACATGGTAGCCAGAGCATAGAGACACACAGACACATACACACACATGGTAGCCAGAGCATAGAGACACACAGACACATACACACACATGGTAGCCAGAGCATAGAGACACACAGACACATACACACACATGGTAGCCAGAGCATAGAGACACACAGACACATACACACACATGGTAGCCAGAGCATAGAGACACACAGACACATACACACACATGGTAGCCAGAGCATAGAGACACACAGACACATACACACACATGGTAGCCAGAGCATAGAGACACACAGACACATACACACGCATGGTAGCCAGAGCATAGAGACACACAGACACATACACACACATGGTAGCCAGAGTATAGAGACACACAAGACACATACAAACGCATGGTAGCCAGAGCATAGAGACACACAAGACACATACAAACACATGGTAGCCAGAGCATAGAGACACACAAGACACATACAAACACATGGTAGACACATACAAACCATGGTAGCCCCTTCAACATGAAGGTGTGGCTGGTGCATCTGTCAGTTCCATCAGCACTTTCGGGTGTTTCTTTTTCAATGTTTTTCTCTCTCTTGGGATGAGTAGAGAAAGAGCTCAGAAATAAGATCACAAAACATTCTGGGACTCTTTTGTGAGGCATATAAGACTGTAAGGCGAGAGCCTGTGGCTTTGTCTGGCGATGCGCTGGCCTCGCCTGTCCTTGGTGGGGGCTGTTGGATGCATGCTGGTTTATGAGTGGGTGTCTTTTGCCGGTGGACTCTGCAGTCATGAAAAACGGGCTGGTACACCCAAGGGACATTTCGCAAGGACTCGTCTGTATCGTATGCGATGGTCACCAAACCGGGAGTAGCTACGTGCCTCTGTATACTTAATGGAATATCCCGTGTGTGCCTGCTCCCCAGTAACACAACACAGACTTCCAAGGCTGGAGCAGGGCTGCTCTCATGTTGATAGGGCAGGCGTGTCTGGTGCATCTCTGGGTCCCATCAGCACTTTCGGGTGTTTCTTTTTCATTTCAGGAAAACAGACTTTAAACATAGAAGCAGGCTGAATGGAAATGAAACTTAAAACTGACCTTGATTTTGTAGTATCCCAGCTGCAGATACTTCCTGCACTTGTCAGCGTCGCCACTGGAAGCGTGGAACTTGGACCACCAGTCTATGTCTTCCATTGATATTGTGGTACTCGCTTTCTGTGTAAATCAGTTACCGATAAAATGAATTTTCGGTTGACTCATTTTTCTCTAATCTATCCAAAAAATGTCTACCGCCCTAATCTAACCGATAACGCAAAATTATTTCCTTATACTGTAGATACTCATTTGCACAAAATGCCTGCGAATCGTTCTCTCTCTCTTTTCCAAAGATTCACTGCGCTTCTTTCCATCTGTTAGTGAATTTCTGTAGCAGTTTTGTCGTTAATTGTGACTTTGAAATTCAAATATCTTTTTTGATGAACTTTTGATCTTCAAACTGGGGCAGTGGGTGGATGCCTTGTGCCTCCATACGGGGAGCTGGACAACCCCGCCCCCTCCACGAGTCTCTCCCTGTGGGGATACCGGGGGGTCTTTCATAAAAATAGTTCCCCCACCTTCTGGAAGTTCTGTGCTTGTAACTTCCTCTAGTCTGCCACTCTCTTCGACTCTGCCTTTTCCCTTTGCTTTCTATCATCTACTATCTTTCTGACTTATTGGCCCATTCTCCTGCCTTTTTTTCAAAAAAATCTTCCAAATAATTTTTCTCCTTTGAGCTCCTCCGAAATCAGAATGTGTTGGCTGTGCGCAGCGGGGAGACCAGTGAAAACTGAAAACCGGACACATACGTACCTTACCCATTATGGCCATATGGCCTGGGAACGCAGAAGAAGAAGATCTTCAAACATTCTTTTTCTTACATTGCTGTGTACTTTTCTCCGTGTGTCTTATTCCACGATTTCTTTGCACGTTGTCAATGCTCCTTGGGTGGCTCTTTCGACGAAGACAGAATTTGTTGTTTTTTGTTTTTGTTGTTGTTGTTGTTGAACATATCAATTATTCTTTACTTTCACATTACACACCAAAACACGTTATCTGAACATATCGATTATCATTCGTTACTTTCACATTACACACCAAAACACATTATCTGAACAATGAATCTCATGTTTAAAGTAGTACCTGATAGTGTGTGTGTGAGAGTGAGAGAGAGAGAGAGAGAGAGAGAGAGAGAGGAGAGAGAGAGAGAGAGAGAGAGAGAGAGAGAGAGAGAGAGAGAGAGAGAGAGAGAGAGAGAGAGAGAGAGAGAGAGAGAGAGAGAGAGAGAGCGCAAACAAGGTTCTCTTTTCTTCAATAAACTCTAAATAAATTTGATTTTCCTTTGCTTGCAACATGGCACTCGCATACAGTAGTACACAAAGATCCACATAAATCCCTTACACACAGATAAACACAAGGTTCAAAACGTTGTTGAGGACTGTGTCAATGCAAGTTAGTTGTATCAAACTGTAACCACCAGATAGCAAATGAGGAAACCAATGCTTGAAAGCTGGGCTGGAACTGGTTTCTAGCGAGGATGCCTTGCCCTACATACATACATCCATATTATCTGGGTTGTGAGGACTTTGGGACAGCTGGTGTCAGAAACGGTCCACAAAGGCAAACTATTCCCCCAGGATGCATCACTAAGAGCCATTAAGACAACCCACGTCATTTCAGAGTCTAGTCACTGGCAAACTATTCCCCAAGGATGCAACACTAAGATCCATTGCGACAACCCACGTCATTTCAGAGTCTAGTCACTGGCAAACTATTCCCCAAGGATGCATCACTAAGATCCATTGCGACAACCCACGTCATTTCAGAGTCTAGTCACTGGCAAACTATTCCCCAAGGATGCATCACTAAGATCCATTGCGACAACCCACGTCATTTCAGAGTCTAGTCACTGGCAAACTATTCCCCAAGGATGCATCACTAAGATCCATTGCAACAACCCACGTCATTTCAGAGTCTAGTCACTGGCAACAGACAAAAGCTGGAAAATGATTTTGCCATTGCTGTAGAAAATCATTCACCACGCAGCTCTCACTCTCACCTAACCATTGGCCCACCCGTAACGCCTTGATTGCAAGAGAAAATGAAAGAAAAATTTCAGTTGTACTGGCAAAATTCATGCCATGCAAAAAGACAACTGCGAGAACCCACGTCTGGCAGAGTCTAGTCACTGGGATATAACTTTCTTGATTGTGTTAGAGCAAAATTCACCACGCATCTCACTCTCAGTTAACCATCAGTTATTCCTCTTCATCTGATGATGTGAACGTGGTGACAGCCCTGACATGGCCTTTGTTGTCGATGGGGCTATAATTTTAATCTTAATCAAGTCAGTACGTGATACGTTATATGGCAGTCAAGGGGTTATGCCTAAATAAAAGTCAACCAATGATAATAATAACCATTGAGAGACAAAGAACTAACACCAGCCAAAATCACACATGAATTAATATGAGGACAAAAGGAAGACTAATGAACTTACAATACAGGCCTTCCGCTTCGTGACGTCCAGCTGGTCAGTGGACTGCAGCAGCAGCCACTCCCTGAGGTCAATGGTGTAGCCCAGCACCTCAAACTGCAGAAAGTCCAGGTCGCCTAGAAGAGACTCCACCAGACTCTGCCATGGATGGACTCTGTGGAGTAAAAATAAAGTCAGCTCAAGTCCAGGTCGCCTAGAAGAGACTCCACCAGAGTCTGCCATGGACTCTGTAGTATAAATAAAGTCAGCTCAAGACCACTTCTAGACACATCTAGAAGAGACTCCACCAGAGTCTGCCATGGACTCTGTAGCATAAATAAAGTCAGCTCAAGACCACTTCTAGACACATCCAGAAGAGACTCCACCAGAGTCTGCCATGGACTCTGTAGTAAAACATAAAAGTCAGCTCAAGTCCACTTCTGGACTCATCCAGAAGAGACTCCACCAAAGTCTGCTGCCATGGACTGTAGTAAAACATAAAAGTCAGCTCAAGACCACTTCTGGACTCATCCAGAAGAGACTCCACCAGCTGCCATGGACTCTGTAGTAAAACATAAAAGTCAGCTCAAGACCACTTCTGGACTCATCCAGAAGAGACTCCACCAGACTCTGCCATGGACTCTGTAGTAAAACATAAAAGTCAGCTCAAGACCACTTCTGGACTCATCCAGAAGAGACTCCACCAGACTCTGCCATGGACTCTGTAGTAAAAATAAAGTCAGCTCAAGACCACTTCTGGACTCATCCAGAAGAGACTCCACCAGACTCTGCCATGGACTATGCAGTAAAAATAAAGTCAGCTCAAGTCCAACTCGTCCAGAAGAGACTCCACCAGAGTCAGCCATGGACTCTGTAGTAAAAATAAAGTCAGCTCAAGTCCAACTCGTCCAGAAGAGACTCCACCAGAGGTTGCCAGGCACTCTGTAGTAAGGAGAAGCCAGTGCAGCTACCGTAAAATGCAGACTATAAGCCGCTACTTTTTTCCCTCAACTTTGGCCCATGCGGCTTATAGACTGATGCGGCTTATCTGTGGATTGTTTTCCATTCTACATTTATCAATATTATTAAATCTGTTTTGGGCCACATTCTTCAGCCTATTTTGAGCTTCTTTAGACTCAAAACTGGTTTTGGTAATCAATAGATCTCATGCTTAAAGTGTCTGAGAACATTAAATACTTATGCTCTGATATAATTTCTATATTTATGTTGGTTTGTGAACATACAATTTTCTCTGCAGCTTATAAACTGGTGCGGTTTATATGTGAATAAATACCTAATATTTTGTCAATTTAAGGGATGCTTCTTATATACAGGTGCGACTTATAGGCCAGTTTTTACGGTACTTATATACTTAACGGAAACCAAGCCTCCATCTTCCATAATATTTGTTTTTGCTTCATTTTCTCCACATATGAACTGGTACTGATGACAAATACATTTAATTCATTCACACAGGTACTTCCCATCAAAGATGCAGAAATATTTTGGTATGTTTAATGATTTCTCTTTACAATTTTCATTTAAAAACAATTTTTAATGATTTCTCTCTTACAATTGTTCATTGACAAAAAAAAGCAAGCAAGGCAGTAAGCAAACAAAGTCGCAACATAATTCCAGGTATGATAGGGTTTAGGATTAAACTGTAAAAGATGATACCGAAGCCTAGAAAAAAAAGTAATAGCTTTCTACCGATGTAAGAATTTAGGATTGAATTTTTTCCATCATGAGTGCCATTGTTTGTTTAATGGGAAAAAAGGAACACAGATTCAATTTTCATCTCCAATGTCATGTAATGGCAAAATGTAGGTCCAGGGAATGACTGTCTTACCTTTTCATTCTTGTTTTCTTCAGGTATTTCTATGACAACGTCCGTAGTAGGGGATTGTGCATTGTCACCAGCATCCGGATGTGCTACATGATATAAATATAATTTGAAAAAATATACAGGAGAGTCAAAATTCATATGAGTTATGAGTTAGTGAGTGTGTGAATGAGTGGATGAATGTGTGAGTGTGTGAATGAGAGAACGAAGGAGAGAATGAATGTGTGTGATTGTGTGTGTGTTATGTGTGCGTGCGTGTGTGTGTGTGTGTGTGTGTGTGTGTGTGTGTGTGTGTGTGTGTGTGTGTGTGTGTGTGTGTACCAGGTCTGATCTGAGATAAACTGTGTATGATTACACACTGTATTACAAGTACTAACTAAAAAAAAATTATTTGGTATTTGGTACATTATAGTCACAGAGTCGTCGCTATAAAATTCGGGTTGCTCCTACCTGGAGAGCGCGTCGCGGCCAGAGGCGCACCACCTTTTTTTCTTCTTTTTAGTTTGCATGCTATTTTTGTATGACTGATGAGGAAGGAAAGGGTGGGGGGTAAATTTTGACCAAATGACAAGTTTTGTGGAGTTGCTGGGTTTAATGTGTGCTAAGTGCATGGGCACACGGGACCTCGGTTTATCGCCTCATCCAAAAGACTCCACGTTCAGACCGAGAGGAAAAATCCCCTGTACCCAGGTTCGAACTGGAGTTTATTGCATACGAGGCTAACGTGTTATCTCTGTGCCACTCTACACCCTACACTCTACACACATTAAGCTTTACAGTATTTATCCTTCTGATAGACTCTCACAAGGCAATTTTGATCTCAAACAAAACAAAACAAACTAGGGGAGAGCACTTCGTCAAAATTAGAGTCAATTACCTCGACTTACTCGGTCAAAACCATAGCAACCATGGCGGCATGGTGTCGAAGCTTGAAACCGCAGGATGCCAGTCAGCGACTTGCAAACCTTTTGTTTTAGAAAAATAAGGGGTGGCCAGTTGCTAAAAGTGATAGAACTTGCAAACTGTGACGTAAAAATATAAATGACATAACTTTTAGAATGATGCACTGCGTTCTACATGCTGTGTGCCACCTCAAACACACGAAGCGAGGGCTGGGGATCTACCTAACGGTAGAGTAACTTCCCCTGTTTGACCATCGAATTAGGCGAGATCACTCCCACACACCATGAAATTACTCCCCTGAATTATTTCTGAACAATTCCTATTAAAACGGACTGTCATGTCCCATCGGCCTCACCTCGAATGTCCAGTTTCTGTGGCCCTTCCAAGGGATTGCAGCGGAACTTCTCCATGGATTTGAGGATGTGGACACCCACAGTAGGTCGACGACCAAAGTTGCGGTGGTCATGTACGGTGATGTTCATTGAGGGCATGTACAGCTCTTCTTGAGCTATCATCTATATACGAGTAAAATAGTGGAGCACATAAATTATCTTTTTATGTATTTTAAAAAAAATGTTTGCCATTTATAAGTGATCCTCTCGCATATAATAATAATACTGGTTATTTATAGAGCGCTTAACTCCCTTTGCAGGGTGTTCAAAGCGCTGAACAAAGGCCTAAACACTAACATACAGATAAACACCAAGCCAAGAATAATCAACATGAAGACAAGTATCAATGAATATAAACATTAAAAATAAGTGAGACTGTTCATACAAAATGCATGTAATAATCTCTCTCGCCCCCCTCCCCCCCCCCCCCCCCCCCCCCCCCCCCCCCCACGCATGCACGCACACACACACATACTGCAGGGTAATATCATCAAGGACTACGTGGATTAGAGGTGAGAGTATGAGGTTTCAAAAAGATGAGTTTTCAGAGAAGTTTTGAAAGACTGGACAGAGGAAGAGTGGCGAACACTGTGTGGTAAGCTATTCCAGACCGAGGGAGCAGAGTACGAGAAAGAAGATTCACCGAAGGATTTAGTTTTAATACGGGGAGTGGAGAGCAGGCATGAGTCGGAGGAAGATCTGAGATGTCGGGTGGGAGTAAAGTTCATGTCTTTTATAACGCTCCTCCAATGCCTCTTCCTTTTTCTTTTTTTTCTCTTTTAAAAAACAAACAAAACGTTTGTTGTTTGTTGTTGGGTTGTTTTCTTCATTTTCCCCCCTCTTATTTTTTCTTTTTCTTTTCTGTGTCTGTATTGAATGATTGATTCACTGCTTAATTTATTTATTGCACATCTGTCTGTCTTTATTAAGTTAAAAAAAAGGAATGGATGTATGCTAAATTGTAAAATGCATGTATATGTTTGCTTATGTTCGATTCATTCATTCATTCATTAAAAACAAGTTTGAAACAAAACAAAAAAATAGTGGAGCACAACAAACTGGAGAGGAAATCACTGTGCTGATAGAAACCAGAAATATAGACACCACACAAACAAAAATACACATGAAATATTTCAATGTTTCAACATCAAAAACCAGATCTACGGAAGGGGAAATACAGATCTACGGAATACGGTGGAGGGGGAATACGGATCTACGGAGGGGAAATACGGAGGGGGAATACGGATCTACGGAGGGGGAATACGGATCTACGGAGGGGGAATACGGATCTACGGAGGGGGAATACGGATCTACGGAGGGGAAATAATCTACGGAGGGGGAATACGGATCTACGGAGGGGGAATACGGATCTACGGAGGGGGGGATCTACGGAGGGGGAATACGGATCTACGGAGGGGGAATCGGATCGGAGGGGGAATACGGATCTACGGAGGGGAAATACGTATCTACGGAGGGGAATACGGATCTACGGACGGAGGGGAATACGGATCTCTACGGATCTACGGAGGGGGAATACGGATCTACGGAAGGGGAATACGGATCTACGGAAGGGGAATACGGATCTACGGAGGGGAAATACGGATCTACGGAGGGGAATACGGATCTATGGAGGGGGGGATCTACGGAGGGGAATACGGATCTACGGAGGGGAATACGGATCTACGGAGGGGGAATACGGATCTACGGAGGGGGAATACGGATCTACGGAGGGGAAATACGGATCCGGAGGGGGAATACGGATCTACGGAGGGGGAATACGGATCTACGGAGGGGTATACGGATCTACGGAGGGGGAATACGGATCCGGAGGGGGAATACGGATCTACGGAGGGGGAATACGGATCTACGGAGGGGGAATACGTAGATCTCTATTCGGATCTACGGAGGGGGAATACGGATCGGATCTACGGAGGGGGAATACGGATCTACGGAGGGGGAATACGGATCTACGGAGGGGGAATACGGATCTACCCTCGGATCTACGGAAGGGGAATACGGATCTACGGAAGGGGAATACGGATCTACGGTAGGGAATATGGATCCGTATCTGTATTCCCCCTCTGTAGATCCGTATTCCCCCTCCGTAGATCCGTATTCCCCCTCCGTAGATCCGTATTCCCCCTCCGTAGATCCGTATTCCCCCTCCGTAGATCCGTATTATTCCATAGATCCGTATTCCCCCTCCGTAGATCCGTATTCCCCCTCCGTATTCCCCCTCCGTAGATCCGTATTCCCCCTCCGTAGATCCGTATTCCCCCTCCGTAGATCCGTATTCCCCCTCCGTAGATCCGTATTCCCCCTCCGTAGATCCGTATTCCCCCTCCGTAGATCCGTATTCCCCCTCCGTAGATCCGTATTCCCCCTCCGTAGATCCGTATTCCCCCTCCGTAGATCCGTATTCCCCCTCCGTAGATCCGTATTCCCCCTCCGTAGATCCGTATTCCCCCTCCGTAGATCCGTATTCCCCCTCCGTAGATCCGTATTCCCCCTCCGTAGATCCGTATTCCCCCTCCGTAGATCCGTATTCCCCCTCCATAGATCCGTATTCCCCCTCCGTAGATCCGTATTCCCCCTCCGTAGATCTGTATTCCCCCTCCGTAGATCCGTATTCCCCCTCCGTAGATCCGTATTCCCCCTCCGTAGATCTGTATTCCCCCTCCGTAGATCCGTATTCCCCCTCCATAGATCCGTATTTCCCCTCCGTAGATCCATATTCCCCCTCCGTAGATCTGTATTCCCCCTCCGTAGATCCGTATTCCCCCTCCGTAGATCCGTATTCCCCCTCCGTAGATCCGTATTCCCCCTCCGTAGATCCGTATTCCCCCTCCGTAGATCCGTATTCCCCCTCCGTAGATCCGTATTCCCCCTCCGTAGATCCGTATTCCCCCTCCGTAGATCCGTATTCCCCCTCCGTAGATCCGTATTCCCCCTCCGTAGATCCGTATTCCCCCTCCGTAGATCCGTATTCCCCCTCCGTAGATCCGTATTCCCCCTCCGTAGATCCGTATTCCCCCTCCGTAGATCCGTATTCCCCCTCCGTAGATCCCTCCCCTCCGTAGATCCGTATTCCCCCTCCGTAGATCCGTATTCCCCCTCCGTAGATCTGTATTCCCCCTCCGTAGATCCGTATTCCCCCTCCATAGATCCGTTTTTCCCCTCCGTATTCTCCCTCCGTAGATCTGTATTCCCCCTCCGTAGATCCGTATTCCCCCTCCGTAGATCCGTATTCCCCCTCCGTAGATCCGTATTCCCCCTCCGTAGATCCGTATTCCCCCTCCGTAGATCCGTATTCCCCCTCCGTAGATCCGTATTCCCCCTCCGTAGATCCGTATTCCCCCTCCGTAGATCCGTATTCCCCCTCCGTAGATCCGTATTCCCCCTCCGTAGATCCGTATTCCCCTTCCGTAGATCCGTATTCCCCCTCCGTAGATCCGTATTCCCCCTCCGTAGATCCGTATTCCCCCTCCGTAGATCCGTATTCCCCTTCCGTAGATCCTTATTCCCCTTCCGTAGATCCTTATTCCCCCTCCGTAGATCCGTATTCCCTCTCCGTAGATCCTTATTCCCCTTCCGTAGATCCTTATTCCCCCTCCGTAGATCCGTATTCCCTCTCCGTAGATCCATATTCCCCTTCCGTAGATCCTTATTCCCCTTCCGTAGATCCTTATTCCCCCTCCGTAGATCCGTATTCCCTCTCCGTAGATCCTTATTCCCCTTCCGTAGATCCTTATTCCCCCTCCGTAGATCCGTATTCCCTCTCCGTAGATCCGTATTCCCCTTCCGTAGATCCGTATTCCCCCTCCGTAGATCCATATTCCCTCTCCGTAGATCCATATTCCCCTTCCGTAGATCCGTATTCCCCCTCCGTAGATCTGTATTCCCCCTCCGTAGATCCGTATTCCCCCTCCGTAGATCCGTATTCCCCCTCCGTAGATCCGTATTCCCCCTCCATAGATCCGTATTCCCCCTCCGTAGATCCGTATTCCCCCTCCGTAGATCCGTATTCCCCCTCCGTAGATCCGTATTCCCCCTCCGTAGATCCGTATTCCCCCTCCATAGATCCGTATTCCCCTCCGTAGATCCGTATTCCCCCTCCATAGATCCGTATTCCCCTCCGTAGATCCGTATTCCCCCTCCGTAGATCCGTATTCCCCCTCCGTAAATCTACGGAGGGGGAATACGGATCTAGTGCATATCTACGGAGGGGGAATACGGATCTATGGAGGGGGAATACGGATCTACGGAGGGGGAATATGGATCTACGGAGGGGGAATACGGATCTACAGAGGGGGAATACGGATCTACGGAGGGGGTATACGGATCTACGGAGGGGGAATATGAATCTACGGAGGGGGAATACGGATCTACGGAGGGGGAATACGGATCTACGGAGGGGGAATACGAACATGTGCGCACATTTTTTTCATTTTTTCTTTTACTTATTTACGGATTGGGCACAGGTTTCCGCAAGAAATCTCAGCATGTATGTGTACATACCCTAAACAGACAAATAGATACTCTACAAAGAAGAAGTATACAGTAGAAATTACAATAAAATCTAGACTTACAGACGCAAACAAAGCATCTCCTTCCTTGGCGGAGGTAATAATGGATTAAGGAAGGGAAAACTGGATGCTGGGCGACGTCACGCTTAGCTGGACAGAGCACACTTCTTGCGCCTGTCATGGCTGCGTGCATGCTTACAATAGATAATATTTTAGTAGTTTATTCATATTTATTTATATTTGCAAAGCGTCATGAGCTCAAGAGTGATAGGGTGCTCTGGAAATGTTAGTTATTATTATTTTTTTTTATTTTTTTATTGAAGATTTTTTTCCATTTTATAAATGTAGCCACAAACTTAAACATTGGACAAAAAAACACCTAAGAGGAAAGTTTAATGGTGTGGTTGTTTTTTCTTCTTCAATTCTTGTACGTGAAACACATACAAGTATAGAATATAATGATGATTTTGGATTAAACGATAACGACAACACTCAGAAACATGAACAGCACTCAATGGTCACAAGGACAACAACAACACAACTACAACAGCAATAATAATAGTGACTGTGTGATGATGGTAGCAAGAACAATGACGATGATGATATGATGATGATGGTCATTATTATTATTATCATCATTATGATTATAAAAAAGCGCAGTCTTACCACATCAAAGAAGAGCAAGGGGTTGTCAAAGTTGGGGTTTTTCTTGGTGTCCTTGATGACGGAGGTCGTCTGCAGGTGACCGCCGCACTCAAACTGGATGCTGGGGGAGGTCACGTTGGACAGATGATACTTCTTCATGTTGCGAACCCCCCAGCACATCACCTAATGTTCACGCCACAATAATGATGAAAGGATCCGTAACTGGGCGCTTTGATGTCTTCTTCTTCTTCTTCGATCGCTCAGACAGTTTACTTTCAATTATGAGTGCAGATGCGTCATGCTGCCGTTATGCGCCTAAGAAATAGTTAGGCCCAGCAAGTCCAACTTCGGCTGGAGGAAATGTTTTTGAAAGTGTTTCTTGAAAAAAGGCAGAAGAATGGACTGGTAAGGCAGAAAGATAGTAGATGACAGCAAGCAAAGGGAAAAGGCAGAGTCAAAGAGAGTGACAGATTAGAGGAAGTTACAAGCACAGAACATCCAGAAGGTGGGGGAACTATTTATACAAAAGATTCCCTGGTATCCCCACGGGGGGGCCTTTGTTGTCAATCGTTATTCTGGATCTGGATGCGTACAGTGGAACCTCCCTTAAAAGACATTCAAAAATCATCCCAAATGAGGTAATACAAGGGAGGGGTCTTATAAGGGAGGTAATTTTAATACTCACTAAGAAGGGCAATGTCTCAGAAAGTAGGTCTTATATGTGGGAGAGAGTCTTATAATGGGAGGTCTTATAAGGGAGGTTCCACTGTACGTCGAAGGAGCCTATAAACTCGACTTTTTTTTTTTTTTTAAATACTGGGATAGGCATGTAAGCTTAGGACTGAAGTCATTTACAAATCACTTTCATAACATAGACTTTGAAACATTAAAGGCCTGCTCGACTACATATGATTCGTTGTCAGTGCGATGTGATTGTGACAATGTGAATCATCATTCACGTGAAATTTGTGTATTCGGTCTACTTGAGTAAATACAGTGTAAGTAGTAGAATTATTTTTAAGCAGAAGCATTCTCACATGAATTATGACTCGCATGGTCCCAATCGCATCGCACTGACAGCGAATCGTATGTAGTGTAGCCGGCCCTTTAGTGCCTATTTTACTCACAAGGAAGTCCGACTGGCGAACAGTGTAAGAATAGTGTAAGAAATTAAAAACAATATCACTGATCTAATTTTATTGAAACTAACATTTTTGGGGGAAAACTGTCCTGTTGGCTTTTTTATTTTATTGACAATATAATTTTCTTTGCAAAATCATTTTTTTAATTATTATTAATGGAACTTTTATAACATTTGCAATACCCCACTGCCTTTGAGTAGATTTCTGACTCTTATCTTGAGTATCTCTGTACATTCTTTCAACAGAAGCACGCGCACACGCACACACACGTCCACACCCACACCCCCCCAACACACACACCAACACCCCCCCCCCACACACACACTACACCCCCCCCCACACACACACCCACACAAACCTACACCCACACCCCAACACCCACCCATACACACCTCAATTCCGGTGCGTTGCACAACAGGTCTCACACCACTGGGCACTTCAAAGACGGTGTCCCGTTTGGGAGGGAGGAAGGGCAGGTCCTTGCCAGTCAGCTGTGGAAAAGGATACAGTGTCACCATACTGCAGGGCTGGATCTAGGAGGGGTGGGGGTCCTAGTTTTAGGACACCCCTCTCCCCCAATTGTGTACCTTACACAAGGATGAATCGTAAGAGAATGGCTAGATTTGTGCCTTAATAATCATTAAATTCCGGGGGTGAAGCCGCCTGGGCCCTCCTAAGGGGAATTGCCCCTTAACCTGTAATCTATGCAGCTCCCTGGACCCCCAGCAGACCCCCCCCCCCTCTTATGAATCACTTGGCCTGATACTCTCTCCTCTTTATCATTATCTCTTACATTACTTTTTGCATTAGCTTGTCAATCAGAGGTGTTGTTCTATGCGTTTCCCTGGAGTTGTTACACATCAGGGAGAAGCAAAGGGGAGTAACAACAGGTGTGTGACAGCGTGTCGTCAGATTCCACAGCACAGAATACACATGCAGTGGGAAACAAATAATTAGTGTGGAGGCAGGGAGGTTGAAACTAAGAATAATTCGTAACTTGAAATTTTGATGGAATGACATTGAGTGATAGCTTAACCCTATACAAAGTTTCATTTGAACCGATGGATTTCTTTAGATGGAACATTGTTTACCGGACAAACGGGTGGGCATGAAGGCCTAGACAAAACAGCAAAATGCAGAAACATAACTTCGTTTGGGGAGAGAGACAAAATCCATCCACTCAGTCACTACACAGATGCTCAGATAGAGAGAGTTGACTTGACACTTGACAATTTTTAAATTCTCAAGACTTCTGTCCATAGCACAGAGTTGAATTAAAACAAAACCAGAAACAAAAACATAGCACATAATTATGAACAATATCCCAAATGTGAACAAAATTTTAAAACCACCTTTCCTCAACCTATCTGCCCCAGCTTCCCCACCCGATCCAATTTTCAGAGAGAGAGAGAGAGAGAGAGAGAGAGAGAGAGAGAGAGAGAGAGAGAGAGAGAGAGAGAGAGAGAGAGAGAGAGAGAGAGAGAGAGAGAGAGAGAGAGAGAGAGAGAGAGAGAGAGAGAGAGAGAGAGAGAGAGAGAGAGAGAGAGAGAGAGAGAGAGCACCACAGAACCTGAAAGAGCTCAAAAGCAGCGAGCAGGCTTCCCCCAGGTTTGTCTGCCCGTTTGATATCGTACCACTCCAGAACAGGAGTGCGGCGGTCAGTTGGCTTTAGCTTGACCATCGGCTTAGCTTTGGTTCGACCCAAAAATTCAGCCTTTCCCTGCACAGTGACATCTCTCGTTTCAGTAAACCATCAGTTAATGATCTTAAAAGGCGGGCAAAGAACTGTTTATCGCAAAATGGCACATAACTCTTATCAGAGCCGCCTGGAAAGTTCTTAGATTTTTTAAATTTATTATGTCTCCCCTCCTCCTCTCTAAAGCTGTGTGCACATTTATGCGCCAAATTCCGTATGGGAACCCATCTGCAATCCGCAAAAAATCTGCAAGTAAAAAATATGGAGGGGTGTGCACAAATACGCACAGAAACCCATTTGCCTATTTCTTCCTTTCTTTTAATTTATTTGCATCCCTGTGGGGATATCGGGAGGGTCTTTCGTAAAAATAGTTCCCCCACCGTGCTAGGAACTTCCTTTATTTAATCTGCCACTTTCTCTGACCGTGACTCTGCCTTTTCCCTTTGCTTTCTATCATCTACTATCTTTCTGACTTATTGGCCCATTCTCCTGCCTTTAAATTTAAAAAAAAAATCCAAATAAACCTTTCTCCTTTGAGCTCCTCTGAAATTGGAATTTCGGAGTATTCAGCTGGGAGACCAGTGAAAACTGAAAACCGGACACATATGCACCTTACCCATTATGGCCTTTTGGCCCGGGAATGCAGAAGAAGAAGAACTGAATTTGTGGACTGCGGACGGGATGTGCGCATGGGTTCACGCGTAAATGTTCGCACACTCTATAGTCTCATTGTTTAAGCTTTTAATATAATGATTTAGCATCATAATAAAATAGCATAAAAAACATATAGTACAACCATTAGTTTCTGACAGCAATGGAACATCATTTTACAACTTATCGGTGTGTGTTTTGTGTGCGCGAATGATGACTCTGAAACTAAGACACATTGCACAGGCACTCATTGCTTCAACCTAAAAGATCCACCAGATCACGTGTCAAAATCACAGGTTTCACATGTTTTTTCCTCTTATATCTGGTAAGAAATCTTGTTCTGACCAGGTCTCACTTCCATACAAATGCCCCCAAATTCAAACCGAAACATCAATTTAAAGAGTAGCCTCAATTTGTATATGGGGACATGTGTATGTGGGTCACAGCTACCCAGAAAAAAACAAGGGATTTAATCGTGGTGTGTCAGTGTGTCTTTAAGGATTAGATAGCCTCTGGGGAGCCTCCCCAAAGCCACTGTTGTGAGGTTGTAAAAAAAAACACAACCCAACAACAAACATACATTCCATGTTGAAAACGTTTCATGATCAGCACTTCTAGATGCACAGATCATATGTGATGGTGCATGGGAAAAACCTACATAAGTCGCTCAGAATGATTTTAGCAAAAGCCAATAATAGTCAACAACCCCCAAAATATAAAGTTTCTATTTCGGGCATATTTATGTCTATTGTTATGTGTTCTACCAGTATCCACAACATAAAAGACAATTTTGAATGATTTCTTTGTTTATTTGATCATTTTTTAAATCAAGTCAATAGACACACAGAGGCAAACTTGTATCTTCTATGCCCGATTTCTGCAAATGTTCTATCGCGAATGCCAAACTTCAAATAATTATAAAATAAAAACTAGACAAGATAGCTCAATTCGGTTTTCTGTGTATTAACAAGGAATCTTTGTTCAACCATGAAAAATTAAAATCTCAATTTATGCCAGCATTCCATTATGTCTGTTTTTCCCATACACTGTCACATATAGTAGTGGCTATATATTATTTCTTCACGACGCGAAAGGGCGGTTATTTTACATAGGTGGCGCCCGCAATTCAGTACACGGGTCAGGGAGTACACCATTTTCAGCTAAAAGCCTTGTTTAAGATGACATCTTTTTGTTGTAATTTCTTAAAATTCGGTTTACAAGAAAAGTGAATACAAGCACAGACTCTATACAATCTGATACAAGTACCATATTTTTCCAACTAAAAGGCGATACTTTTCCCCCCAGACTGAGACCCTTGCGCTATTACAAAATGACTACAGTGTACTAAAATGGTAAGAAAATATAATAACAGAATCTGAATTTTGTGTACAATTTGTGGTTGTGCGCCTTATAGTCTGAAGAATATGGTACAGGCAACACATACGAAAGCATCGTGGTCAAACAGTTCGATGTAGACGTCCGGCGGGTCTTTCTGCAGGTTCCTGGGCAAGCCATGGATCTCTATCTCCGCGAAGATGAGGGTCTGATCCCAGGTTGGACACAACGTCTTGTCCACCCGCTCTGTCGAAGCGCTTTGTGTGAGGAAACTCACCTGGGCGAACGGATCTGTGGCAGCGGGAACATTCATCAGTTAAAGGGCCAGCCACACTGCATACGATTCGATCACAACATGATGCTATTAGTTGCTCGTTTTCAACACTAGTACCACTAATCAATATTTTGATTGAAAAGAAAAAGTGTAATATATGGAAAACAGAAGCAGAGTATCATTGGAGACATTCAAAAACCTCGTATCTCAATTTTGGTAGTTTTGAGAAAAATTTAAAAAAACTTAAAAAAATTAACCGCGTTGACCACGATTGATTAACTATGATGAATATTGCGAGTTTAGTCATGCATTTCGTTAAAATTACTTAAAACATTTTTTTTTTAGATTGGAAAAGAACGAAGATACGATGTTTTTGTCCTTAGCTAGATCTGAATTTGGGACATACAAGGTTTTTTTAATCTATTTTCACAACCTCATTTACCCCAGATAGAAAGTCGTTAGAGATACGAGCTTTTGGTGGAAGGTTGCGGAAAAATTGGAAAGCTGACTGTGTATCTAACTTAAAAAACAAAACAAAAATTGAGATACAAGGTGTTTGAATTTCACCGACGGTATGAATGGTTTCCCAAACTGCACCTACAGGAAAAGGCGATAGTATTGCATTAGACAAATGTATTGAAAATCAATGAAAATATGTTAGGAAGCAATGCAACATTTGGTTGAATGTTGCACCAAGAATTGTCTTTTTCAGACAACAGAAAATATAATTACACAAATAAACAGTTTCAGACAATAACATTTATCCCAACAGACCACACAGCTCACATTCTCAGCATCAGAAAGTTAGACCCAGATTTCACTGCCTAGGCCCTAAGCTTTCCCATTTTCCAGCAGCAGTGAGCCTGCCAAAAATAGACCTCTCCCTTTTTTTCTTCTCCTGCTGCCTTCAAGGCCTTTCTGACCTTTTAGTTACCTCTCCCTTACTGGCTGGATAGAGATAACAGTCTCTCTCTCTCTCTCTCTCTCTCTCTCTGGTGGCATAGGTAGCGAGTTTAAAATAGAACAGCAGTGGTGCTGGCTCAGATGAGAAGCAGGCAGGAAAAAGGAAGGGTAAGTGGCTAGAGTGGGCCAAACTTTATGAAGCCAGAATGCGGCAGAAAAACATGCTGTGACCAGACTTTTGTGGTTTGTGCAACATCTAATCATTTTGTTTTCTTATCTGAGACCTCTGCCCAAATCTGTGTCCTTGCAGACTACTTTGTTCGGAAGAGAGTTTAAACCAGACAAAAGAAAAAGACAAGCAATCAAACAAAGGAAGGAGGCAGAGTGGCTAAGACGTTCGTTCGCCTGCCAATTTCAATGCATGACTGCAGCATGAGTGACCCGGGTTCGTATCCTGGCCTCGCCCTTTTCTTTCTAGTTCGACAGGAAAATCGAACTGAACGTCGAGTCCTTCAGATGGGGACTTAAAGCTAGAACTGCGCATGAAAAATCCCACAGCAGTTGAAAGTCGGTAACAGCTAGCAGGGAGGAATCCTGCTGCCTGGTATGGCAAAATTGATAGCTAAGTTTCCGAAGTCTGCCCCTCTTCCTCACCCTGCCTCCCAAAAAGACGGTAGGTGTTGCGCTTTCCGGAGGAGAGCAGCCCAAATTTCACAGAGCTAAGTCTCTGTGACTAGAAAGTACCAAGTACCAAAAATATGAACCCAAAACACAATCTGTCACCTGAGAGACCAGTGGTATCGGCAGCCAATAGGTCCATTGCCTGGTAGATGTAAGCCCTCAACTGGTACTTGGTGGGATCTACACACACACACACAAGCACATGCACACACATACGCACGCATACACACATACACATGCATGCGCACACACACACAAACTCACACACACATAAGCACGCTACTGTGTAATCCATTTTACACAGTTAAAAACAATGGTAGCTAAAAAAGAGAAGCCTCTTGTTAAAATACATTTTTATGTTGTTGTTACTTTTGTTTTTATCATGTTTGGTGCATGTGTAAGTGTGTGTGTGTGTGTGTGTGTACGTGTGTGGTTGGGCTATTGTTTGTGGCGTTCAATAATGGGTGATGGACAAAGATGTAGTTTAGTCACCCCCTACCCCTCAATTTTCTGCATTGAACATTTTCACTGAGAAGCAACATTCTGTCATTTTGTTTTTGAAAGAGATAAGGTTAGGATCAGCCTGGAATTATTCATAAAACTGAATGAAACACTTTGAATTTGAGGGTCGTGAACATGATGGGGGGGGGGGGGGGGGCAGGGGACTAAAGTACATCTGTGTGTGGGGGGGGGGGGGGGGGGGGGGGGTGGGGGGGGGGGGAGGGAGTGAGTGATGAGATCGGATGGCAGAAAAAGGGAAAGTATTATACCGCTAAAATGTCTTTGTAACGCTCCCTGAATAGAAAATAAATAACTATTATTATTTTGTTTATCAGTAGTAGTAGTAGGTGCAGGAGGAGTAGTAGTAGTAGCAGCAGCAGCAGCAACAGCAGCAGCAGCAGCAGCAGTAGTAGTAGTAGTAGGAGGAGGAGGAGGAAGAGGAGGAGGAGGAGTAGCAGCAGAAGCAGCAGCAGTAGTAGGAGGAGGAGGAGTAGCAGCAGCAGCAGTAGTAGTAGTCGTAGTAGTAGTAGGAGGAGGAGGAGGAGGAGGAATAGCAGCAGAAACAGCAGCAGCAGTAGTAGTAGTAGTAGGAGGAGGAGGAGGAGGAGGAGGAGGAGAAGGAGGAGGAGGAATAGCAGCAGAAGCAGCAGCAGCAGCAGTAGTAGTAGGAGGAGGAGGAGGAGGAATAGCAGCAGAAACAGCAGCAGCAGCAGTAGTAGTAGTAGTAGGAGGAGGAGGAGGAGGAGGAGGAGGAGAAGGAGGAGGAGGAATAGCAGCAGAAGCAGCAGCAGCAGTAGTAGTAGTAGTAGTAGTAGTAGTAGTAGGAGGAGGAGGAGGAGGAGGAATAGCAGCAGAAGCAGCAGCAGCAGAAACAGCAGCAGCAGTAGTAGTAGTAGTAGTAGTAGTAGTAGTAGTAGTAGTAGTAGTAGTAGTAGTAGTAGTAGTAGTAGTAGTAGTAGTAGTAGTAGTAGTAGTAGTAGTAGTAGTAGTAGAGGAGGAGGAGGAGGAGGAGGAGTAGGAGTAGTAGTAGTAGTAGTAGGAGGAGTAGTAGTAGTAGTAGTAGTAGTAGTAGTAGTAGTAGTAGTAGGAGGAGGAGGAGTAGTAGTAGTAGTAGTAGTAGTAGTAGTAGTAGGAGGAGGAGGAGGAGGAGTAGTAGTAGTAGTAGTAGTAAGAGGAGGAGTAGTAGTAGTAGTAGTAGTAGTAGTAGTAGGAGGAGGAGGAGTAGTAGTAGTAGTAGTAGTAGGAGGAGTAGTAGTAGTAGTAGTAGTAGTAGTAGTAGGAGGCGGAGGAGGAGTAGTAGTAGTAGTAGTAGTAGTAGTAGTAGGAGGAGGAGGAGGAGGAGGAGGAGGAGGAGGAGGAGTAGTAGTAGCAGCAGCAGTAGTAGTAGTATAAGTAGTAATGTTACTCTTACTTCTTACATACCTTTGAAAGACAGGAACATCTTGGGAGCAGTTAAAGCGAGATTGGCCGTCTGAAAATTGAATGGATGGAATGGTGAAATTGAGGTAACGTGGATTATAACAGTTGCCTAGAAAAGAGTAGATGAGGTATATGTCTATAGAGACATCTGGATAGATTGTATTGCTAACAATAGGATGAGCAATCTCATGTCTTTAACACTGCAGTGAATAAGTGGTAGCGTTTCCATGTTTTGACAACGGCATGAAACCACAAACACACAGACAGACAGACACACACAGACACTGTCACATACACCACACACACATACTCTCTCTCACATACACACGCACGCATACACACATATGCGCGTACACACACATGCACACACACACACGCACACACACACACGCACACACACACACACACACTAAGTGAAACTAATTTGTTTAGTCTATCTATCATCAGACAATCATTGGTTTTACTTACTATGAGTATAACACTCATGCAAAATACATTAGAATTTCGCTAAAAAACCCACAAAAAACCCAGCAAGAAGCTTACAAGAAACAAGAAAGCCACTTCTGGCGATAGTTGGAACGGATTTCAAACTTAAATATTATTATTATGAAAAGATGGAAAAAGTAAAAGTATGAAAAAAAAAAAAAAAAAAAAAAGAAGTATGAAAGCATGTTTACACTTACCATTGCTGGTTTCTTATCTCGCCTCCATCGACTTTTCTTCTTCTCCTTCGACGTAATGGAATCCAATACACTGGCTATCTTCGGCGGTGGCTGTTGCTAGTGTACAGGAGTAAAAACGAAAATAGTTCCTCTTTCATTCACCAGGTAAGCTAAAAGTTATAAATCTTACATACATTTTTGATGTTGCTAGACCGCAGGTTTTTTTCCCCTTGTTACAGTTTTAAGCTTACTTCATAAAAGTGGACATAGTTTGCTTTACAAATGCAATAAATCTGACACATAACTAACACAACTACACTGCAATAAATCTGACACATAAGTAACACAACTAAGCGACATATCAACAGTATGTACTTGTGAGTAATAGATATACGTCATCCATTCACTTCGGTCATTATTAGTGTGTTGTCTTCATTCACCTCGGCAAAGTCTTTTTTAAGACGAAAATTTGGTTTTCTTCACCTCGTTTATTATTTGTTCATCTTCATGTGTTTGTGTGAGAGCAGCGCTTTGATGGTTTTTTAGTTCAATTTCACTGTGTTTTTAAGGGAAAAGTTACCGTACAAGAACATGAGCAATTCCCTATTGATGACAAGTACTACTGTATAAATGATCACGAAAAAGCAAATCCCTTCTATGTTGTCATAATTTAGGTTTGTGACAATGTCAAAGGCCCTACAAAAATCAAGGACATCAGCAATTCCCTATTGATGACAAGTACTAAAAATGATCACGAAAAAAAACCCCACCTTCTATGTTGTCATAATTTAGGTTTGTGACAATGTCAAAGGCCCTACAAAAATCAAGGACATCAACAATTCCCTATTGATGACAAGTACTAAAAATGATCACGAAAAAACCCCCCACCTTCTATGTTGTCATAATTTAGGTTTGTGACAATGTCAAAGGCCCTACAAAAATCAAGGACATCAGCAATTCCCTATTGATGACAAGTACTAAAAATGATCACGAAAAAAAACCCCACCTTCTATGTTGTCATAATTTAGGTTTGTGACAATGTCAAAGGCCCTACAAAAATCAAGGACATCAGCAATTCCCTATTGATGACAAGTACTAAAAATGATCACGAAAAAAACCCCCACCTTCTATGTTGTCATAATTTAGGTTTGTGACAATGTCAAAGGCCCTACAAAAATCAAGGACATCAGCAATTCCCTATTGATGACAAGTACTAAAAATGATCACGAAAAAAAACCCCACCTTCTATGTTGTCATAATTTAGGTTTGTGACAATGTCAAAGGCCCTACAAAAATCAAGGACATCAGCAATTCCCTATTGATGACAAGTACTAAAAATGATCACGAAAAAAAACCCCACCTTCTATGTTGTCATAATTTAGGTTTGTGACAATGTCAAAGGCCCTACAAAAATCAAGGACATCAACAATTCCCTATTGATGACAAGTACTAAAAATGATCACGAAAAAAAACCCCACCTTCTATGTTGTCATAATTTAGGTTTGTGACAATGTCAAAGGCCCTACAAAAATCAAGGACATCAGCAATTCCCTATTGATGACAAGTACTAAAAATGATCACGAAAAAAAACCCCACCTTCTATGTTGTCATAATTTAGGTTTGTGACAATGTCAAAGGCCCTACAAAAATCAAGGACATCAACAATTCCCTATTGATGACAAGTACTAAAAATGATCACGAAAAAAAACCCCACCTTCTATGTTGTCATAATTTAGGTTTGTGACAATGTCAAAGGCCCTACAAAAATCAAGGACATCAGCAATTCCCTATTGATGACAAGTACTAAAAATGATCACGAAAAAAAACCCCACCTTCTATGTTGTCATAATTTAGGTTTGTGACAATGTCAAAGGCCCTACAAAAAAAAAGGATCACCCACTCGCAGTTGCCTTTATGGCTTATTTTTGAGTGTTTTTTCTTTGACTTTTAGAGTATTTATTTACCCGAGTAGGCCTACCTATTTGATACTTTTCGCCTTGCGAACAGTCATTTTACAATACACAGTATAAACGATACCATCCAGGGCTCCCAGGGACCCCCATTTGAGGGTCTATGAAGTACTAAAACTCTGAAGGACCCTCTAAAAGAATGTGCAGGGGGTCCCAGGGATGCACTATAAAAGATTCTTGTTAGCATTCGCAATGCCACTCGGACCCTATATCTCGCCTCTAGGACCCTCTATACTATAAGTGAAGGAGTCCCTGGGACCCCTTGTTTTGCGGGACGATTGGGAGCCCTGCTATCTCATTCTGAAACCTAATGACACACACACACACATCTCATGGCATGTTCTTTCAATTTCATGGAAACAACAAAAATCTAATTCTAACGTACCTATTTCTGATCCGAGCCAGGCAAAATGCTCCTTCTCAGTCAAAGACCCCCCACGTCACGTGTCGTCACATTCCCTCTTATGCTTGGAAGATTCCTTAAGATTTCTTACCAGCTATAAGAGGGAAAACAGGTGAAAACCATGATTTTGACACGTGACGTGCTGGGTCTTTAAAAAAAGAAAAGAAAAAAAGGTCAATGACAAAGTTGGGGAGTTTGAATGCAAAACTGCACATGTGTTGTGTTTTATTAAGGAAGATTTTTTTGATTTTTTAAATCATAACTAGATTAATATGAATGCTGTTTTATTTAAGGCATTCTGACAGGCTACTTAATTTTACTTCATTTTCAAAGCACGATGAGTTAGGCCTACTTTCCGTCCCTATGGAAGGAATGACTGACTGGTCAACTACGTATACAGTAGAACCTCCCTATTAAGACCTCCCCAATAAGACTCCCTCTCTGATTGTGACCAACATTTTTTTCACACACACACCTTCATATCCGGACTTCCTCTGATAGCCGGTATGTGGCTGTCCATGTGGCAGGGTAGTCAAAAACGGTCACACACGTAATGTTCTCATCCCTAGCTGGTGCATTTGTACTAGTGTTCAAGTGCTTCAACTGTTGGCATGATCCCTGGAGTCTTTAAGCCAGGGAGCCAGGGAGTCTTTAAGACAACAGCAACATATCCGGACTACTGGGTGACTACCTCCCTTTAAGACCCCCTCCCTTATAAGCCCTAATTTGGACTGTTTTTTCAAGGTCATATATTAGGGAGGTTCCACTCACAGCAGGGGCGGACCAAATCATTCATAAGGGGGGGGGGGGTACTTTCACCCTTGTACAAGGTACATCTTGGGATAGAGGGGGTTCCGGAAACCCAGGATCCCCCCCTGATCCACCCCTGCACTGTACCATCTCAGTGAAACTGAAGAAGCAGGCGGCCGCTGTCTCGTCCGTGGCTACCATCTTGCGGTGCCATCGTCGCCGTCTGACCAGGTCTGTGGCGTGTTCCTCCGCCGAGAACTGCATGGTGAACAGGGGGGCGTACTGCCAGCCCTCCGCCATCTTGTCCTGTCAGCCAGCCAACAACCCAGAGATCGAGTCACGATGAACCATTCTCAGGGATTCCCTGATACCCAGAGACCGAGTCACAATAAACCATTCTCAGGGATTCCCTGATACCCAGAGATCGAGTCACGATAAACCATTCTCAGGGATTCCCTGATACCCAGAGATCGAGTCACGATAAACCATTCTCAGGGATTCCCTGATACCCAGAGACCGAGTCACAATAAACCATTCTCAGGGATTCCCTGATACCCAGAGATCGAGTCACGATAAACCATTCTCAGGGATTCTGTGATACCCAGAGATCGAGTCACGATAAACCATTCTCAGGGATTCCCTGATACCCAGAGATCGAGTCACGATAAACCATTCTCAGGGATTCCGTGATAGCGGAGCATACAAGAGAATGTTTTTTTTTTTTTTTAAATGTTGATTAATGGATACGATAATGATTAAGAAGAAGATGATGCTAGGAGTTTTGCGTTTAGGTCCGAGACTACGTGACAGAATTGCGCTCTGCGGTCCCTTTCATTTAGTTATCAGTTTATCACGGCGTCAACCAGGCATGAGAGATACAAACGCCTGAAGGTGTTGGTGAGGAAATTAGAGCAACACTCTAGGAATCGCATCCGTCAAGTGGATGAAGCTCGACTGTATGGCTTCCCATTGAGCCCCTAGCACACTCACTCTGGGTAGGAGTTGGTCCCTGACCGAAAACCCCGGGAAAAAAACCAACCCTCGCCTCTGATGGGATTTGAACCCAGGATCCCCCAACCACTAGCTGTGCCACAGCGGCTGGTGATCAAGAGAAAGTTTGAACACTGGTAGTTAACCTACTGTTATGACGTGTCAAATCGTTTATAAATATTAAGTGCTTGTTCGTTGAGTTTTCCGATCAACATACTCACTTACAATGCGCTGTGAACTTTTGAAATGTACTAGATAATTACTGTACCTCTACTGTGGCACACCAGTTTGGAAAAAATAGGTTGTAATAATGGATATAAGGTTAGAACAAACCAGACTTACAGACGGTCATAAATCGATAAGCTTGTAGCACGCAAAATTAGCCTGTCTACTTGGTATCTTGACAACCAACAGCAGTTCTTCTGCTTCTGATTTGGGATGCTTATTCTGCCTAAGGCTGTGTGCAGATATACTTGTTACTCTTCACAACCAACAGCAGTTCTTCTGCTTCTGATTTGGGTTGCTTATTCTGCCTAAGGCTGTGTGCAGATATACTTGTTACTCTTGACAACCAACAGCAGTTCCTCTTCTTCTTCTGATTTGGGATGCTTATTCTGCCTAAGGCTGTGTGCAGATATACTTGTTACTCTTGACAACCAACAGCAGTTCTTTTGATTTGGGATGCTTATTCTGCCTAAGGCTGTGTGCAGATATACTTGGTATCTTGACAACCAACAGCAGTTCTTCTTCTTCTGATTTGGGATGCGTATTCTGCCTAAGGTTGTGTGCAGATATACTTGGTCCTCTTGACAACCAACAGCAGTTCCTCTTCTTCTTTTGATTTGGGATGCTTATTCTGCCTGAGGCTGTGTGCAGATATACTTGGTATCTTGACAACCAACAGCAGTTCCTCTTCTTCTGATTTGGGATGCTTATTCTGCCTGAGGCTGTGTGCAGATATACTTGGTATCTTGACAACCAACAGCAGTTCCTCTTCTTCTGATTTGGGATGCTTATTCTGCCTAAGGCTGTGTGCAGATATACTTGTTACTCTTGACAACCAACAGCAGTTCCTCTTCTTCTGATTTGGGATGCTTATTCTGCCTGAGGCTGTGTGCAGATATACTTGGTATCTTGACAACCAACAGCAGTTCCTCTTATTCTGATTTGGGATGCTTATTCTGCCTAAGGCTGTGTACAGATATACTTGTTACTCTTGACAACCAACAGCAGTTCTTTTGATTTGGGATGCTTATTCTGCCTGAGGCTGTGTGCAGATATACTTGGTATCTTGACAACCAACAGCAGTTCCTCTTCTTCTGATTTGGGATGCTTATTCTGCCTAAGGCTGTGTGCAGATATACTTGTTACTCTTGACAACCAACAGCAGTTCTTTTGATTTGGGATGCTTATTCTACCTAAGGCTGTGTGCAGATATACTTGTTACTCTTGACAACCAACAGCAGTTCTTTTGATTTGGGATGCTTATTCTGCCTGAGGCTGTGTGCAGATATACTTGGTATCTTGACAACCAACAGCAGTTCTTCTTCTTCTGATTTGGGATGCTTATTCTGCCTGAGGCTGTGCGCAGATATACTTGTTACTCTTGACAACCAACAGCAGTTCTTCTTCTTCTGATTTGGGATGCTTATTCTGCCTAAGGCTGTATGCAGATATACTTGTTACTCTTGACAACCAACAGCAGTTCTTTTGATTTGGGATGCTTATTCTGCCTAAGGCTGTGTGCAGATATACTTGGTCCTCTTGACAACCAACAGCAGCTCTTCTTCTTCTGATTTGGGATGCTTATTCTGCCTGAGGCTGTGTGCAGATATACTTGGTACTCTTGACAACCAACAGCAGTTCCTCTTCTTCTTCCGATTTGGGATGCTTATTCTGCCTGAGGCTGTGTGCAGATATACTTGGTCCTCTTGACAACCAACAGCAGTTCTTCTTCTGATTTGGGATGCTTATTCTGCCTAAGGCTGTGTGCAGACATACTTGGACCTCTTGACAACCAACAGCAGTTCTTCTTCTTTTGATTTGGGATGCTTATTCTGCCTGCACAAGTTCTGCGCGGAAATTCATGCACAATCCGCCCAAAACAAATCTGGAAGTAAGAAATATGAAAGAGTGTGCACATTACACGCGGAAACCCATCTGCAATCCCATCCGCTTATTTCTTATATAAGTGGGTTTCCGTACGGAACTTGCGCACAAGGCCTTATGCCCACTGGTCTTCATTTAGACGATCATTGATTCAAAAACGTACAGGATGCTTGCCACATGAATTTGTGTCATCCATGCCACTGGCACAACATGGCTAATATCTATCTAAATTTTTCATGATAGTCCCATAACAACTTTTTCATGATTTGAAACAACTTTTAGATGTATTGTCGTGCCTCAAATAATGAAAACGTTAGGCAAAATCTATCAAATGGCATGACATGAACAACAAAAAGCTTCAGCCTTTAACTCTTTTAGCAGCGCAGGCAAATACGTTTGCCCAGTACAACCCTCTACACTCCCACCAAATGCAAAGACATTCACTGCCAAGCACCCTGCCATGCGTTAGCCTATTCTTAGAGCTTATGTCAATGATTTTACCCCGTTAAAGCAACGCAGGCGCATTCGAATAAAAAAAATTTACTCCTCAATTGTCGGTTGAGATGCAACGGACAACCGTGAACGTCAAAAAATGCATGGCGCTAGAAGAGTTAAAAAGATACCTTTTTAGCTTCGTGTATGACGATTCTAGCCACATGCCTGCGGCTTCGAACCCAGCGGCGGCGGCGGCACAAACAGAAGTTCCTTTCCACTGGGCCATAGCCCCCCACCTTGGAATCCACACAGTACTCAAAGCCTGACAAACACAGTAAGGAGAAAGGGTTGAAGGTAGAGTCCAACCCCACTTCACTCAGTTGATATACAGCGTTTGTGTTACAACAATCTAAGTGCATGTATGTTGTTGATTATGAATAATCAAAATACCATATTTTTTGGACTACAGACAAACCCCTATTTTACGACCCTCTGTTAAGCGACCACCTCTCATTTGAGACCGGATTTATTGGCATGGATGCATTTTACTATGTAAACGACCTCTCTTAAACGACTTCCTCTAAAATGCGACTTACGACCGCCATTTTGTTGGTTTTACGACCGTTGTTGTCGTCTGCATAGACTTCGAGCAAAGGGAAACAACCACGGTCAAGGGCCTGAAAGCGGAGTCGCTTCCCTTGTTGTAGAAAAGATGGCGGAAAGCGTAGGAAAAGCACAAAAACCACTGACTTTGAAAAAGAAAACCACTGACTTTGGACTTTGTATGTGTGCATGAAGAAGAGAGTATGAACTGTGCTGAACTTTTTCTTTCTACGGCTGCCAGTGAAAACCTCCGTCATACGACCCCTCCAATTTACAACCGATTTTTCCGGACATTTTGGAAGTCTTAAAATAGAGGTTTGTCTGTATAAGGCGATACTTTGTTCCCAAACAGGGATCACTGCGCCTTATAATGTGACTGATAATATAGTAAGGAAATAGAGTAACAAAATCTGAATTTTGAGTCAAATTTGGGGGGTGCGCCTTATAATCAGGTGTGCCTTGTAGCCCGTAAAATATGGCAATTAATCAATGCATGATGATCTGCTCAAGTCGTAATAAACATAATTTAAGTGCGCAGGTGGGTCTATACAGCTAGGCCTATATTATGCTAAAGTGATGAACATTGTTATGTGAAGATTTGTAGATGCCAGAAACATTATGCACTCAGGTATCTGTATGAATATCATTAATATATACAGTGAATACAGTCTGCCCTGGCTAAGTTAACCTCCCAGGTCTCTACCAAAGGCAGCACTGCATTCAGCTTCCCTCAGCCTTTCCCATTGAGTTTTCCACTACACCAGCATGCATGCATATGTGTGTGTCTGTATGTGTATGTGTGTGCATGTGAGAGAGAGAGAGAGAGAGAGAATGATTCAATGAATGAATGAATGAATGAATGAATAACTTTTCTTTATTGAGGATAATAGATTAACACTTACTCTGGTGCAATTCTGCCACATGCAATATAGTGTGGCTGGTGAATTAACAGAGAGGATAAACTAAAATAACGGGTTGTCTTATGCCCTTACGTTTATTGAAGTCTGTGTTGACATTTGAACATAACATGTTGAATGAAAGTTTGAAAGAAATAAACAAATAACCACGTGACCTGTGTGCTGGTGCTTCAGGTGTAATAACGAACCCTCCAACCTGCTATACAGGTGCTAATCAGGTGAAAAATCAGGTAGTGTATGGTTTAGTGTCTGTGCTGATGCAATAAAAAATCTTGAACGGAATGTCTTTTGTGTTAAACTGACATCCAGGAACACGTAACTCGGGATAACCCAATAATGACGCGTTCGTGTCGAAATTCAGGTGCAATCCAGGTGTAATCCAGGTAGCAACCCAAACTGTAATTCATGTGGTAAGCACGCCATAGTAAGTCTGCTGTTGATACTATTTGGGGACAATGATAAAGTAACAGCACCTCCACCACCCCTACAAAGCTTCACCATTGTTATGGAAACAACACACAATAGTATAAACCAAATTCCTGACAAAGGTAAAACACAGGTGTGACAGGTAAGAACAGGTAAGAACAGGTATGTCCAGGTGAACAAGAGTAGCCACATAAACCAATGTATAATGGTGTAAAAACGAAGTAGCATGCCAATTTAAGAGTTGTAGAATGATTTGCCAGTTAGACAGGTGTGTCAGGTACTCAGGTGTGCCAGGTTGAACAGGTATGTCCAGGTGAACAAGAGTAACCACATAAACCAATGTGTAATGGTGTAAAACGAAGTGGCAAGCCAATTTAAGAGTTGTAGAATGATTTGCCAGTTAGACAGGTGTGTCAGGTACTCAGGTGTGACAGGTAAGAACAGGTATGTCCAGGTGAACAAGAGTAACCACATAAACCAATGTGTAATGGTGTAAAACGAAGTGGCAAGCCAATTTAAGAGTTGTAGAATGATTTGCCAGTTAGACAGGTGTGTCAGGTACTCAGGTGTGACAGGTGAACAGGTAAGAACAGGTATGTCCAGGTGAACAAGAGTAACCACATAAACCAATGTATAATGGTGTAAAACGAAGTAGCATGACAATTTAAGAGTTGTAGAATGATTTGCCAGTTAGACAGGTGTGTCAGGTACTCAGGTGTGCCAGGTTGAACAGGTAAGAACAGGTAAGAACAGGTGAACAAGAGTAACCACATAAACCAATGTATAATGGTGTAAAAACGAAGTAGCATGACAATGTAAGAGTTGTAGAATGATTTGCCAGTTAGACAGGTGTGTCAGGTACTCAGGTGTGCCAGGTTGAACAGGTAAGAACAGGTGAACAAGAGTAAGCACATAAACCAATGTATAATGGTGTAAAAGCGAAGTAGCATGCCAATTTAGGAGTTGTTTTCTGATTTACCAGTTAGACAGGTGTGTCAGGTACTCAGGTGTGCCAGGTTGAACAGGTGTGGTAGTTGATTATATTCCAACAGGTGTGTCACTGGTATGCCAGGTTGAACAGGTGTGGTAGTTGATTATATTCCAACAGGTGTGTCACTGGTATATGCATGCCACTTGAATGGATATGTCAGTGGAACATTACTGTAATGTTGTACAGTGGAACAGTCAAACATGTATGTCCATTGATTAGGTGTGTCAGTTGAACTGGTGTGAAATGGTATGATATTTGGACAGGTGTGTCAGTTAAACAGGTGTCTCGGGTTGAATACATGTGAAATGGTGTGTCAGTTGAAGAGGTGTGTCAGGCTTCACGTGTGTGAAATTGTATGTCAAACGAGCTGGTGTAACAAGTGTTACAGGTGTGAAAAGGTGTGTCTCTTTTTAACAGGTGTCAGGTGGAAAACGTGTCTCAGTACAATGTATGTGAAATGAAGTGTCAGTTGAAAAGGCATGAAATGGTGGCTGTACCAACTTGAAAACGAGTGTATTGTGTTCACAGGAGTGTCAGGTAATAACAGGTAGATAAGGTGTTAACAGGTGTGTCATGACATCAAAATAATCAGATGTCTCAGGTGTAAGCTGTAGATAAGTTGTTAACAGGTGTGTCATGACATCAAAATAATCAGATGTCTCAGGTGTAAACATGTGTTTAAGGTTGAACAGTCAACAGATGAAAAACAATGTTACAGTGTGTCAAGGAATAGTTGTGCTAGGTTTAAAAAAAATGTCGAGTGCTAAATGGTGTGCCAGACTGAACAGGTGCTAAAGGTGAATCAGTATAAGAATGTGTCAGGTGTTAACATATGTCTCAGTTTGAACATAAATATCGATATGAATACGTCAGGTTAAACAGATATGTCAAGTGTTAACATTTGAACGACAGGTGTAAACGGGTTGATACAAATGTATCAACTAAAGATTGTGTAAAAGTGAAGTAGATGTGTCAAATGTCAACATGCTTATGGCAGGTATCAACAGAGGCTTCAGGTTGCATAGGCCACTGCAACGACTACCTTTTGTAAGAGGGAATGCCCTTGGTGGGTGGGTGTTTGAGTACTGACCAAACCCTATTTGAGGCCACTGAATGTGCCTTTTGCAAGAGTGAATGCCCTTTTGGATACTGATCAACAAGGGCTTAAATCGTGCCGTCCAGGTTGTTAATAACCCTAGTTACAGTGGCCAATAGATGTGTCATGTACTAACAGGCGTGTCGGGCTGGATAGATGTGTCAGGTACTAACAGGCGTGTCAGGCTGGGTAGATGTGTCAGGTAC
>CM065683.1:64518948-64553948 GCA_017654935.2 Phymorhynchus buccinoides | reverse complement strand
CCCCCCTCCTCACCCTGCCCTCACCCAAAAAAGGGTAGGTGCTGCGCTTGCGGCGACGCGCTCTCCAGGGGAGAGCAGCCCAAATTCCGCAGAGATGTTTCTGTGACTAGACTATACCAATACCAAATCTACCTATGGGAAGGGCCTGGGTGGGGGTGGGGGGTATGCTAACGCACCACATCTGCCCAAGGGGTGTCAGCTTCATCCCAAGCAGCGCCCGGTAAAGAGCGTGACTGGCACTCAAACACATCCTCCATGAACACCAGGTGACCTGCATCCTTGTCATACATCAAGCTGCAACACACACATCCTCCATGAACACCAGGTGACCTTGACATACAGCAAGCTGCAACATACACATCCTCTATGAACACCAGGTGACCTTGACATACAGCCAGCTGCAACATACACATCCTCTATGAACACCAGGTGACCTTGTCATACAGCAAGCTGCAACACACACATCCTCTATGAACACCAGGTGACCTTGACATACAGCCAGCTGCAACATACACATCCTCTATGAACACCAGGTGACCTTGTCATACAGCAAGCTGCAACACACACATCCTCCATGAACACCAGGTGACCTTGACATACAGCCAGCTGCAACACACATATCCTCCATGAACATCGAATTGCATCTCAGATTTGTGCAATCTATACGAATAAGATATTATCAAGCAGAGCTTAAAACCTGATCAGAGGACACGTACGCCATTTCAGGATTAGTACCAAAAACAAACAACAACCAACAATATAACCAAAGCGACAGTCCACTTACATTATGATTACTATAAACACGAACAGAACTGACATCACGCCTGGAGCAATTCATGCTTAATAACAACAAAAAGTAACGCAGTAAGAAGAATATAACGAAATAAAAGTGGACCAGGGTATAGGATTGATAGAAACAGAGGATCAATTAAGTGAGCAGAATCGGGGGTTACTTTAGCACTTATTGACATTAATGTAACTAACCTGAGCTCAGGACTATTGTACCAGTCCCCGTCCCACTTCCAGCCTTCTGGCACGTTGAACCGGTCCCTCACCAGTTTGATCTGCGCATCGCATCGCCATCACATTACCACACACAGCTTGAAACACTACGGAGTGACACAAAAACGCAGGTAAACTGTTTATTCGTTAAACCAAAACGGCAGTCACGAATCAGTTCTGTGCTTGTAGCTTCCTCTAATCTGACACTCTCTTTGACTCTGCCTTTTCCCTTTGCTTACTGTCATCTACTATCTTTCTGCCTTACTGGTCCATTCTCCTGCCTTTTGTTCTAGAAGCTCTGACAAAGACTTTTCTCCAGCCGAAGACATACATCAGCTGCGCTTAACTATTTCTTAGTTAGGTGCATAATGACAGCATGACGCATCTGCGTTCACATGACAGGAAACTGTCCAAGCGATCAATGAAAGACAGGAAAAAGTCACAAGTCCAAAAAAAAAGTTTTTGCTCCTTGATTCTATTTGGTATGATTACCTGGATTTTTCCCACCTTGACTTTTCCCACCTAGGACTATTCCCACCCGGATTTTTCTCACCTAGGACTATTCCCACCTGGACTTTTCACACCCGCACATTTTACACACACACACACACGTATATGGTGTGGTCGTTGGTCGTTGGCATACAGAAAATATCTGAACTGTTTTACCAAACAGTTGGATGAACGAATTCAGTTCACCCAAAAAAGTAAAAATAAACAAGAGTAATTAACCGGTACAGAGGGGAGATCAGATTATTTGTCTCAGTGTGTGTTTATGTCTGTAAGAGAGAGAGGGGGGATACAGACAAATAAAGAAAGAGATAGAGAGAGAGAGGGGGGCGGGGGGGCATAGAAAGGAAGAGACAATTGTCTCGGATTATCTTATATATTATCTTATATATATCCATTGCCATCCTACTATTATGATAGCAAAAAGTAAGCACACGAACATCTGTTTGTATCTGGCAGTCATAGTCGGAAATGACATGCAATAAACAGAAGTTTGTTCAATTGGGTGTGAAAAGACAGGTGGGAAAAGTACTAGGTGTGAAAAGGCCGGGTGTAAAAAGTCTGGGTGGGAATAGTCCTAGGTGGGAAAAGTCCAGGTGGGAAAAGTCCGGGTGGGAAAAGTCTGGACATCATTTGGCATACACGTGTTTAACACAAGTCTTAGAATACTTGCTAAACTGACGATGAAGTCAATGAAGAGAACACAATGACAGCTACATGGCTGTCTATACTACAACGTTCACTTGTCACTATAGCGCAACAGTGTAATGTACGTCTTAATGAAACTTGCTTAATCTTTCAGAAGTTTTACATTTAGTGGAGGTCATTGTCACAAATTGGTAGGCGCTCATTGGCCTAGCCACTGCTAGACCGGTAAGGGGGGATCACTCCCGCCCCACATCCGGCTAGGGGTCAAGGCCAGAGGCCTACTTTCGTTTTTCTATATGCTATGGTATAGCTCCAGGTCGCTTAACGCTAATGCAGTTGTTTCAGGTGTTGGTACAGTATGGTTAAAGTAGATTGTGGGTTTAAAAATCAAAACATGCGAATCAGCATGAATATTTGCGTCAAAATACTTGCATTTATATGCTACAGGTCCTACATTGTAGCATCAAACATCTTGTACATTAAAAATTAATGTCAAAACAAACTTACTAATGATATACAAACGTGTGTATCGAAATGTGTATGTGTGTATGAGTGCTTGTGTGTGTATGTGTGCGCGTGCATGTGTGCGCGTGCATGTGTGTGCTTGCATGCACGTGTGCTTGCGTGCACGTGTGCGTATGTAAATCCACTTTTTTATCGTGAATATTTGAGCATACTGAGCCTGACTGACAGAGAAAGAGGAACTGGTGAGAGATGAAAATTGTGGTTGACTAAAAGAGGATATTAAAGGGGAAAAAAAAAGAAGAAAAAACCCCAACAAGAAACCAAGAACAGACCCCCTCAAAAACACGCACACATGCATGCACGCACACACATACACAAAAAACAAACCACCGAGTGTTTGTGGGTGCACAGCAAAGTTGTTCACGCATGCAATGCATAGCTGGCGTCACACACGCGTAAAATCGTATGGGGATGCATCCGACAAGGTCACGTGAAATACTTCCATATAAAAATAACTCTATTTTCACTCACTGTACTCCCCCGTGGGGATACCGGGGGGTCTTTTGTACAAATAGTTCCCCCACCTTCTGGAAGTTCTGTGCTTGTAACTTCCTCTAATTCTGTCATTCTCTTTGACTCTGCCTTTTCCCTTTGCTTACTGTCATCTGCTATCTTTATATCTCACTGGTCCATTCTCCTGCCTTTTTTCTATACATTCTTACAAAGATTTGTTCAGCCAAAGTCGGACATGCTGGGCCTAAGTATTTCTTAGTCAGGTGCATAACGGCAGCACGACGCAAATACGCTCATATGACAGGAAACTGTCTGAACGAACGAAGAAGAAGAAGAAGACTCATTACACTCAAGTAAGTAGACCCAATACATGAATTTCACGTGAATCATGAGTCACATGGTCACAATCGCATCGCATTCAGATCCGATTCGTATGTGGTGTATCAGGCCTGTAGTCTACCTCTTATAATAATAATAATAATAATGGGAATTTATATAGCGCTCTTTCTCACATGAGCTCAGTGCGCTTTACATTGATAGCAAGAACATTAAAGGCAAACAAATAATGAATCATTAGAAAGTAAAATAGACACGGTTGCATGCAATATTCTCTTACTTCCTCACACACACACACACACACACACACACACACACACACCTTGCCCTCTTACCTTGCCCTCGCTGTCTGACCACTTGTGCCTGGTCATGGTGGGTCCTTTGTTGGTCCATGACCCAAGGATGGACCTCACCTGGTTTTCGTACTGGACACACACACGCGCCAATTTTCAGTGTTGATCTTTACATTTTATTTGATTCAGTATTTTTCTTCTTTTCATGACAGGATGAAAAAAAAGCTTGTAGCTTACTCCTTTATCGTCAATAATGATAATTTTGACCTGACCTGACTTGATAAACACATCTGCACGCACGCACACACATTCACGTGGGCACACACACACACTTGTCTGTCTGAAATACTTTTAGTGGAAGGACGCTAAACTGAAGAACAACAACACACACACACACTCGCGTGCACGCAGCACTCACTCACACACACACGCACACATACATACACAGGCAATCGCGCACACACACATTCACACACGACACACCCTCGCACGTTTGCACACACTCACACACACTTGAACGTTTGCACACATGCACACACCCCCCCCCACTCACACACACACTTGGATATGTACTAGAACATACTAAAAACGCATACAAGCATATTTGCATGCACGCATGTACACACATACACGCCCTCATATGCCGACTGGTAAAAATGTGCATTCACATGAGCGCAAAAATTAAGAGTGTAAAATGCACTATAATGATAAATGACCTGACTGCAAGATACATCAATTTTCCGAATAAATGTGTGCATGCCTTTAGCCAATTATAGGCCATGACTGCTGCAGGTAAGTTGCTTGAACCCCCAATGGGGATACCGGGTGTGTGTGTGTGTGTCTTTTGCATAAATAGATCCCCCACCTTCTGGAAGTTCTGTGCTTGTAACTTCCTCTAATCTGTCACACTCTTTGACTCTACCTTTTCCCTTTGCTTGCTGTCATCTACTATCTTCCTGCCTTACCGGTCCATTCACCTGCCCTTTATTTTTCAAGAAACACTTTCAAAAAGACTTCCTCCAGCCGAAGTCGGACTTGCTGGGCCTGACTATTTCTTAGTCAGGCGCATAACGGCAGCGAGGCGCATCTGCGCTCATAGCTGACAGGAAACTGTCTGAGCGATCGAAGAAGAAGAAAAGTTGATTGAAAAGCTCATACGGTCTCAGCGAAGACAGCCAGCTCGCCCTCTGTCTGCATCTTGTGCCATTCCTCCTCTTCATTCTGCAGACCCAGCCACAGTTTCACCCTCAGAAGGGCCGGGATATGGTAGTCCTTGGTACGCTCCTTCGTTCTGGGCATCTGCAAACACACACACACACGTTCTTAATCAGTATTATGTATTTTATTTTAAGAGAAAGTCATTTTTTGTGTGAATTACAAAAATATTTAAGATGTATATATGTTCTTAATTAGTATATTAACTTAAGCTTAAAGACCCACCAGATCACATGTCAAAATCACGGGTTTCACATGTTTTCCCTCTTATAGCTGGAAAGAAATCTTGTTTTGACCAGGTCTCACAAATGCCCCCAAATTCAAAGCCAAACATCATTTTAAAGAGCAGCCTCAATTTGAACATGGGGACATTTATATGTGGGTCACAGCTACCCAGAAAAAAACAAGGGACTTAATCGTGGCGCGTCAGTGTATCTTTAAGCTGTATCTTTTTTTTAAAGTGAACATAACGTGTTTGTAAATTATAAAATGATTTAAGATTTAATGCATGTCCTTAATTAGTATATAAGTTTATTAACATTGTGTGTGCAATGTGGTTGGAGTGTTTGCTTGGGCAATGTGATCCTAGTATATGGATTGTTAACTTTGTGGGTGCAAGATGGTTGATTTATTTGCTCATTTGATGCTTATCAAGAAAACATTTTGAGTCTTGTGTGTGTGTGTGCACATGTGTGTATGTGTATGTGTGTGTGTGTGTGTGTGTGTATACATGCCTGTCTCTCTGTATATGTATGCACTTACCTGTGTGTGCATATATTAAGATGTACAAATGACATGCTAGATTGGCTTATAGGGACTTGAGTGGCAACTGGGGGATGCATGATTACTTCGTTCATGCTTCCATCAGCCCACTCCCAGTCTACACCCATCCCATCCCCATTTCTCAATGGATTTACACTTATCTCAAGAACAGCCCTGTCTATGATTTGACAAGATCCCCCCCCCCCCCCCCCCCCCCTGTGTAGATACCGGGGGGTCTTTTGTATAAATAGGTCCCCCACCTTCTAGAAGTTCTATGCGTGTAACTTCCTCTAATCTGTCACTCTTTGACTCTACCTTTTCCCTTTACTTGCTGTAATCTACTATGTTTCTGCCTTTCCGATCCATTCTCCTGCCTTTTCTCAAGAAACACTTTCAAAAAGATTTCCTCCAGCCGAAGTCGGACATGCTGGGTCTAACTATTTCTTACTTAGGCGCATAACGGCAGCATGACGCATCTGCGCTCATAATTGACAGGAAACTGAGTGATCGAATAAGAAGAAGAAGATATGACAAGAATTAGCGCTCACTTTGAGCTGTATGGTCTGCAGTTTGCCGCAGTCTCTGCCGCAGTAGGTGGGGTCTGGGCAGAAGAAGATGCGGCTGGCGGGGATGCGGTAGTAAGCGATGCGCTTCTGGTTCCTGAGCATCCAGATCACCACGTCGGGCATGCTGTTCTGGGGCTGCACACACACCGTGTTGCCATAATATATGATGCACACACACACATGTACACACACACACATACAATGTGCAAGTGCACAGAGAGACAGGCGTGCATGCACACATAAGCGCGACACATTTGCACATACATACACACCGTATTCGCATATATGGACACACACACATGTAAGTGCATACATATACACAGAGACATCATCATCATCACCGGCATCATCATCATCATCATCATCATCATCACCTCAATGGCCATTCTGTGCAGTGTGGCCAGGTATCCCTCCATCTCAGTGACGGCCTCCTGGATGTCATCATCATCACCATCATTGTCATCATCACCATCATCACATCCATCACCATCACCACCACCATCACCATGTACATCATCATCATCATCACCATCATCATCATCATCATCATCACCTCAATGGCCATCCTGTGCAGTGTGGCCAGGTATCCCTCCATCTCAGTGATGGCCTCCTGGATGTCATCATCATCATCATCACCACCATCATCATCACCATCATCACTATCATCATCATCATCATCATCATCACCTCAATGGCCATCCTGTGCAGTGTGGCCAGGTATCCCTCCATCTCAGTGACGGCCTACTGGATGTCATCATCATCATCATCATCATCACCATCATCATCATCATCATCATCACATACATCACCATCATCATCACCACGTACATCACCATCATAATCATCACCATCACCATGTACATCATCATCATCATCACCTCAATGGCCATCCTGTGCAGTGTGGCCAGGTATCCTTCCATCTCAGTGATGGCCTCCTGGATGTCATCATCATCATCATCACCATCATCATCATCACTATCATCATCATCATCATCATCATCATCATCATCACCTCAATGGCCATCCTGTGCAGTGTGGCCAGGTATCCCTCCATCTCGGTGATGGCCTCCTGGATGTCATCATCATCACCATCATCACCTCAATGGCCTTCCTGTGCAGTGTGGCCAGGTATCCCTCCATCTCAGTGACGGCCTCCTGGATGTCATCATCATCATCATCATCACCTCAATGGCCATCCTGTTCAGTGTGGCCAGGTATCCCTCCATCTCAGTGACGGCCTCCTGGATGTCATCATCATCATCATCATCGTCACCATCATCATCATCACCTCAATGGCCATCCTGTTCAGTGTGGCCAGGTATCCCTCCATCTCGGAGATGGCCTCCTGGATGTCTGTGGCTGTGCAGCGCAGGGTGCGGGCCATGCTGATGATGGTGTCCAGCTGCGCCTGCCTGTCCTTGGCCATCAGCAGGTCCAGCTCCGTGTGCACGTGGATGCCCTGCTGGGGCTCCGGCAGCTCCTTGCTGTCATCATCGATCACAGGGTGTGCTAGTCAGTCAGTTGTCATGTCCCGACGACTGGGATCTCCACACAGCAGTGAAGGCAAGAAGCTAGTTTTGTGTTTTCTTAAGTGGAAAAAAACCCTGCTCTGGGGACTTCTCCACTCTCTGGGTCAAGAGGACTTAAGAGCAGTTGGCATTGGTGAGGGATTGACTAGACTACCGTAACTACTCTCCCAGCCTCTCACACACAGCCAGTGCAAAAGTGTCCTAGCTTGAAAGACATAGTCATTCACAAGAGACCCCTGGGCTGTACAATGATTGCCCATCACAGTAGAAAATCAATCATTATACAAAGGTGTCCAAGCTTGAAAGACATAGTCATTCACAAGAGACCCCTGGGCTGTACAATGATTGCCCATCACAGTAGAAAATCAATCATTATACAAAGGTGTCCAAGCTTGAAAGTCATTCAAAAGAGACCCCCAGGCTGTACAATGATTGCCCACCACAGTAGAAAATCAATCATTATACAAAGGTGTCCAAGCTTGAAAGACATAGTCATTCACAAGAGACCCCTGGGCTGTACAATGATTGCCCATCACAGTAGAAAATCAATCATTATACAAAGGTGTCCAAGCTTGAAAGTCATTCAAAAGAGACCCCCAGGCTGTACAATGATTGCCCATCACAGTAGAAAATCAATCATTATACAAAGGTGTCCAAGCTTGAAAGACATAGTCATTCACAAGAGACCCCTGGGCTGTACAATGATTGCCCACCACAGTAGAAAATCAATCATTATACAAAGGTGTCCAAGCTTGAAAGACATAGTCATTCACAAGAGACCCCCAGGCTGTACAATGATTGCCCATCACAGTAGAAAATCAATCATTATACAAAGGTGTCCTAGCTTGAAAGACATAGTCATTCACAAGAGACCCCCAGGCTGTACAATGATTGCCCACCACAGTAGAAAATCAATCATTATACAAAGGTGTCCAAGCTTGAAAGACATAGTCATTCACAAGAGACCCCCAGGCTGTACAATGATTGCCCATCACAGTAGAAATCAATCATTATACAGCTCTCAGGTTGACCCAAAATGAAGGCTAATGTCAACCAGTTGTTGTTGTTGTACCCTGGCTTAAACACTCCAGGGATCATCCCAACAGCCGAAGCACTTGAACACTATGGTACAAATGCACCAGCTAGGGATGAGAACATTACGTGTGTTGCTGTTTTTGATTACCCCACCACATGGGCAGCCACACTCCGACTTTGAAGGATTTTGGAAACTGATGATGTTATGCTAGGAGCTTGTCATGGCTAAAGACAATCCCTGCATAACTATGTAGAGCATAACAACATTTTGATGTAGCCTTGGTGTTCTAACCTATGGCAATTGGTCTGACACAGCCTTAAGCCAAGGCGAATGTCAACCAGTGACAAACGCCTTTTGAATAAAAAGTTGAACACATTATATTCGTTCTCTGTACCATGTAATTCCAAGTCCCAGGCCTTTCTGATTTTCTAGGAATGAGTAATTTTTTTTAGTAAGTACGTGATCCCTTTACGTTTAAAACAAAGAGTTTGCGAACAGTAAGAGTCACTTTGAGTATATGAGTAACAACATTTTCATAAAATTTGATATTCTGTAAGGAGAATTCAAGAAACTAGTTCGGATTTGACAAAACATATCTATATCTGTATAGTTCCCTTGTTCAGTCTATTTAGGCCTAGTAAATCCCACCACCACCATCTCTCTCTCTTTATATATAAATGTGTATATGTGTGTGTGCACGTCTGCATGCATGCGTGCGTTTGTGAGTGCGTATGCATGTGAGTGTGAGAGCGTGACGTCTTAATTGCTGACCCCTCTGCTTCGTGTCAACTAACTATGATGCACTATAGCTATCCCTCGCTGTCTCGCAGCGTTTTCCAAAATAGTTCTTCTCTTCTTCTTCCTGTCAATTATGAGTGTTGATGTGTCATGCTGCCGTTATGCGCCTAACTAAGAAAAACTTTGGCCCAGCATGTCCGACTTCGGCTGGAGGAAATCTTCTTGAAAGTGTTTCTTGAAAGACTGGAGAATGGACCGGTAAGGCAGAAAGATAGTAGATGACAGTAAGCAAAGGGAAAAGGCAGAGTAAAAAAGAGTGGCAGATTAGAGGAAGTTACAAGCACAGAACTTTCAGAAGGTGGGGGGTCCCCACGGGAGGAGTTATTATTCAAGATGCATGGAAAGGTTGTGAGGGCAAGGGTGCAACTCCCCCAAATTAAAATAAATTGAAAGGCAAGGGTCCAGGAGCCGCCCAGGACCCTGGCGGGGTACGGGGACAGAGCCCCGTTGGAGGATTCAGGGGGGCAACGCAAAAGAGAGAGAGATAACGAGGCAGACAGACAGACAGCTATAATTACGGACAGAGACAGTTTGAGTCTGATAAGCCTTGTAAAATGATTACACTGCCTTTGGAAAACAACATAGCATCACCATGCTGTTTTTAAGATTCTTCGAGAGGGATTTCCGGGATATACAACTGTATAGTATAGTATAGCATAGAAGAGGGACTGGCTTCATCAGCCTAGGCCTTGCGGCCTATCAAGCGTCCCCTTCGTACTTTTCATAAATATGGGTTGCGCTTGCGCACTCATAATTTCCATTCAAATTTATTCATCATAATCATAAAACAATTTATTAAAATTTGGACAACTGTCTAGAAGATTTTTAAATATGTTAGTATTTTGTGCTTCTTTCACTTGGACTGGAAAAGCATTCCAAACTTGTGCAATTCGGTTAGAAACTGAATGGATTTTAAAAAACGCACCTGAAGTTCAGTTTCTGTTACAATATTAAAACACTGAAATCAGTGTGAAACTCAAAGAGTTACACCCGTGTGGGGGAGAGCAAGGACCTGCAGTCGGCTATCAGCTGGTCCAGGAAGGAGATGAGCAGCTGAGCCAGCTCTGGCGTTGGTAGCTTGGCCTTCACCGCGATGTACATCCGCTCTATGTTGGCCTCCTGAAACGTACAGCTAATCATATTGGCTTAACTCTTTGGTTTCTGTATTTTGAGAAGTTTCAAATACTGTTCATTCCTGAGAACCTCTTTAGCTGCTGAGAAATGTTATCCCGTTGATTCCTACGGGCCTCCTTTGCTCGTAATATCATGCAACATGATGCAACTGTTATTACTTTGCTCTTCTATAATTGCAATGCAATGAGTGGGTTTTTTCCCTTTTCTTACTGGGGCAAGTATTGTTTATGAAAGAGAAACAGGCTGCTGAAAACGTGCCGCATATTCACAATAACATAACACCCCTTTATACAGTTTTACACTCTCTGGAAACCCATGAATAGGGAGATAGAGAGTTCTATAAAGCTAAGAATCTGCAGTTGCTCCCATTCAACCTCAAAAGCGGTTCTCAGGAACGAAAGAGCTAAACAAAGCTTATTAATACAGTGGAACCTCCTTTATATATAAGACCTTCAAAAATCATTCAAATTGAGGTCATAACTTATAAGGGAGGGGTCTTATAAGGAAGGTAATTTTAATACAGTGGAGAACTGATAACTCAAAAACAGATAACTCTAAAACACTGGATAAGTCACAATAATTTTTGGGTCCCAGTATAATAATCTCTATGTTGAAAAGTCTTTGGCAAAATAATGGCTATCTCCCAAAAAAATTTCAATCCCTTCAATTTTGACATAAGCGATTTTTACTGTACTTACAAAGAAGAGCAATGTCTCAGAGAAGTAGATCTTATGTGGGAGGGAGTCTCATAATGGGAGGTCTTATAATAAGGGAGGTTCCACTGTATAACACAATGCAGAGTACAATATTTGTTTCATGAGCACAACAAGCTACAAAGCTTATAAACGCACTCAGTTAGTCACATTAGATGTGTGTGTGTAATTAGGTGAGTGTGTATGTCCGCCTGCGTATGTGTGCTGGTGTGTGTGTGTGTGTGTGTGTGTGTGTGTGTGTGTGTGTGTGTGTGTGTGTGTGTGTGTGTGAGTGTATGTGGGTGTGTATGTGTGTGTGTGTGTGTGTGTGCGTGTGCGTGTGCGTGTGTGTACGTGTGGCAGGGGGTGTGGGGGTGTGGGGTGTGGGGTGGGGTGTGGATGCGTGTGTGTGTATTATGTGTGTGAGTATGACTAGGCTTTCAAGACTGCACTTGGTTATCTCCAAACATGGAACACTCGATTTGTAGTAAAGTTTTATTTTTGTGTGTATTTGACGGTTTAAGGTTTTGGTTAGGGTTAGGGATAGGGTTAGGGTTAGGGCTAGAGTCAGTTTAATTTCAGATTGATTGGTTAGAAAAGATACATTCTAAAGTTTCGCTGAAAACCGACATTGTCGCGAGAATGGCGTCACTTTCCATATTTGGAGATGACGAAGTGCAGCATTGAACGTCTTGTGTGAGTATGTGTGTGTGAGTATGTGTGTGTGTGCGCACGTCAATCAATGATGAAGAGAATCATAAACCCAAACTAAGGTAGGTCTACTAATTATACCATGCCTCCGTCAACCTGGTACAGTGGAACCTCCCTATTAAGACCTTGAAGAATCATCCCCAAACAGGTCATATAGGGAGGGGGTCTTAATAGGGAGATGTACACTCAGTAGTCCGGATATAAAAGGGTAAAGAAATTGGTAGACATTTTTGGGGGTCAAATCTTAGAGGGAGTCTAAATAATTGAACTAAAAAGCATCAAAACGCTACACTCACACAAGCACATGAAGATGAAATAAACAAGAAACACAGGGAATAAAACCAAATTTTCGTCTTTAAAAAGACTTTGACGAGGTGAATGAAGACAACACACTAAACTTAACAATGACGGTAGTGAATGGATGACGCATACTAGTACTAAATAATGGAAGGTCTTCATAGGGAGGTTTCACTGTACTATCCACCATATTTTTCTGACTACAAGGCGATACTTTTTTCTCTCAGACTGAGACCCCTGCGCCTTATAATATGACTACTAAAATAGTAAGAAAATATAATAACAAAATCTGAATTTTGTGCAACATTTTTGGGGGGTACTGAAGCGAGTTGAAGAACACTACTAGCCAGTTCGTGGGCGATGCTGTTGAAGAGGTTGAGGGCCTCCAGCCTCCAGCTGATGTCCTCGAAGGAGCAGTCGACCACCACGCTGGGCTTGGTGCTGCCCCAGGGCAGGAAGTAGTACCGATTGCCGTCGAACACCGTGTTGGACGCCTGGGTCGTCGAACAGCTGGGGGCCACGTTTTCGTCCAGCTTGTTACCGTAGTTACCTTGCCACCGAAAAACACACCAATGGACAGTATCGCGCCATGCTAGCAGCAGCCAAGTGCCTAAAATGACATCCATTTGCATCGTTCTGATAGCAATACAGTAGAAACTCCCTCTTAAGACCTCAAAACAATCATCCAAAATAAGGTCTTAAGAGGGAGGGAGTTGCATAAGAGAGGTAATTTTAATACTTACAAAGAAGGGCAATGTCTCAGAGAAGTAGGTCTGAAGTGGGAGAGTCTTGGGCGGGGAGGGGGGGTCTTATAAGGGAGCTTTCACTGTAGCATGGAACAATTTCCAAAGAACAATAACTATGGAGAAAGTCTAGGCAAACTTCAAGAACAAAAACTGGAGAAAGTCTAGGCTAACTAAAAGAATAACAACTCTGGAGAAAGTCTAGGCAAACTTCAAGAACAATAACTCTGGAGAAAGTCTAGGCAAACTTAAAGAACAGTAACTCTGCAGACTGAAAAAATACCTGAAACAGACTGCTACGTCACTGGAACCTCAGTCTGCAGACTGAGTTTTTTCTCATTTGACACAATGTAAATGATCGCCACTAATACAACAGTGCCTGTGTCTTGATTGAAAAACATCATTACATTCCCATAGCCAAAGTCCAGAAAGGGCAGTACATGCTGAAATTAACGTATCTAAGAAGTCTGCTAAGAGGGGTAGCCTCTGATCGGGAATAAGCTCACTTTTGCTACATCCTATCACATGGCATATAAAATAAAAAACAATCTATTTCTTTATGCTATGCTAGCAGACCTGCTCACTACGCTTCGCACACACGTCACTCTCTCTCACACTCACACACTCTCTCTCTTTCGCCTCTCCCCCTCTTTCACTCTGATTTATTATGCAAGGGAAGTAACCAGTAAAAACGAGTCCAGCCAGTCATTCCCCAATTACTACCCTTAGTTATTACTCCTACTTCTGACTGGTTTTCAAAGTCAAACTCCAAGGTCAAGGTCACCACGGTTCTATGGGACCCTCTCTGCACCATAATACATCACCACACAAAATTTGAAGCGATTCTGTGCACTGGTTCATGAGTTACAGGGTGAACAAATTGAGGACACACGCACACACACAGCTGTTCAAATAATATTATAAGAGGCATTAAGATGTTGCTATAAAAAAACAACGGACTAGAACTACTTTAAAAATATCAAATAACGCGTTTGTCTCTCTTTCTGCCTACCTTTCCCTGTCTACCTGAGTGTCTGCTTGTCTGTCTCTCTCTCTTTCTTCTAACTCTCGCTCGTTCTCTCTCAAATTTCACAATATGAACAGGACAGTGTATGATCGCTAAAACTGTGGCACCCTTTAGTTCTTCCCCCACCATTTGATGTGAAATATTTGACTTTTTTTGCCTATGTATTTTGCAAATAAAGATTCAAATTTTTAAAAAAATCACCAAGTCAGTTACAAAAGAATACAAAACAAACATGGCGAGAAAAGTCAAACGCTTATGAATTACAACTTACACACAGTTAAGTTTCACGCAAAATGAATAATAAAAATATATTTTACTTGCAGCCTACACGAGCCTGCTTTACTAAACATATTTCTTCTTGTTCTTCTGTGTTCCCAGGCCATATGGCCATAATGGGTAAGGTACGTACGTGTCCGGTTTTCAGTTTTCACTGGTCTCCCCGCTGCGTACAGCCAACACATTCCGATTTCTGAGGAGCTCAAAGGAGAGAAAAAAGGCAGGAGAATGGGCCAATAAGTCAGAAAGACAGTAGATGATCAAAAGCAAAGGTAAAAGGTAGAGTCAAAGAGAGTGGCAGATTAGAGGAAGTTACAAGCACAGAACTTCCAGAAGGTGGGGGAACTATTTTTACGAAAGAGCCCCCGGTATCCCCACAGGGGGAGACTCGTGGAGAGGGCGGGATCGTCCAGCTCCCCGTATGGAGGCACGCGGCATCCACCCACTGCCCCAACTAAACATACTAATTCCATAAGTCCTTCACTGACCAATGCTGACTTCGAACTCCACCAGGGCATCGGAAGCCATGATCATGGTAGCACTAAGGAAAGCAGCGTGCACGCGGAACTTGCGACGACGCATGTATTTCTGCACATAATTCGTATGTTATAATGTGAACTTTTCGTTAAATTTTGACACGAAAAGTACACCATAGGCCTAAACCTGGTTGGGATGAATGACTAAGGAATAAGTGGTTATTCAATTTCAGGTGGTAATATGTAAAATTCGACCAATGAGAAACATAAGGAAGTGGATCCTTTTCTGATCAACCAATCAGAAAAACAGGAAGTCTGGCTTGATTATTAATTTTATTATTAAATTAACTTAATTGCAGCAAATAATAATTGAATATACGTTGGAATGTTCTCTTTATGTTGTTGATCAGGAAATAGACGAAAATGGTAGTTTAATTTTGACTATAAGTTGTTAAAGTTTACATGTGTTGGAGAATTGACCAATAGATAATTAGGTCATTACAAGTCTTTGTTGGGTAGGCTATATAGGTTGTAACCTTAGGCCAAATCAGTCTCTCTGACCTGCTATCTCGATCACTACCTGTACATCCTCCTATGGGGAGCGATCATCCTTGTTGGGCTGTGAGTATCAGTATTTTTTGACTTTGATTTATTTCATGATGGTGATGTAGAACAAATTAAATTCGGACTTAGGATTGCAACTATTTCACTGAGATGCTAATTCATTTAGAGCTTAGAGAGCTTGGGATGGCTTCTTTATAATTCATTATAAAACTAACGAAGTAAGTCTACAGAAATGATGAAATTGATCTAGGTGCATGATAGACTGAATCCTTGTGGAAAACAGTCCTAGTAAAAGAATGCGAGGAATTAGTGTGTTGATTTTACAAATCTGTGTAAGTACGGGTTTTAAAGATTGGAAACGTCAGTAAAGAAATCTGAGCTTCGAATCTGTAATACATGTCGTAGAGGAACTTCGACTAAAATCGGTAACAAACGTCATAATTGGATGACCGGTTGAAACACGTGGCGGACCGAGATTTCTAGATTTGAATGAGTAGGTCGCAAGTCTAGCGCATCATTCAATCATTCTTTGGGTTAGCAAGACTATTGATTGTAAGACACATGTAGCCAGTTCTCTCTCTCTCTCTCTCTCTCTCTCTCTCTCTCTCTCTCTCTCTTTGTGTGTAACGGTTTTCCTTAAGACTCAAACTATGGTTCGTTTTGTGGATCAAAAGTAGCATTTTGTTGTTGTTGTAGACAAGTAGATTTTATTATCGTTTTTGGGTTGGATATTTTGGTTTTGTCATGTTTGAGTTTTCCTGTCATGTGTCATGTGTAATGCTTGACATTTAAGTGACTTTCATTGGCTAATGAAAGTCCATGAGGGGCTTTCTCTTTCTTTGTCACATAGAAGTGATAAAGCTTAGAAGAGACTCTATGCTAATTTGTGTTGTGTATCATGTATGTTTCCATTTTAAATCTGATTTTCAATTCCTTTTTGTATTTCTGATTTTCAATCAGAAGTTTCAATCATTTTTATTTCATCTTTGTTTATGTGTGTTGTGTATAAACACAAAGTTTTCATTTACAAAAAAGGGTTTATTTTGGTTTAATTGACTGGTGACTAGGATTGTATGAAAACACTTATGCATGCTATGTCAAATCAATTCAATTCAGATTGGATTAAAGCAACAATTGCAGTTTGATATGTTATGTGGTATGTTATGTGGGGAAACTGGCTTTGGTTTAATTGGAATAGAATTAAACAGGTTTTGCTTACGCATCAGTTACCAGTTAAAGTCGAGTTTTCTGTCCATTGTAAGGAATTTATTTCTTATAATAAGGTTCTTGGGTAAGAATATGATCACGTCTTCGTTCTTCACTAATTACCAGTTAATGTCTAGTTTTATGTTATTTTGACACAAACATTTTTCCATTGTCATAAAATGACATTGACCACAAGACAGAGTGAGGGTGTGGTAACTCCCCAATTGTGTCCAGGTGTGGCTTGTCATTGTTGGTTGTGTTGGCTTGTTAGCCAGAAAAGATTCCCTGAAGGCTAAAGGGAAGGAATGTGCATTGGGAGTGTTTAGTGTCAACTGTAAGACATGTAGTAGAAAGGCAAACATGATAATTGGTTCTATACCATACTTGTCATTGTGTAACTGGGAACTGGGTATTACAGTTTGTATGGATTAATAGTCCAGGAAAAGTTATGTTACCGTGGCAATGTTTTATGTTTGCAAGTTAGTTATTTGTTTATTTTATGTCTTACAGGTGTGTTCTGCTGAGCTTGAAATAAACACCAAATAAACCACTCCATGTGGCCCTGTGGTTAATTGGAGAGAAAGAGACCTCTAAGTTCCTTCCCCTCCTCTACAACCCTGCAACACCCCCTTACCCCCCTTTTTACCCCCTTCAACACGTAAAACGATGCGCTTCAATCGTACAGTGTTTCTGCCATCATAATGAAGAGGCACGCAAAGGTTTGTCAATGGGGTTTTATACTACTCCTTGCCGACACTAAAGGGCGATAATTTTAGGCCCAAACTGCCGATGCCCCCTGGTGATGAGTCAGGAGCAGATAATTTTCTGTGGCTGTATACTGCTAGTTCCTGACAGGCAAGGGCGATAATCTTAAGTAGGTGACGTTCGCATCTCAGGACACGAGACAGGGGCAGAGAATTTTCGGCATAAAGCCTCATTGAAAGCTATAATATCTAGCCAAGAGGAACTGTGGACACAACAATTGAAGACCACAATATGTCAACTAACACCACCAACACATTGTTTTTCAGAGCGGGTAATTTAAAATGAAAGGTATTATTCTTGGTCCATCGGAAAGCTGTTTTCCATGTTTTCATTACGATCGATCCGCTCCTTCCTGCATTGTAGCCTGAGATAATGGGAATGCAGTTTGTCAATACACGTCAAGCACATTAAATACTTGTAGCGGTGCCATAGCCGATGAGGTTTAACCGAGGCGTGGTTACCGCTACACCTATCTGTATTAATATAAAAAAATCGGGACTTAACTGGTTTCGTACTGCCTCCGGGCATTGCCTCCAGTATTGTTCCCACCAAATTTGTATTTACAAATGTCCCATATGTGTCTGATTCAGACCAAGAGGACGTAAAACTCCATTTTCTCTCTCTCAATACACGTCACACAAACACTTAGGCCCTCGCCGTTGTTCTGATTTTGTTCTGTTTATAGGGTGTCCGGACTTTTCCCACCCAGACATTTTTTTCCCACCGGCCTTTTTTCACCCTAGGTCTTTTCACACCCCAGGTCTTTCCCCCCCCCCCCCCCCCCAAAGTCTTGGATGTATGTAATAAAACAACTGCGTGTGTGTGTGTGTGTGCACCGACTATTCTTTCGCTTACGTATCATTGTGCCCCCGTCTCTACAAGGCACTAATATTTTGTGTATGTGTCCCCATCTCTCAATGTCCCCGTCCGTGTGTCCCGGTCTGTATCATTGTGCCCCTGTCTCTACAAGGCACTAATATTTTGTGTGTATGTGTCCCCATCTCTTAATGTCCCCGTCCGTGTGTCCTGGTCTGCATCACATGTGGCCCTGTCTCTATAATTAAGTCCCCGTCATATATCTATCCGTCTTGTCTGTGTAACCCAAATTTAACCCTAACCCTGATCCAAACTCTAAACCTAGTCTGAAACCCTACCCCAAACATACGCCTAACTAAAAAAATCAAAAAATCCTATCCCTAACTTTAACCATATCTGTAAAGGCTCTGCTACAATACGATACTGTTTCAATGTGATGCAATTTTGACGATGCGAGTCAAGATCCACATGAAATTCATGTATTGGGTCTACTTGAGTATAGTGAGCGAAAATGGCAGAATTATTTTTAGACGGAAGTATTTCATGTGAATCATGACTCATGTGACCCAATCGCATCGCATCCCCATACGATTTTACGAGTGTGCGGCGCTGGCTTAAAGGGCCTGCTACTCTACATATGATTGTGACAATGCGATTCATGATTCACGTGAAATACTTCCATCTAAAAATAATTCTACTACTTTCGCTCTATAACACTCAAGTAGACTCAACACATGAATGTCACGTGAATCGTGACTCACATCGTCACCATTGACAGCGAATCGTACATAGTGTAGCACTAGCAGGCCCTTTACACGAGGACACAGAGACACATGGAGACGGGGACACATAGAGATGGCGAGTATGTAATATATCTGGGAGTACAAATACTGGAGAGTGACAGGAGGCAGGCATAACAGTGAGCACATGGATTCTGGTGAAGTATGTAATATATCTGGGAGTACAAATACTGGAGAGTGACAGGAGGCAGGCATAACAGTGAGCACATGGATTCTGGTGAAGTATGTAATATATCTGGGAGTACAAATACTGGAGAGTGACAGGAGGCAGGCATAACAGTGAGCACCTGGATTCTGGTGAAGTATGTAATATATCTGGGAGTACAAATACTGGAGAGTGACAGGAGGCAGGCATAACAGTGAGCACATGGATTCTGGTGAAGTATGTAATATATCTGGGAGTACAAATACTGGAGAGTGACAGGAGACAGACATAGCAGTGAGCACCTGAATTCTGGTGAGGTCTTCGGTGTCGATGTCGCCGACGGGGGTCTCTGGCGTTTCCCCCAGTGTGGTGACCAGCTCCACCAAGGCTCTGCCCCTGTAGGCCACCCCTTCTCCCTGGGAACACACACCAACATGGATGGAGCTGGAGAAAATCCAAAAACATGCAAGGCAGGGGTCCAGGGGCCGTCCAGGCCCCTGTTGCGGGGTCTTGCCCCCCTGAAGCTGAAGAAAAAGCAAAATCATACTCAATTTGAAGCTTATTCCAGGCTTGTAAAGTGAGAATTCAACACTTTTTTCCCCTTGAACTTTGAATCCAATTTTTTTTTATGGCTAAAATTTTGAAAAACAGGCGCCGCCTTGTATCCGAGGCAAGGTTGCATCCATGCACCAACACTGAGGACAGTTTGGATTGGTATTCGCAGATACGCGCACACACAGACACCTGCAAGTGCGCACACGCAGGCAGGCGCACGCGCATAAACAATTTCATGATAACATTGGACAAACATTCATAAGTGTGGCTGTTGCATTATAGATACACACGACACACACACAAGCGCGTGTGCACACACATACACACACAGACACGCACGCACACAAACACACAATTTTCTTTTCTAATATCACTTTCTGTGAAAAGATGTTAAATTAAAGAACAAAAACAGAACACACACACACAGACACGCACACGCATGCACACACAGACACGTACACATACTTTCATGACAACATAGGGGAACACATTCATTAACCCGGCTGTCACACACAGGCATACAGCATGACTATAACAACACGTGTCACCGACAGTGACACAGGTACACAAGGTGTGGTACACAGCAGTGCAGTGCACAGGGGGGCAGAGTGACTAACCTTGCCCTCGTTCAAGTCCTCGTACTCGCTGGACAGATCGGAAAATTCCCGTGTGGATCCGTAGAAATTCACGAAGCACGGGCCAAAGGTTGGCAAATAACCTGACACAAAACATATACATACACGCATGCACATGCGCACACACACATACACAGATACGTATACGCACACATAAATATATGCGCACGCACACCCACACAAACATTTGTAGATGTGATCACACACACAGGTAAACACACACACACCCATATCCATACAAACAGAGAGCTTAAATTTAGTTAAGAAATTAATAGGAAAACAGTTATCACCACCTTGAAGCACCATGACTGTTTAAAGCCGCCTCACACTATCCAGCCTTTTCAGTTGTGAACTTCATTCAACTACTTGTGGCCGTGTGCCGTCTTCACTATCAGCAAGCATTGGCTGTATTCTCACAACTGCCAGAGTGAGTTCGAGGTAAATGGTGCAGTCGCCAATTCCTTCCGACCTGGTTGCAAGGGTTTCATCCGGCCAAAATTTGCATTTGTGATTTCTACTCACTCTGCAGGGCTCCCAATCGTCCCGCAAAACAAGGGGTCCCAGGGACTCCTTCACTTACAGCATAGAGGGTCCTAGAGGCGGGATAGAGGGTCCCAGTGGCATATAGCGAAGCTAAAAATAATTTTTCTAGTGCATCCCTGGGACTCCCTGCACATTCTTTTAGAGGGTCCTGTAGAATTGTAGTGCATCATAGACCCCCAAATGGGGCTCCCTGGGAGCCCTGCTCTGTCAAAAGAAACTCAAAGGAAAACTGTGGAGAGGTCACAATCATTTTCATCAGACTTGGTTGGATAGTGTGAGGCGGCTTTTAGGCAGACAGCAAAAATACTAACATAATTGCTACACGCGAGCACTTACACACACTCGCACATATAGGCGCACCTACATTATATTTGTAAACAAGTGCAGATAAAAAAAACCCGGACAAAGGTGAGTAATAAATTCTAGGTATAATCATGCTGTTTCATGTTAAGTGTATTTAACAACATTAACCCATTTAAGCCTAGCATCCCCATATCGGGTTAAACAGCTTAATTAACGGAGTGCTCAACCACCATGCTCTCTCACCTAATACTCCATCCCCATCGCCCACTTAATTCTGCCTTCTATCAGCTTCTTTCCTCGGGGCAGTGGGTGGATGCCTCGTGCCTCCATACGGGTAGCTGAACGATCCCGCCCCCTCCAACAGTCTCTCCCCGTGGGAATACCGGGGATAGCTTTCGTAAAAATAGTTCCCCCACCATCTGGAAGTTCTGTGCTTGTAACTTCCTCTAATCTGCAACTCTCTTTGACTCTGCCTTTTCCCTTTGCTTTCTATCATCTATCTTTCTGACTTAATGGCCAATTCTCCTGCCTTTTTTCCAAAAAAATATTCCAAATAATGTTTCTCCTTTGAGCTCCTCCGAAATCGGAATGTGTCGGCTGTACGCTGCGGGGAGACCAGTGACAACTGAAAACCGGACACATACGTACGTACCTTACCCATTATGGCCATATGGCCTGGGAACGCAGAAGAAGAAGCTTCTTTCCTTTAAGTGTATTTAACAACATCAAATAGTCAACCACAATGCTCCACAACGCTCTTTCACCTAACACTCTGTCCGCATCGCCCGCTTAATTATGCCCTCTATCAGCTTCTTTCCTTTACTCTAATTTTCTTATGGTTATTCTACAATTTCCAAAAAATAAATCTGAAAACCTGCTCTAACTCATCACCAGTCACATAATCACGTCTGTACCCAAGAACTAGCACATGTGCGCGCGCACACAGACACACATATGCATACAGAGGCAGACTGACTGAGATACAAAGAGAGAGAGAGAGAGAGAGAGAGAGAGAGAGAGAGAGAGAGAGAGAGAGAGAGAGAGAGAGAGAGAGAGAGAGAGAGAGAGAGAGAGAGAGAGAGAGAGAGAGAGAGAGAGAGAGAGAAGACAAACAGACAGACATAGGCTACAGACAGAGAGATAGATAAACCGGGGTATAATACCAGTGTCTCCAGCTGATGAGATGTGGGACAGGCTCAGAAAGTAGACCCCAATGGTGTCGTCCTGTGATACTCGATCCCTGCACATCACAGGTGTTCATTGCACAGAGGGCACAACAGATGGTGTGGGGTGCTCTTAATGCAGGGTTTCTGAAAACGTACAGTTTGTGTGTATTTACGCACTACAGCTCTCAAACCTGAAAACGTACAGATTGCGTGCATTTACAGCTCTCAAATCACCCCCTAGAATCTCAAAACATGCGTGAGATCTACCCTTTCTGTAGAGGGTGAGACGACGCATTAAAATGATTTATACGTGACATATATCGTTATATTGTTACTTGTCAATAAGCTAATGATGTTGTTTGTATTTAAATAGCATGCAATACCTATCTGAGCTACTGCCACAAGTTGGAGTCGCTAGTCTAGATCTTAAGTTCTATAAGAATGTGAAAAAAGCCCTAATTGTTAAAAGCTTGTTGCTCATCGGCAAACCATTTTCTTAGAATCAAATAAATTTGTTTCATACACTTGATATTGCTTTGACCAACACATGCCTCTTTCTCTCTTTTTCCGTTCTTGCTTTTTTTTTAAACTTTTGAATTTCTTATCTTAATATTTATGAAAGTTACTGTAACTGTTGTGTGCCATTTTGCACAATATGCCTAGCTGAGGTATTGATCGAGACATAAGAGAACAAAGTGTATGCATGCGTGCGCATGTGTGTGCATGAGTACATGCGTGCATGTGCATGAGCATAGGCCCTACATGTGTGTGTGTGCGTGTCTGCATGTGTATGCATGCACGTGAGAAGCTATCAGGAGGTTTTCCCACACTTTCATTTTGACCCTTTAAAACTTGAAACTGGGGGTGAAAATACCCCTTAAAATTGTTAACAGGGGGTGAGCGTACCCCTTAGGAGAGGATAGAATCAGAAACCCTGATTAATGGTGGTGTTTTTTTAAGTCATGCAAAATTCAAACCAAAGGACAAAAAACAAACAATAGAAAGAAGCAATACGGTGTAAACGTTCGTGCAAGAAACAGCCATTTCAATTTGTATTAATTAAAAAGCAAGGGGACCAAGTTGACTCACACACTTTCGATCTAGGTTAAACAAAATTGTATAATTATGCACAAGAAGGTCGACAGTCATGCTTATAGGAATTACAGTGGAGAACTGATAACTCAAAAACGGATAACTCAAAAACACTGGATAACTCACAATAATTTTTGGGTCCCAGTATAAATCTTTTATGTTGAAAAGTCTTTTTAACTCAAAATATTGGTGATCTCAATTTAACATTTTAGTCCCTTCAATTTTGACTTAAGCGATTTTTACTGTACTTCCAAAAGGCAGAGAGGTGGACAGGCAGACTAGCAAAGAAGCAATACAAGGACGTCAATATGGAAAGTACTGACACAGACCAGACATTTTATACATACAAGGACGTCAATATGGAAAGTACTGACACAGACCAGACATTTTATACATACAAGGACATCAATATGGAAAGTACTGACACAGACCAGACATTTTATACATACAAGGACGTCAATACGGAAAGTACTGACACAGACCAGACATTTTATACATACAAGGACATCAATATGGAAAGTACTGACACAGACCAGACATTTTATACATACAAGGACGTCAATATGGAAAGTACTGACACAGACCAGACATTTTATACATACAAGGACGTCAATATGGAAAGTACTGACACAGACCAGACATTTTATACATACAAGGACGTATGGAAAGTACTGACACAGACCAGACATTTTATACATACAAGGACGTCAATATGGAAAGTACTGACACAGACCAGACATTTTATACATACAAGGACGTCAATATGGAAAGTACTGACACAGACCAGACATTTTATACATACAGTGGAACCTCCCTTTTAAGATCTTGAAACATCATCCAAAATCAGGTCTTAAGTGGGAGGGAGTTGTATAAGGGAGGTAATTTTAATACTTACAAAGAAGGGCAATGTCTCAGAGAAATAGGTCTTAAGTGGAAGGGAGCACTGACTCATGTAGGAGTTACACCCCTTGAAATGTAAACAACAAGATTAAAAAATGTTTGTTTTTTTATTGTATCCAACATTTGAACGAATGATTCTAATTAAAAAAACCGTCTGCATTTTAAAAATTTAAAGTCATATTCATATCCCAGTTTTCAAAGCAAGAAATCAGGATTAATTGCGAAATACGAGTTTCACTTTAAAAAAAAAAGTATATCTATTAATTTTAGTTTTACATTGTTTACCAAAAGAAAAGAAAAGTGAAGTTAGAATTTTTTTAAAAACTTGGTATACAAGAAAAACATCGCAATGAATTCCAAGAAATGAAAACTAAATTTTTAGCCAAGACTGTAGCCCTTCAACACCTCCACCCCTAAACACACACACACACATTGTGAAGCTTATCAGGACAACAAAAAATTTATAATTTCACCTTCACTCACCCATCTTGTCATTGGTCCAAATGAAACATTCCAATCATTATTTTCGTCGCAGAATTTAAAAAAATATTTTTTCCCGAAGCATCTGCAATTGTACATGTATTTTCTCGTCATCTAAAGCTGGTGGTGAATTTCCAACTCATTTTCTTCATTGTCTATTTATTCTAATGTATTATTAATTCTTGGTCAAGAAGAACACACACAAAAGGATTTTGATTCATGAGGGTCGTAACTTCATACCAATCCTTGATAGTAAACTTCATTCGTTCACACATCGACGGGAACTGAAACAGAAAGACAGGAACAAAATAGCGATAGATAATGTGTAGAAAATGTACTTGTGCAAAAAAAAATTGATGGGTAAAAATGTTGTTTTATATGTAAAACAACACTTCAGCGCTGTAGCTTTTGCCAAAATGTTTTGTTTCTTTGCGCTTTGTTTATCGAACCTTGAAGTGCCTAATTATGATTGCTAACCAAATAAATGCATCACCATCATCACTCATTCTGCATCTCAAAATGAGAGAGCACACACAGACACACACACATTCACATGCATGCATACACACACACATGTACACACATACTCACAAACATACTCACACGCATGCACACATTCGCATGCACACACAAACACACACACACACACACACACACACACACACACACGTGAGGGTATGGGAGAGATGAGAAGTAGAAGGCTCACTTGCAATCCAATTCGTAACTCTTCATTCCATTCAGGATGAGCTGATTCGATGACAGTCTTTGACCTCACCTGTGGACAATAAAAGAAAAGACATTTAACAACCTTTCAAATCACTGGAGTGGAGTAACAAACGGGGCAATACATTATTCTCCGACAGCTTTACTCATCCACCCATGGTCTATATCCGGGACATGTATTACCCATAATTATAAAGCGCCTGAATCGGAACAGATATATTTGTTGAAACACAGACACAGACAAATAAATTAATGATTCTCGAAAGCCTTAATTAATGTGTGCATGTTTGCCAATTAGTCGAGTCTCATGATGACTCCCATTTCCAGACAGCTGAAGAGGCGATCGCTACTCTGAAGGGCTGGGTTGGAATTTGTTTACAGCAGAGAAAGCTGCGGTGGATGACATGAACGCACATATGCATCCTGTGCGCCAGTAGCAGTCTAAATGAAGACTTTAGACATGGGGCAGGATAAAACATCCCCAATCAGAAGAAGAAGAAGCAGAAGCCTTGAGATATCTTCACCCAACTCTCTCAGCCAAAAGGACTCTGGTGGTTGAGATAGCTGGCGTTGGGAAAAGTTTTCAAAGGCCAACTGATCCCCTTGGCTGCAGCTCTAAGAGACTAGGACGAATGTCTCGTAGTTAGAAAGTCATAATCATTCACAAAATAATGTAACACTCATAAAATCCATTCATTGTGCAGCTCGCTCGCTCTTTGCTACTGGCCCTAACTAGGCTAATTATCCATCAGTGATAATAACAACCATTGGTGTGATGGGCCTCAATTATTAGCATCAGCAAAAAAGGGGGAAAGGAAAAAGATGTATATACTCTAACTGAATTGGTAAGTTCTTTCTTTCTTCTGTACAAACATAGTCATTCTTACCCACCCAAACACACAAATACTGATCCACCCCAAACCCTGCTAACTAATAACTACATAGTACATTACATTCTAAGAACTCACCTCTTGTCATTGTCGGCCACCCCTTCCTAGGCCCACCGCTTAACCATCAGTCCTAGAGTCATCTTGCTCTACACTCCCTCATCTCAACACTCCCCTCTAGCGACCAATTACGTAACTTCACACGCATATATCATCTGCCATGCCCCCTATCACCCAACTAGAATTATCACCCTTTCGACTCAACACAACAGACTGGGCAGCCTCCCCATCTTTTTTATTTCATGGTGGTTAGTTGGTTTTTTAGACTTCATACTTAGCCACCATACGTAACTGACAAATCCCCAATGTTTCAAGCGCTAGCCCCTCCCTCCGCTGATTCCTTTCTTTCAACCCTCTGTGACTGGTAGACATGATACAGCCCCGATTCCCCAATAAAAAGCCTTGTGGAGACCACACTGAACTCGCCTCTTCCTTCTTCTTCTTCTGCGTTCCCAGGCCATATGACCATAATGGGTGACGTACGTATGTGTCCGTTTTTCACTTTGCACTGGTCTCCCCTGCTGGTATAAGCCGACACATTCCGATTTCGGAGGAGCTCAAAGGCAGGGTAGGACAGTAACAGCTGCCCCCCTGCCCGGGGCAGGTAATCATAAGTGTCGGGCAGGTGGCAAGCTCAACAACCTGCCCCTCCGGCAAGAACAGTTGAAAAAAAAATCTCGCCCTAACCTTTGGACTGATTGTGAACTATGCTCACAAGAAGAAAATCGTCAACCTATCAACTTTGTTTGCTGTCTTCACTTCATGACTAAGTGCCTAAGCCACGAAACATGTTTCCTTTTCACAGGTTCCTTGGTTTTTTTACCCACCATTTTTAAGTTGATTTCCAAAAGGTACTGCAGTCAATTTTTCATCTTCTCGCCCGAAAGGTTTTTTTATCAGCAATGATATGATTGTGCAAATCGAAAACTGTGCCTTGCGAGTGGCCTGACTTTGCGAAAGCATCCTTTCCGGCCAAAAGTGATTGCCATAGGTACTGAGCAAGACGACTGGCTAAAGAAAATGCACTATCCAATCAGAATGAAGCATGCTTATTCGATCCACCACAGAGTAATGTGGTTTGTGTGAGTTGTTTTATTTCTGCACTGCAGTTTTTAACAGGGTGAAGTTAACCTTTGCAAATTCACTTATCGGGCAGGTGGTTTTAACTGGGGGGACAGGTAAAAAATGTGTCCACCTGCCCCCCCCAAAAAGTTGAAAAAATTAAAGTAAAAGGCGCCCTCGTTTATAAAGCGATACACACCTCGCAAAAGAAAGTCGAAGTTTGAAGCCTGTACACGTCCTGTAAACGCCTACCTACCGCCATTACTGCTGTCATAAATGAGAGTTGGCTCCCTTCTCAAATAATCGAACTTCCGTTTTTGCGACTTCCGGTTGTTGTGTTTGGACCTTTCTTCGCAAAAAATGGTAGAATTATGGCATTTTAAGCTCTACGATGCTTTTTACATCCAATGAAGGGTTATGGCATCTGTTGGACGGTATCTCGGATGATAATAGGGATTTGAAGCATTTTAACCCTTTCGCCGCTAGCCATTTTTCAGCCAAAAAATACCCTTAAGCTTAACTGGGTAGAGAAAACAAAAATCTGCAATATTGGGAATTCCTCTGTGACATGTATAACATTAGGCCTGTCCTTACATCCCAAAATTAAGAAAATAGGGTCCTTGGATAACAGGCCTTGATTTGATGCCTTTCAGTGACATGAGGGTTAAACCATTGTGGTGCATAAATGCGACATTGGCGGTGAAAGGGTTAACGTGAGTATTCATCGTATCAGCGACTCATTACCACTTTCGATGTTGTGAGTCACAGTAGACTGTACTGAACACGGCAATCGTTGCCTCTCTTCTCACAATTTTGTTCACTAATAGGGCGCCCTTGTTTATTAGGCGCATAGGTCGAAATTGGAAATAGTCCAAAAATTACGGTAGATCAAAGAGAGTGATAGTTGCTGGCACACAACTTCTAGAAGGTGGGAGGACTATTTGTACCAAAAGATCCCCCGCCCCAGTATCCCCCACGGGGGTGGGTGGGGGGCACTGACCTCCGTTCCGGCAAAGAAGAACTTGAAGTAAGGGTCCACCAGTTCCTTCTTCACCCCCTCGTCCGCCAGACCAAACACTTTCTTCATGCTGTCCAGGAATGCAGAGTCCACTGCACACAGCGCAAACACGTCAGTGTCAAGCCCTGGATATCATACTGGTCTGCTGAGTCCACTGCACACAGCGCAAACACGTCAGTGTCAAGCCCTGGATATCATACTGGTCTGCCGAGTCCACTGCACACAGCGCAAACACGTCAGTGTCAAGCCCTGGATATCATACTGGTCTGCCGAGTCCACTGCACACAGCGCAAACACGTCGGTGTCAAGCCCTGGATATCATACTGGTCTGCCGAGTCCACTGCACACAGCGCAAACACGTCGGTGTCAAGCCCTGGATATCATACTGGTCTGCCGAGTCCACTGCACACAGCGCAAACACGTCGGTGTCAAGCCCTGGATATCATACTGGTCTGCCGAGTCCACTGCACACAGCGCAAACACGTCGGTGTCAAGCCCTGGATATCATACTGGTCTGCAGAGTCCACTGCACACAGCGCAAACACGTCAGTGTCAAGCCCTGGATATCATACTGGTCTGCCGAGTCCACTGCACACAGCGCAAACACGTCAGTGTCAAGCCCTGGATATCATACTGGTCTGCTGAGTCCACTGCACACAGCGCAAACACGTCAGTGTCAAGCCCTGGATATCATACGGGTCTACTGAGATCACTGCACGAGCGAGCATGACAAACCTCACTGTCATATATAGACAGAGATTTGTACTGACAAGGGTACAGAGCATTTGATACCTTAGAAACAGATTATATGTATAAAGGTATGTCACATGAATATAGAACCTTTAAGACAACTAATTGTTTTGAACCATATCTTGACACTGACATCAGCAGGTACATAAAGAGTGCACTTACCAAAGTTAGATTTGGAGTCTCAGATATTGCCTCTCATAGATTTAGATATAAAGTAAAAATCGCTTCTTAAGTCAAAATTGAAGGGACTGAAATTTTATTTTGAGATAGCCAATATTTTGAGTTAAAAAGACTTTTCAACATAGAGATTATTATACTGGGACCCCAACATTATTTTAAGTTATCCAGTGTTTTTGAGTTATCCGTTTTTGAGATATCAGTTCTCCACTGTAGTAATAATAGTGCTAATAAAATATTCTGTAGATTATGCCATTGTGTTGGAAGAGGATGTTGTTCATATTACACTTTGTTGTCAAATGCTACAGGATTTGAGGGTGAAATATATTCAGGCTAAATATTACAATTATTCCTGTCATTTCATATACGGTTTACTTATTTCTAATAGTAATGTAAATGTCTTAGCTAATCTAGTTTTGTTTATGTACAAAGCTTTAAAGCGATTACGTACACGAGTAGCAAAAATTTGCAAGAATATGAATGCTTTAAAAAAAATTATGTATGTCTATATCACTGTTATAATATGTAACCAAATATGTCATTGCATGATTTATGTTTCTATCATTGTGACACCCCCATCAGGAAGGGGCCTATGCTTATATCTGATTAAAACATTTCGCATTTAGATTCATATTCTCATATTCATATTCTCTCTCTCTCTCTCTCTCTCTCTCTCTCTCACACACACACACACACACACACACACACACCCATTCACATACACACACACATTCATACATACACACACACTCATGTGCACACACACACACACACACACACATATATACACACACACACACACATCCACACATACACACACATTCACATACACACACATTCATACATACACACACACTCATGTGCACACACACACACACACACACACACACACACACACACATACATACACACACACACACACACACACACACACACACACATACACACACACATGCACACACACTACATGGTAGCTCACTTCTGGGAATATCTTCAGCCCTGTAGACCTTAAGAACAAAGGTAGCAGGCCTTAGCTGTACCCCTGCCGTCCGCAGCAAGTTACTGCTCACATACATTGATCAACATTTATGATGAAACGGGCACACGAGAAAACATATCAATCTTCAAACACAAACAAACCTAAATTAAAAAACAAAAAACAGAAACTAGACATAGTCTATTTTCATATTCAATACAGTGTCCTAAATGCAAAATTATGAATTAAGCAAACTGGAAAGTTTGATTATAACTGACTGACTTGATGAGCAATGCAACCATCGTATTTCCAGATCGCGTTTGTTACTCGACCACTTGGTTATCAGAGTATAAAGAAACAAACGTTTTCACCAAAGTGTGTCAAATTTAAACATCTTCTTATTCTTTTTCTTCCAGTAATGTCCACCTGCCATTTGTCGGCAATTAAGTACATATGCATCTAGACTAGATAAGACATTCTTTTGAAAAATAAAAAGTAAAAACCACAACAAACCACAAGTGCACATTTAGGTATTAAGTATTAGATACTTTCTAGTCACAGAGGCGTTTCTGTGAAATTCGGGTTGCTCCCACCTGGAGAGCGCGTCACAGCCACCCATTTAAAAAAAAAAAATTGGCATGTGATTTTTGTGTGACTGATGAGGAAGGAAAGGGAGGGTGGTAAATTTTGACCAAATGGCAACTTTTTCTGTACCACTGGGTTTAAGTGCATGGGCACACGAGACCTCAGTTTATCGTCTCATCTGAAAGACTCCACGTTCAGACCGTAAGGCCTAGTGTAAAGTGAGAGTGAAAAAAACCCTGTACCCAGGTTCGAACTCGGGTTTACTTAACACGAGGCGAACGCGCTACCACTGTGCCACTCTACACTGTGCTCATTTTCATGCTGGTTGTTTTAAGCACACTAGCCGACCGCTAATGATATTACTCCATACAGGAATCACAATATCTAACTTATATGAAATTCATTACAAATATGAAAAACCCTGATGCCGAGTAAAAAAACAAACAATTACTGTTTTTACCTTTCAATGTCTTCATCTTCCATCTGGTCTGTTACTTTCATGTTCTGAAAATAAATTCAAGCTTAGTCCTATAATAGCATTTATAAGGCTTAAAACCATTTTTCATATTTATATAATGCTTATTGAGAATAACGGTACATCATGCATGCTTCGAACACAATAAGCAGAGCCTAAAAGGGGAATGTAATCTAAGAAAGGATATTTAACGAGAGGTGTAAAAACTTTAACAAACACGGACAAATAATGATATCTGAATAGGAAAATGGACATAAGAAAAAAAAAGGAAGCCACTGATGTAAACTTTCCCTTGTCCTCTTCAATTCTGTTCCCCTCCCCCTTCCCTCTCTCTCTCTCTTTCTCGATCTCCCTCTCTCCAACTACCCTACCTCGGTCCGGACTTTTTTCTTTCCCCTCCATGTGTGTCATGATGTTTATGAAAAGGGTGTTTTGCACTATAGGTGTGTGCGTGAGTATGTGCGGGCTTGCTTGGGTGTTTTGCACTATAGGTGTGTGCGTGAGTATGTGCGGGCTTGCTTGGGTGTTTTGCACTATAGGTGTGTGCGTGAGTATGTGCGGGCTTGCTTGGGTGTTTTGCACTATAGGTGTGTGCGTGAGTATGTGCGGGCTTGCTTGGGTGTTTTGCACTATAGGTGTGTGCGTGAGTATGTGCGGGCTTGCTTGGGTGTTTTGCACTATAGGTGTGTGCGTGAGTATGTGCGGGCTTGCTTGGGTGTTTTGCACTATAGGTGTGTGCGTGAGTATGTGCGGGCTTGCTTGGGTGTTTTGCACTATAGGTGTGTGCGTGAGTATGTGCGGGCTTGCTTGGGTGTTTTGCACTATAGGTGTGTGCGTGAGTATGTGCGGGCTTGCTTGGGTGTTTTGCACTATAGGTGTGTGCGTGAGTATGTAGGGCTTGCTTGTGCTCACACGTGTGTGTGTGTGTGTGTGTGTGTGTGTGTGTGTGTGTGTGAGTATGTGTGTGTGTGTGTGTGTGTGTGTGTGTGTGATTATGTATGTGTTAATGTATGTGTTTATATGTATGTTTGTCTGCCTGACTGTCTGATTAGATGTCTCATATACGTCATGTTTATAAAAATGTGTTTCACTTAAATGCAATTTAATTGTATGCATGTGTGTATGTTTGTGTCAACAAGTGCGGGTGTTCTATATTTTACTAAATGAATGTTTATAAGAACATCTTACTTTTAATATAACATTTACGTAATGTTTGTAAATAGTCTTCTAAGGATTATGAATTTGTTTTACTAAAAATTGAGTATGTCTCTCTCTCTTTCTCTCTCTCTCTCTCTCCATGCGTGCGTGCATGCGTGTGTGTGTGTGAGTGAAACTACGCTGAACATTATGTTGTCTACAATAATTGTTCATGCTTTATCTTTTTGTGTGGCTGTGTTCCATAATGAGAGATGGGGCATTGGGTGTGACGAGGTAATGGGTTAAAAGGCTAAGTCCCTAGGGAAGACATTAGAAAATTTGCCTTTAGCCCACTTCTCTAGGGTATGGGAGATGAGCAACTTTCCCGGCCCCTTTTCATCTAATAAATTTATATTTGTGCCCGGGTTCTGGCTCGTATGGTTGTAAGAAATACAAGTGGTTGAATTGCTCTAAATGGCAGACAGAGAGAAGTAGGGTTTTACATGAAATTACAAGACTCCCACTCTCATCAGTCTGACCAAAGGGTTCAGGATTATTTGACACTTGTATTTTATTTACTCCCAAAATCTGCATAAGATTATGCAACAATAATAATAAAGCAGCTCAATGGCGCCAAAACAAAATATGGATAAAAAAACAATGAAATCCGAAAGGATTTCACAAGACTTTTGTCTTTCTATAAGGTTCGCCCCATGCCGGAAGGGTTACTAATTATCTTCAGTGTCCGTAGGAAAGTTCAAATGATTGGCGCAGTCCATGGTGACTTAACTCATGTCTGTGCTGAAGTTCCTCCGTAGGGATCGGCGAGTGCTGGGTTGGCTGGGCTTGCTCGTCAGATGAGAGTAGCTCCCAGTCGTTCCGGTTACGGCTTCGCGGGATGGCACGGTTCAGGCGTGGTCTCCTCGCGGATTCTGGGTGCGGGTCGTCTTGGCGGCGGTCCCGTCTTGGTGCTTGTGGAGTCAGGGATTATCGTCCTGCCCACGATGCCCTGCTGATAATCACAGGAGAAGGTGGATGTAGGTCTCTATGGCTTAGAGACAAGGGGCTTCAGTCGGCAGGGAATTAGTGAATCCCAACCGGCTAGAAGGCTTCCCTTGTACAATAGCACTAGTTAATAAATAAACTGAATTTCAGTTAACAAACTGAGATCAGAAAAACATAAAAGGTGATCAATCCAACATCACTCTCCATCCAACACCTGGAAAGGAATGGTTATCATAAAGTGCAAGATTGCGGCCCATAGGTTTCCTACTAAAAATAGACAAAAGGGTTAGTAGGCATAAACTCCGGTTCTGGTACCAAAAGTGTTAAAGTCAAAAACACACACACACACACAAATAATCAGTGCACATAAATAGAATAGAATGTTTACCACTTCTTTTCTATAACATATCTATCTACTCCTTATTCATCATTGAACATAGGATCTAGATCAAAACTAGGGTCAAACAAACCAGATCTCAATCACCTGCCATCAATAATACTTACTAGTGGGCTTATTATGACTGGTTGTGAGTGTTGCTCTAGCTACGTTTCAGCGTCTTGTGTGACAACTTTTTCTCACCACTCCAATTATAGCCTTCACTTTCAAACAATGAAAGCCTGTCATTGGTTTATAGCAGTCGACACATCACAAGATGATGTTCAAAATGTACAGAACAATCACGCGCTGGTTACAGCATTACCACATTCCTGACATTCCTAACCTTGTGATTGGAAAGGCAAAACCGTCTTCAAAGGGAGATAACCGTGGTTGTCACTTTCTTGTGATGGGTAAGTAGATCAGGGTTCAAAGAGATAATTGCCTTAGCTCGGCGTTCTTTTGAAGAAAAAAAAGCCGGGCAATTAACGTGGCAGGAGAGGTCAGAGAAATGAAAAAAGAGAGGGTGGGGGGGGGGGGGGGGGTATAAGGGGGGGGAGGGGAGAAGGGGTGTAGATAAGGAATAAAGAAAGCGGGTCGCGCGGGACACTTACGTCACATTGGGGTGGGTGGGTGAGGGTGAGGGATCGGAATGTTTGTTCATATATGTTTTTAATATATATTCTTTAGTAAAAAAAATGTAAAGCGCTTAGAGCTTTGATGAATAAGCGCTATAGAAATGTTCATAATAAATAAATAAATAAATTAGAAAT
>CM065683.1:64503948-64513948 GCA_017654935.2 Phymorhynchus buccinoides | reverse complement strand
ACACACACAGTGACACACATGCACAAGATAGATCGACAGACTCTCTCTCTCTCCCTCTCTCTCTCTCTCTCACACACACACATACTATTACTATACACACACACACAAACTGATAGGCACACACACACACTGATAGACATACACACACATTGATACACACACACACACACACACACACACACACACACACACACACACACAGTAACTGTAACACACATACAGAGACACCCAGAGAGTAACACACACAGACAGCAGTGTGGACCCAGACCTGAAAGTCCTGAGGTTTGCTGGACAGTTTTCTGGTCTTCCTGCCCTGCCCTTCATTCTTCGCACCATTGCCTTCGTTGTTAGCTGCCTTGCTTGTGGGAGCAGCGGGCAAAACCTGGGACGCAGAACGGCCATCCTTGTCCGCTCCTACTGGCAATTAACAGTAGAGTTGAGAACCGGTTCAAAAATCATAACCGGTTTTAAACCAGTTTTCTCTATTCGAACCGGTTTTACCGAACCGGGTTTTTTTAACCAGTACTCGCATCACTAGTTTCACCTATGCAAACACATATTTATTTGTCAGAATATTCACACACACGTATGCACGCGCACACATACACACACACACACAATAAAGAAACTTATCACACACACACACACACACACACACACACACACACACACACACACACACACACACACACACACACACACACACACACTCACACAAACTAGAAACAGCTACACTTGGTTTACAAACACCCAATCTGCGCTGAGAATCAGTGTTGTTTTTCGAAAAGAATGCGTTATTCTAAGAAAAACTTACTTTCAGTTTGCAGTTAAAAAACCGGTTCACAGCAACTCGAACCGGTTTTTCGAACCGCGAAAGTTTAGCACCGTTTTTTCGGTTCAAACCGGTTTTTCCCCCCACCTCTAATTAACAGTCATCTTTTTCATTTTTATAAAACGATCTTTATTCAAAACAACAAAGTTTACACATGCACACACAAGCAGAACAAGCCATCATCAAAAGATCACTCTCTCACATTCATGCTCCTCAACCACTCCAATCATGAAAACACATGTGTACATATTGTGCATAAAATGCGAATAATGATACTAATAAAGATAATACTAATAGGGAAAAAAAATTTAGTAATCATAAAAATGCCAATAAAATGTAAAAATGGTACAGTATACAATAATAATCAAAATGATGTATTTAAAAAAAGCAGGAAATGATCAGGTATTAAAAAGGGGAATAAGGAATAAACATCTTTAAACATATAAAAGAGTCATACGTCCATGCGCACGCACACATGCACACACAGACACACACACACGCATACACACACACACACACACACACAGAGTTGGGCATCCTCGGTACATGTACACAACATGTGTACACTCCCTCACTCGCACTTGGTGCCAGTTCAAAGACAAGATGTTTAACAAATTAGCAAAGTGCGTTCGTATTGAAAGCAAGTGAATGTGAAGTTCATATTTTTCTCTGACAATAAACAGTAACATAATAATAATAACCAGGGATTCGGAGTAAACTAGTGTTCTGCATGACAATGTATGCTTGTAGCATGTGTGTTTAGCTTATTTGTTTTCGCTAAGCATTTTTTTCATGTAGTTAGGGGACTTTTAAAAATATGAAAAGGACTCTTAAAATTTTGCACAGTCCCTGGGACTATTGCAGTCCCTGGGATTCATGTCTAGCAGACATAGCATGATGCTAACTTAGAAGCTCTTCCAATGTCCTATAGGATTTAATAGGACTTTTGGAAGAGCTTCCCTATGGCCATGAATACCGTCCCAGGTTCACATTAGTAAAAGTTTACGCATATAGGGGAAATTCGGACACGTGCGCAAATCTTTTCCCTTCTTTGTTTCACTATTTATGGATTGTGCATGGGTTTCCGCATGGAATCTCCGCTTATGTATGCACATGGCCTTATGGAAACACTGCTTTATTTGTGATTTTTGTCTTAGTCATATCTTGCACAATTTCGCAGTTATGGTCCCCAAATTTGGCATGATGATTGTATTACCTTAACTCTTCTAGCACCATGTATTTTTTTGACGTTTTACTTTTAGGTTGTATGTTGCATCTCAACCGACAAGAGAGGAGTATCTATTTTTTTTCGAGTACACATGTGTGTTTTAACAGAAGGAACATTGATGATATAAGCTCTAAAGATAGAAAAACACATGGCAGGGTGCTTGGCAGTGATTGCCTTTAAATTTGGTGTAGAGTTAAGGTGATATGGTATGCTGGGTGATTTTTACCCTCTTGACCTTAACCTTGACCTCTGAACATCGTCACTTATTTGTTTTGGCCATATCTTTTACATCCTGGCAGATACAATCTCCAAATTTGGCAAGTAGGTAGACTAGCTTAAGATGATATTATGGAATGCTTAGTATTGATGATCTTCATAACCATGATGACCTTGACCATTGATCTTTTTTTGTCTATTGACTATTGCGTTTAGATCTGGCATTGAGATCTATCTCCTAAAACACCAGTGAGCCTTTAAGGCTTTGCCTTTTGTTTTGGTTTTGTGACAGGGCTTTGGTTGCAAATTATAATACTTTACAAAAACACCCACTGTTTTAGATTGAACTATAATGGTGGGACCTCTACCCCATGATGCCATCATGCAGGAGAGGAGGAGAGTTAAAAATGGGAGGTGGTCCGTTAAGTCACAGGCCCTCTAAGTCACAGGCCAGCTATGTCACACTCCGTCTAAGTGGTTACATGTCTATGTCCACATGTCTATAATGTTCATGTGTCGATGTGACACGACTGTTCTGGTCATTTTGGTACCGTGTACAGTGTAGATGACCAGTGGTCACTTTGACTTAAAAATCAAGTTTGGATTATTAACAGCTTATTTCCTGTCACAATTGTATAATGCATATGACCAGTGGTCACTTTGACATAAATTCCAATTTCCACTTTTATTTACTATTTAACAGCTTATTGGTGTGTCATGAGCACTACTGCACCTTGCACAATGTGGATGACCAGTGGTCAGTGATAATGACCAGTGGTCACTTTGACTTAAAAATCATATAGACATGTGGGCATAAACATGTACTGTAGCCACTTAGAGGGAGTGTGACATAGCGGGCCTGTGACTGAGGTATGGATCCCTCAAGTTCAAAACAATGGCAGTTTATGATGGGGCTTATTTTCAACTTTTTGGTCGGTTGGTTTGTTTTAAGGCAGAGGCTCGGGGTATGGGCCCGTATCTCACATTCTCCAGGTTACGGGGACAAATAAATTGTGCGCAAATCGGCAAATGTCTTCAAAAACTAATAATATATGTTCCTAACCCTATCCCTATTCTTTACCAAGATGCGCTAAAAAAAAAAAAAAAAAAAAATGCATTTGTTGACGAAAAATTCGACTAGGAAGAGTTACTATCCTTGAACATGGTCTGAGTGTTGAACGCCGTACCCGCAGCCACTGTGGTGTTGAAACGTTTTTTGGCCCAGTGTGAAGAGAATATTCACACCTCCATATATCTACCCATTTGCGATTTAGCGCTTGCGCGCTCGAGTTTTTAGTTTTTGTGCATGCGCATTGAGCCAATCGTCAGCTTACACTAGCCTACTTCCTGTTTAAGCCATGACAGTGACATATCTATCTACCTCCTCTCTCTCTCTCTCTAAAACATGTTCGATTTGATTTCGATTATTGTTGTTTTATTTGTGCCCCCCCCCCCCCCCCTTTCCCTCCCATGTGAATGGGCAAATTGCCTGACACTTTAGAATTTCTGTTCTAATGCGCATGCGCAAGGGTAGATATTTCATAGGACTACTTATTTCTCATGACACCGGCATCGCTCAGTCAACGCTCTCGAAACTGGCTGATACTAATGGTAGTAGTAATGCATGGGTACCGTACATATTATTATGATACTAGTCTACTATTGTCTATACTAATAGTATTAGTAACTACATAGCAACATTAAGACGAATAATAAAATTATAACAGTAACACATCATCAAACTGACCTGTGTCTGCTGCTTTTGCTTCCGAGTCCTCTTTTGTTGAAGCCATGGTGATCTATCTTGCTTGCAAAGTTAGAATGTGTTCAGTTTCCTACTTCTGCCTTCTCGGCTTCTGGTGTCCTATCCCCACACGATTTCCCCTGCCTAGGCTAGTGCCTGGATATTTGAAAACCCTCGAACACCGCAAACTAAACAAAGATCAAGCAGAGAACATAAAATTGTGAAAGCCTAATTAATATTGATCGCTGAATTCTGGACGTAGATTAAGAGAACGTAGCCACAAAAACTAGAGTTGACCGATTCATCTTGCCCGTTGTTCTGTGACGGAAGTAGTAGTCCTAGATCTAATTTTGCAGTGCTGTTTAGGAAGGTCAAGGTCGTGAGGTGGATTGGGGAAACTTCGGTCAACTTGGCAGTTGAGGGAAAATCGGTCACGCAACGACTTCGTTATTTTTTTTACTGATATTACATGATATTATAACTGACGATTCCAAACAATGACATTGTTTTCATTTATATGACCACGTCCTAAAAAAACCCGAAAAAGGTTGACTAAAAGAATTCTTATCTAACTACTACAAGCAGAAAGTTTTAAATAGTCTCTGCTACAAGTAGATCTAGATATAGAAAGCAGCGACGTCTCTATTATATATGTCACTGGAGAACACTGCAATCACATAAGGTCATATCAGGTCAGGTTCTTAGGGCAGCTAGGCCTCAGTCACGGTGTCATAATGAATAAGTAGTCCTATGAAATATTTACCTCTGCGCATGCGCATTAGAAGTAGTCCTAGCGTAGCCAATCAGAATCGTTTGTTTGTCAGCCATTGTTTTGGATATACTTGTACATCGATTTATGGCAAATATGTAGATTTACACTCTCCTGCTCTCTATTTTTTTGTTCTTTCCGTGGTTACGCTTTTTGAGCAATGACAGGTACTTATTTATCATAACAACGGCCTCTTGAAGTGCCCTTTCTTTTGATTATTTAGATTGGCATAGCTGTAAGTGTCACGCTTTTTGAGCAATCGTTGAAGCATATTAATCATAATTGTATTTCAACACAGCAATTTTCCAGGAGGTTTTTATTTTGTGCAGGAAGATTGCTCAGTATTGAGTGACTCTGTTACAAAATAAATTAATGTTTCCTAATGTTAATTCTGCTGTATTGAGTTAGTATTTTTAATTCACTATTACGGGTTCTCACTAAGTTATTAGAAAACTGAAATAAACATTTGTTAGTATTGTCAGGGTTATGCAAAATGTTATAAACATTATTTATCAAAAGTTAAGGCCCAGAAAGACAATGAACACTTCTCTATTTAATTCTATCCAAAAAAAAGGCTTTGTTTATCGCTGTTGCAATTTGATATTTATCGAATTTGAGTTTTGAGTCAAATATGACTCCTAAGTCCTTTTTGTCTGAACAGGTTTCCAATACATGTTTAGTTGAACCATGATACATTTCATTTTTTTTTTAATTGTTATTAACACTTTCCTGCATTAAAATAAAGGTTCCACTTTTCTGACCAGTCTATAAGCTTATTTGTGTCATCTTGCATTATGTCTGAATTTTTAGAACAGTTGTAAAGTTTGGTATCATCTGCAAATACATTACAGACCCACTTTGTGGTATTTCCTCTGGGAGATCATTAATAAAAATTGTAAACAGTATTGGCCCCAGGATACTACCCTGGGGAATGCCACTTAAAACGTCAATGTTAGATGATAGTTTTGCCCCAACCCGCACCTTTTGTGATCTGCCTTTTATGAAATGTCTTACCCACCAGAGTGTTTCCAGTTATGCCATATGCCTGTAGTTTTAGAAGTCTCTCGTGCGGCACAGAATCAAAGGCCTTCCTAAAATCTTAGTAAGCAACTGATATCGAAAGCTTCTTTGTCTTCTAATAGTTTGGTAAAATCGTCCATCACCTCTAATAACTGGATCATACAGGAGCGCCCTGTCCTGAATCCACGTTGGCAGTCTGTATGCAGATTAAAAGCAGTCATGTGTTCAACAATTGCATCATGAACAAGCTGTTCTGAAATTTTTGTAAAATTTTACATAATCTAGAACTTTATGTATTCGTATTGTTTTCATGTTTCGAACCAAATTTCATCACACTCATATTCGAGGCTAAATCACACCTGTGCCTAAGATATTATCAAAAGCCTCTCTCTCTGTCTCTGTAATGGGTCATCATAAAATTAAAAGCAGGTATGTGTAGTCCACATGTTTAGCACTATTCACAAAATATCACTATTTCGCCATGGCAACACAGTGAATTGTAAGTCACATTATTATGAGTGGCCTAACACTGTTGCCATGGAGAAATAGACATATTTTGTGAATGTTGTTGACGTGTACACAGACCTTAATGTCTGTACACGTGAAAAATTTTCACTCTTTCATCATGGCAACACGGTGATATGCAAGTCATATGATGAATGGCCTATAACTGTTGCTATGGGGAAAGGGTGACAAATGTTCACGTGTGCATAAACCGTTATAGCTTAGTCTTGTGGAAGGCTGGCTCTCAGACTAACGGACACTGGCACCGGCTCCTAGTGCTGCAGCAAACGGGATCGGCTGGCCTTTGGGGATCTTCCCCAACACCAGTTGTCATGTAATCTGCTTTTAGCAGCCCGGAGAGTAGGGATGTTCCATGGGCAGGGCGTTTCCACTGTAAACGCATTCTTCTTCTTCGATCGCTCAGACCATTTCCTGTCAATTATGAGCGCAGATGCGTCATGCTGCCGTTATGCGCCTAAATACGAAATAATTAGGCCCGGCATGTCCGACTTCGGTTGGAGGAAATCTTTTTGAAAGTGTTTCTTAAAAAAAAAAAAAGGGGAAAAAAGGCAGGAGCTAGAATGGACCGGAAAGGCAGAAAGATAGTAGATGACAGCAAGCAAAGGGAAAAGGCAGAGTGCATAGAAATTATGGCAGAGAGTGACAGATTAGAGGAAGTTACAAGCACAGCATTTCCAGAAGGTGGGGAAACTATTTATGCAAAAGACCTCCGCTAACCCAGCCATTTGGAATAGCAGTTGCTCCCTCTGCTATCTGGCAGTCATAGTCGGCAACGGCAGACTGGCTCACATTAATTATTTGAGCCCATCATGTTCGTCAAAAGCGAATGAATGTATTGATAGCCGTGATAAAGCTCGCTGATAAAGGGAGAGTACCATTGAATTTTGCTTCGGTTGGAAGCGGATTCATCAAAAGGGTTTATTTCCCTTTGATAGACCATCAGTTATGACATTTGGCTTTATAGAATTCGTAGGCCTATTATCAATCGTGTAATAAATACATTGTGAAAATACGTGTATAATCCTTGTCTTTACATGTTGTAATTACATTTTGTAATTTTTCAGTCTATGGCATTATTCAAACAGCATTTTTGAATTTTTGAATGAATGCGTATTATTATTATTATTATTCGTATCCATTCTTCTACCAATCTCTCTCTCTCTCTCTCTCTCTCTCTCTCTCTCTCTCTCTCTCTCTCTCTCTCTATCTCTCATCTCTCTCTCTCTCTCTCCTCTCTCTCTCTTCTCTCTCTCTCTCTCTCTCTCTCTCTCTCTCTCTCTCTCTCTCTCTCTCTTAAAGTCATGTGCCTGTCTCTCGAGGACGTTCTCTGACTCTCTCTCTCTCTCCTCTCTCTCTCTCTCTCTCTCTCTCTCTCTCTCTCTCTCTCTCTCTCTCTCTCTCTCTCTCTCTCTCTCTCTCTCTCTCTCTCTCTCTCTCTCTCTCTCTCTCTCTCTCTCTCTCTCTCTCTCTCTCTCTCTCTCTCTCTCTCTCTCTCTCTCTCTCTCTCTCTCTCTCTCTCTCTCTCTCTCTCTCTCTCTCTCTTGTGTAGTGGGGTGGAAGACGTGCATATTGTAATTTTATTGAACATTTTTTTATTGTTATATTTACCATGTTTTTTTTAATATCATTGGATAACTTGGAAAAAAATTTAAAGGCTAGAGAGAGAGAGATCATCATTGTGAAGAGAGAGAGAGAGAGAGAGAGAGAGAGAGAGAGAGAGAGAGAGAGAGAGAGAGAGAGAGAGAGAGAGAGAGAGAGAGAGAGAGAGCAGCACTTTAATGTCTCTGTACACGTGAACATTTTCCACTCTTTCCCCATGGCAACACAGCGATAGCCAGTCATAACATGACTTGCATATCACTGTGTTGCCATGGTGAAAAAGTGGACAATATTCACGTGTAGCCTACAGAGACCTTTAGGTACAAACAACAGTTTTGCTACACTAATCCGAGTCAAACCCACCCCCTCCCATCCTAAGTAGCTACCTGGTATGACGTGCATGTGCTAGCGGCCAGTGGAGGCAGGTTTAAGAGGCCAATACACTGCATACGATGCGATCTGATTGCGATCCGATCGTGACAATGTCTGTGGGTCATGATTCACGTGAAATACTTCCGTCTAAAAATAATTCTACTATTTTCGCTCACTATACCCAATACACGAATCAAATAAAAATGTCTGAAGTTTTTAAAAAATTTACAGATATTTCGTCAGATTCGTGTACAGGGAACTACAAACAAGGATGGTGAGCTTACTGCTATGATTATAGTAGGTTATAGTAAAGAATTCTTGCTACAAATATAGGGAACATAACTAGTAGGATTTCATCAGATTCGTTTAGACAGATGAATGTTACGAGAATCATGCCTCACATATGTCACAATTGGATCGCATAATTGGGATCGAATCGTATGCAGTGTGTCTGACACCCCCCCCCCCCCCCCACTCCCCACTCCCCACTCCAAGTATGAACTACTATGTTTGAGTTTTTCCACGCAAAGGAGAACTCTGTAGGGGAAGACAAAAGCGCATGGGCGGGTAAGAAGCCCACCCCAATTATCTCATGAAATGAAGCATTTTGCCCATGAGACGAGCGTTAATGTCTAGCATTCGTCTCATGGGCAAATTTGACTGAAATTTTCTTTATTTCATGAGATAATTGGGGTGGGCTTCTTACCCGCCCATGCGCTTTTTACCCCGTCTTCCCCTAATACTGACTCTTATATTTGAGTGAAGTGGGGAGGGAAGGACCAAAAAAACAAATGCCAGGAAAGAAATGGTGGGGGATGAAGGGCGGTTCTCAATGTGTTGTGAAGGACGCTTTCTATGGCGCGCCGAATGACCAAAACTCTATCTAGCAGTTCGACAGAGTTTAAAAACCCTATCGAACTGTTAGATACAGTTTCTAAACTATAGCTAGCAGTTAGATAGAGTTTCAAAACTCTGTCGAGCAGCTAGATAGAGTTTCTCGTCGTAAAACTCTATCGAACGCGCCATTTTGATACTTTTTTTAAACGAAGCATTTCATTGGTAGATAGGACTAGTATCTTTGACTGTGTAGGGCCTAGGCCTATTGCTGGTCACGTGTCGTTCCGGCCACAAGGAGCGCCATATTATCTTAGTCCTTACCTTTTTTTGAAAAATGCCAGATCGATGCTGCGTATTTGGCTGTTCCAATTCGAAACTTATCTAAACTGTATTTATAACATCTGGATGTTTTCTTTACACATTTAATAACATTTTCACTTTGTTTACACACATAAGGACTTGGCGACTGAATGGTCGAGATGCGCACGCAGGTGGGTTGGAGCCATTGTCTTATTCAAATTCATGGGTCACTGCCCTGCCAAGGCCACAAACTTGTCGCTGAAGCCATGTACCAATCAGAAATCGCGATAGAAAAACTATATCTCGATAGGGTTATTTTGTGGAAACCCTATCTAGCTGTTCGACAGAGTTTTAAAACTCTATCGAACAGCTAGATAGGGTTTTTAAACTCTATCGAACTGATAGATACAGTTTCGAAACTCTATCGAACAGCTAGACCTTCAAATATGTCCAACTTTTTGTGAATCATGATTGGCTGTCCTTTCTTTTTCTTAGTTTTTTTAATTTATTTTTTTAAAGCATGAATATGTGTTTCCTTGTTTGTGTACTGTGTTTGTA
>CM065683.1:64471448-64496448 GCA_017654935.2 Phymorhynchus buccinoides | reverse complement strand
AATTAACCATGAATGGTATACTTATTCTGATCCTCTCCATTCAGACCACAAACCTATCTCCATACAGCTAAAATTAACAGCCAATAACACGAACTTACCACCAGAACCTAAATTCAATTTTGAAAAAGCAAATTGGCCATTATTTCAATCCCTACTCTCTAAACACACAATTGAAGATCTTAGAGACCTAAATACAGAAGTTTATTATAATAACATCAAACACAAAATTTTAATAGCTGCCAACCTAGCCATCCCTACAATAGTATTGTCCTCAAAACCTAATAGCAAACCCTGGTGGAGTGAGGACATTAAAAAAGCATTAAAAAACAAAAAACGTAAATACAATAAATTTGACCTGCACCCCACCAGACCAAACTTTGAGGGAAAATCTAAGGCTGAAAAAGAATGTAATGACTTAATAGATGAAGCGAAATTAAATTACTTCAATAAAGAAGATATTGTAGATTTCAGAGATCTAGGTAAGGCCTGGAAACGACTTAAATTTGTACAAAATAAAGGTTGTTACACTAATACTCGTGTCCTAGTTGGGGACAGATTGACATCTTCTAACCTTGACACTGCTGATGCCCTGGCCAACCAGTTTGCTAAAGCTAGCCAGACTAAACAGCTGCCCGTTTATGAAAGGGATAAACGGAAAAAAAAGTTATAATTTTGAAAAATCCACAGACAATTCTCATACTATTAATTCTCCCCTGAAAATTACCGAGCTTGCTGCCGCCATTAACATGATTAGGAAGACTCATAAAGCAACAGGAGATGATCCCATCTCCTACACTATAATAAAGAAATTGCCCCCATCTTTTCTTAAAGTCTTGCACCACTTTTACTCCGGATGTTGGGATGAGGGCGAAGTCCCAAATGCATGGAAGGAGGCACAGGTAGTTGGGATTCCTAAGCCTGGAAAGCCGGCTAGGGACCCGGCTAGCTACCGCCCCATTTCCCTCACCCCACATCTGGGTAAAATTTACGAACGTATCGTAAAACGCAGACTTGAATACTATTTGGAAAAAAATAACGTTCTCCCCAAATTCCAGGCAGGTTTTCGAAAACATAGATGCTGCATGGAACAAGTGATAAGATTAACCTCCTATGTCAAAAAAGCCTTTGCAAGACGCAGGAAAGTCCTCGCCACCTTTTTTGATATTAAAGGGGCGTATGACTCCGTTTGGCATGGGAGGCTCTTAGATAAAGTCAGCAGTCTCGGTATTCACGGGAATATGTTTAACTTTATACAAAGCTTCATACAAAAACGATCTTTAAGAGTTAAAGTGGGGTCCTCCGTGTCAAAATTACATCAAATTGACATGGGGGTCCCCCAAGGCAGTATTATCGCCCCAACCCTGTTTAATATCATGATTCATGATATCTCTAAACTAAAACTAATAAATTGCCAAATCTCCATGTATGCTGACGACATAGCCATCTGGTCGTCAGCATTCACCAAAAGTGCAAAAGCACTCACAATCTATTTACAAAACCATCAAACTAATACAAGTCTTATCATTGATTATCTACAGAAAAACGGATTCTCCTTGTCCCCTGACAAGTGTGAATTCATGTGTTTCGTCATAACTACTCTCAAAAAAATATTAATATTAACATACTAGGCCAACCAAAACCGATGGCAAAAGAAGTAAAATTCTTGGGGGTAGTGCTCACACCACGTCTTAACTGGGCCCCCCACATTGACCATCTTTGCAAAAAAGCCATAAAAGGCGCTAATTTCATTAAAATCATCTCCACGCAAACATGGGCTCAAAACACAAAATTTCTTGTCCATCTGACACAAGCCCTTGTTCGTAGTCGATTAACATATGGTATGGAAGTCTTCTATAATATCACAAATAACTTGTTACAAAGACTACAATCAACAGAATTAAGAGCCCTTAAAGCTGCACTCAGAGTTCCAAAATTTGCAGTTAACAATTTAGTTTACGGTGTAATAGGATGGATCCCGTTAAACTACCTCATGAAATTAAATACATCAGCATTTCTAACAAGATTATACGCAACAAATCAATTTTCACTACAAAGTTTTTCGGCAGAATTTGAAGACCCTTTTTATAACCACCCAACTTATCAACAGCAAAAACCACTTACCGCACATAAGATCTGCAATCCATTAGACTATTCCCGGGAAATACTTTTTATGGCAGGCCTGGAAATAGATGACATTGAAACTCACCCAAAATTCCCTATTCCACACTGGGAATGGGAAGCAGCAAATTTTGATACTACATTACATCAGATGTGTTCTAAATTAAACCAACCAAACCTACTCTCGGTAGCGTCCAAAGAAAAAGTTTCCGAAATACAACACCAACTATTGATATATACAGACGGTTCAAAGATCTCCGAATCACAAATAGGCTGCGCCTTCACCATCCCAGCCCTTAAAATAACCAAATCCTTCTGCTTAAACTCTAAAATTTCAATATTTAGTGCCGAACTTTGGGCTATTCTCGAAGCCTGCTTTTTCATTAACAACTTTCCAAAACCACCCTTTCAAATCACAATTCTTACAGATTCCTTGTCTTCAGTGAACGCACTACAAGGGTTTACTAAAAACAGGAAAAAAATTATCCAGGAAATACAAAACTTAATACATCAAATAAGAACTAAAGGTACAGATGTAACTATTATGTGGATTCCTTCCCATCTGGGTCTGCATGGTAACAACATTGCAGACATGGCTGCTAAAAAAGCAGCCGAACATATTGAGGGTCAGATTATCAACATTAAATTATCCCTTTCTGAGGCTAAAAATCACCTAAAACGTTGTGCGTTCCGGGGGTGGGCCGAGGAGTTGGATACCTACTCTAGGGCCCACTCCTGGAGCACTAAATTTATTAAAGACCTATCCCTTATAACATTCAGGGTAGGATCAATAGATTTTTCACAAATTCTATTCACTGTAAATTCAGAAGCTCCGCATGTAAATGCGGAGATATCCTGAGTCTAGAACATATTTTTAATCCTTGTAATCAATTGAAGCATGAACTTCAACCTGCTATAGATAAACTTAAACAAAATAACTTGGTATATAATGAAAAACATATTATGAACAAACATGATAAATTAGGATGGTTACCAATAATCTGGCTGGCAGAAACAATTGGCCAGTCGTCATTTAACTACTTGGTATAAGTCCAACTAAAATTTTCCTTATTAATAGGGATGGAGTCCCCCCGGGGCGCGCGCCGGGCGCCCGCCTGCATTCCTGCTCCCTTCCACCCCCTCTCTTCCCTTTTTACTAAAATATGCGCCCTTGGGGCTGAAGTGGCTCTGTTGAGCCCACCCGTTTTTAAAGTCCCTTCTCCCCACAGACGGGTGTCCGGCGCGCGCGGCGGGGGGTTCTTTCGTAAACCGTTGCGCTTTTGCGCTTGTGCTCCCCCCCCCCCTTTTTGGGATTGCCCATGCGGTGGCCTGCCACTGCTCGGGGCGGAGAGGAGGGGTCCCTCTCCCTCCCTCCCTCCGCCCCGGGCATGCAGGAGTCGTTAACCATCCCCGTTCTCACTATTCTCATCTTACTACCATCACCACAATTAACTAAAAGTTTGAGACCTCTTGGACTCCATCATGCTATCAAGGGCGGGAGAGTTTTTGTTGCTACCCCCCCCTTGGGATCAGTTGGAACTAACAAAATTACTTAACTTATTACAGTATTGGAGGCCTCTGGCGGTATGTTCCCCCACTCACAAAATACTTAAAATGTAAAATGATAATACTCGGACCAAGACTGAACTTGCTCACCTAAAAGACCTATCACCAATGGTCAGACTATGACCTTATGACACATAAATAAACTAAATTTTAATTGTAACTCTTAAAATAATATGTACCTTGTCGCTTATAAATTGACTTTTTATAAAATTTTAACCTATTTTTATCATAAGAACACCACTATGGACATAAATCCTAACGTAAACATTTTTAGATAACGTACATTATGTCCTAAAGTACAGAGTCAACTAGGCCAGATATTAGGACCGCACTAAATAACTTGTATGTAAATGTTATGTACATAATAATAATGTACGCTTTTTTAATATTAACTTTTTAAAATATAATAAATCTCACAACTTATAAATATTTTTAAAATTTCAAACTTTTATTTTTTCATTTATGAAAAAAAAAGTACACTATGTTATGCTCCTAAAGACAAGATTAATAGATCAAAGATTTCATAAAAAGGAAAAGTCATACACATATCCTTAATTTAGGAAATGACTAAATAGTTTGTATGTAAAAGTTGTGTATATAATAAAGATGTACATAATAATACCTTTTTGGTTTTTAAATAATCTTTTAAACGGAGATAATTTCTTATATAACTGTATATAGGCTTATGCCTTATACACAAAAATCCTCTTTTTTTAACAATAAAGCTCTTTAGAGCACAACACGGATTTTAAACAAATATTCAGTAGTGCATTAAGCATGAATTTTATCTGTAGCCCTGGGTTTTTTTAATCAGACCTCCTCCAATCTGCCAGACTTAAAGCAAACAGCTAAATATCTTTTACAAACAAAATATTTTATCACAAACATAAATTTTATACTCTAAAACTTGTGCGCTATTAAAAACTTCTATAAACTTTGTTATAACAAATAACTTATCCTTTCAAACTATATCTTATCAACTCAAAATCCACTTCTTTTCTAGGATCTTTATCATTTTAAATGCCCCAAATAGTCTGGTGACTCAGAAGGCGTAAAATCTCTATTTTTCTCTCTCGAAACAGAAAAGTACGGTCTCCCGTTTAATGAGGCATTAGGCAGAAATTAAAAGATTACTAGTGACGATACGACGATCGGAATCAGATGATTCAGACCACCCCATCCGTCTGTTTATATTAGTTGACTATAGCTCAATGGTTGAAAGGTCTGGGTGACTGTTGCCACCAATTCATCTCAGTAGGTCTTTCTAATATCATAATTATTCTAAATGTAGGCCTACAGACGTAGAAAAGCGCACGCGCGCACGCGCCTACATACACGCGCCTGCATACGCGCACGCACGTACACACGCGCGCGCGCACGCACGCACACGCGCACACGCGCGCGCACGCACGCACGCACACACACACACGCACACACACACACACACACACACACACAGAGTCACGGTCATTCAAAAAGAGTCTGACACACATACTCACATTACATAAACACACACATACGCACACGTAGACATGCACACAAACCCACACACACGTGCACACACACGCGTGCACAGACACATTCACACCCACGCACCCACACCAACACACAGATGCACACACACACACACACACACACACACACACACACACATGCCCGATCGCACGGACACACTCACTCTCATACATACACACGCACTTCCATATACTTAGGACTGTACGTCATTCTTGACACTGAGAAAAGAAACTACATGTATTGGTCACGGGAAGCGTACTTTCTTAAACGGGTCGTTCCATTTGGAAATGCGCGTTGTTTTGCATCGATACTTGAGAAAGCAAATCGAGTCTGTGCATCGAACGTTTGACACGTTTCGAACGCCATATTACAGTGTAATACATCAACCAGTGTAGAGTGGCACAGAGGTAATGCGTTCGCCTGGTGTCAAGTAAACCCGAGTTCGAACCTGGTTACAGGGTTTTTTTCCTCTCATTTTGCACTAGGCCTTACCTTCTGAATGTGGAGTCTTTCGGATGAGACGATAAACCGAGGTCCCTTGTGCCCATGCACTTAGCACACGTTAAACCCAGTGGCAACGAAAAAGTTGTCATTAGGTCGAAATTACCCCCCCCCCTTTCCTTCCTCATCAGTCACACAAAAAATCGCATGAAAAAAAGAAAGAAAAGGGTGACGTGCCTCTGGTTGCGACGCACTCTCCAGGTGAGAGCAACCCGAATTTCACAGAGATGCCTCTGTGACTATAAAGTACCTAATACCTACAAAAAAAACCCACAACCTAATACAGTTTTATGGTCTAATGTTTTCATGGAAAACATGAAACCCAAATTTCTCAATTAAGAGGTGTGGGGTTTTTTATGCTTAAAGAGACCTCAGCATTTACAGTTATGTACAGAACATATATTTTGACAATCTAGTACTTTTGTCTTCCCCCCCCTTCCCCCCTCCCATCCCCCCCCCCCCTCATGTTTACGAGCATCAATCTCAAACTCTGCTACTTTCAGTTTTATGACAAGAATCCTAGGCTGATCCTAAACCTATCCCGTTTATTTATGTATTTATTTAGTAAGACAATGTACATAGCGCTTGTTCTTGAAGTTCTTAGTGCTTGCTAAAACAAGGGCAGAATACTGCTTCTTCAGTGAATTGTTTTAATACGAAGATTTGAGGGGGAGGTGGTGGTGGTGATGGGGGGGGGGGGATTCCTTGTCCCTACCCTACTACCCTTCTTCATAAAAAAACACCCAACCCCACTGTCAAATGTGGCAACATTCTGTTTTTGTTCTTTGGAGAGGCTGGAACAAACAAAGGAAGGTTTCCTTGGCTGGTCGCTTTAATTAAGGTCTCTGTACACGTGAACATTTTTCACTCTTTCCCCATGGGGCAACGCAGTGATAGCCCACTCATAAAATTTGACTAGCATATCACTGTGTTGCTACACGTGAACATTTTTCACTCTTTCCCCATGGCAACGCAGTGATAGCCGGACCAGTCATAATGTGATGACTTGCACATCACAGTGTTGCTACACGTGAACATTTTTCACTCTTTCCCCATGGCAACGCAGTGATAGCCGGACCAGTCATAATGTGATGACTTGCACATCACAGTGTTGCTACACGTGAACATTTTTCACTCTTTCCCCATGGCAACGCAGTGATAGCCGGACCAGTCATAATGTGATGACTTGCACATCACAGTGTTGCTACGCCTGAACATTTTTCACTCTTTCCCCATGGCAACGCAGTGATAGCCGGACCAGTCATAATGTGATGACTTGCACATCACAGTGTTGCTACGCCTGAACATTTTTCACTCTTTCCCCATGGCAACGCACTGATAGCCGAAAAAGCCACAATATGACTTGCATATATATCACTGCGTTGCTAATCATGGGAAAGAGTGAAAAATTTTCACGTGTACAGAGACCACCATGGACGTGCAAATGCCGGGTGTGTGTGTGTGTGGGGGGGGGGGGGGGGAGGGAATCCTGCTCTATCTGTGGCAGCTACGGGAGATGGAGTAATGATGATGATGACGATGATGATGATGATGTGGACCCTGCCACCCATGACTGTCGCCTCCACCTGGGGATGCTCTCAGGCTCTCTCTCTCTCTCTCTCTCTCTCTCTCTCTCTCTCTCTCTCTCTCTCTCTCTCTCTCTCTCTCTCTCTCTCTCTCTCTCTCTCTCTCTCTCTCTCATTTCAGAGAGGGGGAGATTAAATTAACCGTCTTGGCTTTGTTTGTGCCAACGACAAGTACCATTGCCAAGGACTCGGAACAGAGAAGACCACTACTACAGCACTGATATCGGGCTGGCAGGTTAATAGCCTGCTGTGATTATCAGGCTCGGTAGAAAGTACTGACACGATGAAAACATTACGCACAGAGACGCAACTAGGTTTTAAACACTTATATTCATTACAGCCCGAGTTGTTTTCAATATTTTCTTGGAGCGCCATTACATGTCGTCAAGCAGAAATGGACCGTGATTTTGTCTTGAAGCACTGATTCAGTGTTTTAAAGATTTGTTTTCTTTTTTTCTTATTTTGTGCAAATTAAAATGAAGTAGTAGCCTAAAGTCGTGCGTTAATTGCAAGCAACACGGCAATAGTTGGGTTTGTTACCCGGCCAGAGGCCGAGGTATTGCGATCGGTTTGTGTGTCTGTGTGTCTGTGTGTCTGTCTGTGTATCGATTATCTTAAAAACTACTGTTTGGATTTTGATTACAATTGGCAGAGGGGTAGACAGCTTGAAAAGGAAGCTTCCTTTCGTTAATCAACACCGTTCTGCCTTGACCTTGAAGTTTGACCTTGAAAACCGAAATTTCCTTCTTTGGGCTTTGTAATTTCCCCCAGCTTTATTTCGTGAACTAGTGAACAGAATCGCTTCAAATTTTGTGTGGTGGTGTACCATGGTGCAAGGAAGTTTGTAAAAAAGTTCAGCTGTATCTCGTGAACTACTGAACAGAATCGCTTCAAATTTTGGGCTATGTATTTTATGCGTTCTGTAAGGGTGGAAAGTGGTGTGTTTATTGGGGGGGGGGGGGGGGGGGGGGGAGAGGACATCACTCGGTGCAAGGAAGTTTGTATAAAAGTTCAGCTGTATCTCGTGAACTACTGAACAGAATCGCTTCAAATTTTGGGCTATGTATTTTATGCGTTCTGTAAGGGTGGAAAGTGGTGTGTTTATTTGGGGGGGGGGGGGGGGGGGGGACAGGACATAACTCTTGCCGGGTTTGCATTGTCACAATGCGTTGCTGCCGCTCGGCGATGCCCTTGTTAGATTTTGTTTCTGTTTTGTTGGTTTGTAGGCCTACAGAAACACTTAAGCCTTGCTTGAACCACATACTAAAAGTATACAACCTGACTGTTCTGTACATAATATTCTGTTGGGAGACTGTAGTCGTTCAAATGTCAGTGTGAACACCGCTAAGTGGAAAGAGACCTTGATCATGCATTCTTCAGTAATCTGGATTTAAAAAGAAAATCTGAATTAGGTCCTGTTTCTGCCTAACTCTTGCAAAGTAATGTTCACTTTTGAGTAAAAGAACTGCGTTGAAATTTAAAGGAGGACAATTCTGACTAGTACAGTACGTTATTTTAGTCTAAAAATATCAACAGTTATCTGTTGTCTTTTACAATTGTAGTTTCAGAACAAAGGAACACAAGTCTTTAAAAAAAAAGTAAAGCAGTATCATATAGAAAATTATCTTGCGGAAGCTAGCCTTGTTTTGATTTTTTTTTTAAATTAAAAAATCGGTTATTTTGTTTTATTCTGCAATTTGCATTGAATATTAGACATATATGATTGTGAGTTTTATACTGTAATGTTAGTCGAAAGTAATCGCATGTAGTATAATTATATCAGGCATCTGCTATTGCTTGACTGCACTATAAGCCTAATAGGTCAAACACATAGAGAGATAGAAAGAAAACGAAAACGAAAACGAAAACAAACGAAAACGAAATGTTATTTAACCATGAACATGAGATAAGCAAGTTACATGCTTTTTTCCACCCAGCCCTGGGGAAAACTAAAGTAAATCAAACAAGAAAGCTAAAAAATGTATGTACATGCAGAAATGAGAAGAAAAGGGAGGGTGGAGGGGGGAAGAGGCATAGACAGGGATAAGGATCAGAGAGAGAGAGAGAGAGAGAGAGAGAGAGAGAGAGAGAGAGAGAGAGAGAGAGAGAGAGAGAGAGAGAGAGAGAGGAGGGAAGAGGACATAATAACAAAATAATAGAGACAAAGGAAGACATAGACAGACAGAATCCAATTCATTTCTTACAGACAAACAAAATGCAATGGTTTCTTTTAGTGCAAACCAGCAACATCGATCGGGAGAACAAGAACATAAAAATGCTCGGAAACAAACCGAACGTGCTGACATCAAGGCGGCAGCCATCATGGTAAAGTACCCATTGAGCACCCTGATTAGCCTCGGTGATTTGCACACGGTTTGATCAGCCGATACCTTAAGCTCTGCACACGGCCTTTAAGTCACTGCACACGACACTCTCCCAGTGAAGGAGCCATGATGGCCGAGCTCAAGTGGACATTTATTTAGGACTCGGGGGGAGTTGCGTGCCCCTCCTCAAGTGTTATCACCTTGAGAAAGTGAAAACCTGGGAGAGACCCACGCTTATCTCTGCTCTCGTTAATCTCGCCAGTTCGGGTCTGTGAGAGGGACTTGCCTTCCTTCCGCAAAGGATCATTGTTGCTGCTTTAAAAAAAAAGAAGTTTTTGTTATTGTTGTTGCTATTCTGTGTCTGTTCGTTCGGTATTTTGTAATTTACTACATCACAGAATCACTTCAAATTTTGTTCCGTTGTCTATTACCCGAAACTGGTGTTGCATGTCGACTAAGCATAACCGTGTTGACCTTGATTTTGACTTTTGACCTTTAATAGGCCTACTCATGTCTGTTTCTTTTCTTTGCCATACCTTTTGAATCACTGTTCAGAACCATTTCAAATTATGTATGGTTTAAATAGCATTTTTATTTTAAATTGCTCGCCATTTTATTAAATTGCTCGCCATAACGAAGTCCACTGTCTTCTCCAGGTCGGTGCGGCTGCCCCAAAGCTGCACCTGCAGCTCCACCCCCCTTGGCCAGGTTTGACGTCGTAGAGCATCATGTGTTGGGCAGTGTTGTAGTATGTGTTCAGGGGTCTGGGATCCTGAACCACATGGACATTCATCGGTATGGGTGATTTTGAGTCGATTTACTGACGAGATTTTTTCTCGTTATAAATGGCAAGCTAACTAAAGCAGAAGCTCCATTTTTAGACCAATAGTTAGGTAACTAAATTGATGCACACCCTCCAAACTTACATAGGACATGGCGGGAGGATAGCACGTGACTATCACATGCTCTAAATGATTCTAGAGCAAAGCACTGAGCAATATAAACGAAACAGACCTGTCCCGGGGGCGGAGCAGCCCCGGTGTCCCCTAACCGGGGCGGATCAGTCAGTCCAGAGGGGGGGGGGGGGGGGGCAATGGCTGGGTTGGGCCTCAGAAGCTGATGATAATTTGAATGTAAAATATGCAAAGAAGGCCTCTCCTGGGAGAAAAATGTAAAACTCAGGCTTGGGATTACACGAGGTCATTGATTTTTCTTATCTTTTTTTTTTTCTCATTTATTTTTATTTTTAGGGGAGTTTTCCGGAACTCCTGTAGCCCACTACCCGCCCCCTCCTTCCATGAACTGCCTCTGCCGAAGTATTGTAATCGTTAGTTTCCGGTTGTTGTTGTTTTTGTTTGTCTGTCCACTGTCCACGCAATATCCAGTGAATCATTGCAGACAATCACTTTCAATGTTGTATGGAATTATATTACTACCATTGCCATGATTGACTAATAATTTTTAACAAAAAATATTTTAACCAAAACCCTTTGATCTTGTTTCACCTTATGTTTTTATCCCTTTTTAATACGTGGTGAGATTTAACGTGGTGTGATGCAACGTGGTGACAGCCCTGAAATGGCCTTTGTTGTCGACGAGGCTATAATTTTAATCTTAATCTTAATCTTAACCATTGCCATAAATCCGTTTAGCACTGTTTGGCTTAATCACTATTTGCGAAGGCATCATTTTGGTGTCGGGCACATCAAAATATAATTAAACAAACGTGAATTGGCTCGTGGAGAAGTCGTTGGCAAGATGTACAATGGTGCTGAGTGACAAGCTTAGAGCTGAGAGTGGGAGAAGGGTGGTACAGCGGGCAGGAAAAGCCATCATCCTTCCCCCACAACAAAGCCAAATGCTACGCTAACATTCAGCTATTAGCCTCCGTCTCTTTTTCCCCGCGGGTCTGGTTACCCTGATGTTTTGGGTGTCATTCATGTTTCTCATCATCCTCATCAACCGAACCCTCCTATCTCCACCCTTCTTGAAAGAATATAATCCAGATAATAGCCTAATTAAAAAACGACTGTTGAGATTTTGTCTGTCCGAGTGTCTGTTTCTTCCCTGTGTGTCTTTCGAAAGCATTCTCCTGACTAAAATTAGTGTTCTCCACCGATTTAGAAGTTTTATCGCGACATTAATTTAGGATGCGTTACGAACAGATTTCTAATAAATGTATCTATGTACGTGCGTTACGACGATAGCAAAACATGTCCAGAACCATTATTTCCCCACACACCATTCTCTTGGCTTCTAAAGCACAACTGTCCTATAATAAATATCCCCACCCAAGTTCAAAACTCTACCGCAGGAAAGTGCACATTCAATTTTTACGTTGATATGTGAAGACGGGGTAAAAAGCCCATGGGCGGGTAAGAAGCCCATGCCAATTATCTCATGAAAATTTCAGTGAAATTTGCCCATGAGACGAATGCTAAACACTAACACTCGTCTCATGGGCAAAATGTAACTGAAATTTTCTTTATTTCATGAGATAATGTGCATGTGCTTCTTACCCGCCCATGTTTTTTTTACCCCGTCTTACCCTATACATTATTCAATGCCTTAGAGTCAAAACGGACTATCTCCAGATAGTCCATTGGCTTATTATTGAAGGTCTAGCTAAAAAATAATAACTTGTATTAACAAAGACTGATAATAATATAAACTGGGAATTATGCCATTTATATTTTTTCAGTCTGTTTTTAATATACATAATATGTTAACTCCTTTTTAAAAAAATGCACACATGCTGCACTTGCGCATGTGCGCCTGAATGATCTTGCACGTGTAGGTCTACAGTCGTTGTTTGATAGCGGTCTAACATTGCATGACTCTAAAAGCTTTTCATTAATAGTCTTCAGCCTGGATCAACTACGCTAGCAGAAAAATAAAAAGGGAAATGAAGAAGCACTTTCACGTTAGCACAAATTAAAACGCGGTCTTCAACGGCAAGTAGAAAACCATCCAGCAGGCCGCCATTGTGTGCCGTTGGCTTCCGCTCTGGGCGGAAGTAGGTGATAATGGGTAACGGCTGACTGAAAAACGCTAGTTGTGTGAGAGGAGAATATGAGACTACGGTGAAAGACACTGTGCCAAAACAACTTCCATTGTCATTCCATGAACAACGTGTTAACCGGTTATGGGGGAAGGAGGGGTGTGTGTGTGTGTGTGTGTGTGCAAGATTGAGTGGAGTAGAAATGTAACCTGCTGCAAGATTTTTGGGGGAAAAGTCAATAACCTATAAACCCAGTGAACGAACGAACGAAAAATGGTATTTTACGTCCTCTCGGTCCTGAACGTCCTCTCGGTCTGGAACAGACACATATGGCACATTTGTAGATACAAAGATGGTGGGAACAATACTGGATGCAATACCCGGAGGCAGTGCAACTCCAGTAAAGTCCCGATTTTTTTTAACAATACAGATAGGTGTAGCGGTAACCACGCCTCGGTTAAACCTCATCGGCTATGGTACCGCCACAAGTGCCCCTGTAAAAAACCCAGTGATTTACTTGCATCTACTTGCATCTACAGTGCTATGTTATCTGTAATAGGCCCTCATGACAAACTATATTTATTCAATGAATTAGGAATTAAAACAAAGGCAAAATCGTGATTGAGACGATAGCATCGAAGAGTAAAAGGAACAAACGTTATGCATAACATAATGTGTACAGCTTTATTCATAAATAGAAAATATTGACAAAGGGTACATTTGTGTCAAACAAGCAGGTAAATAGGGAAATAACGGAAAGTAAACTCTCTGTAATTAACTCCCTTCATCAAAGTTATTTTCGGCACCTAATCGTCTAACAAAGCATAAGTAACATCCACATTGAGACAGACCCAAGTTCATCGTTGGTCAAAGGTTTGTCTCTGTGGCTGTTACTGATGCTTTGTTAGGCGATTAGGTACCGAAGATAACTTTGGTGAAGGGAGTTAATTACAGAGAGTTTACTTTGCCTTACTTCCCTGTTATCCTCTCTCCTTGCTTCACTATTTCTATTTTTGTTTAAAGCAGCTAAATGTTTTGCGCATGGCATCCGCCATATGAACATTATATTGATAAAAGTAGGCACTGTATAAGCTTTAAACTTGTTCTTGACATTATTCTTTCTTTGAATCAATTGTACAATATGTGTTGTTGTGAATAAACTTGCTCTAAGCGGGGCAATAACCTTTTCGAGAATAGAAGACAGACATTCTTGTTTCGTTCATGTCTTGTGGGTGGTGCGGTTTATCTAAGGCAAACGCAATGTAAAGAATGAGTGCTAGCGAGAATCCATTCCTTGAGCTATGCTGAAACTTTCTTGTAGAGCTGCAAAAATATACAGCTTAAAAACGTCAATGCTCAAGAATAATATTATGCTTCACAGAAACATCTAGCGAGGAGAAATGCGAGGACAGTGACGGTATTCTGACTTGTGCAATCGTGGACACGCCCGACAAAAGATTGGGAGAGAGTGTAAACAACGATGCGACACAGATAGGTTTTCTGGGTTCCGTGACTCTCGTCTGTCATGAAGGCCCCCATTATCACCTTCTAAGGTAGCATCCAGGGAGACAGGTAGGTCGTAAATCCCGAGCACCTAGCCCTTTCTAGTTGCCCTTGTGTTCAGGGGCCACAGCTCGTACAATGGAGTTGTTCAGACGGTCTGAATTTTAGAGGCTGCCTGTTTTACCCAAGCATGCCTTACGTGATAACAATGTAAAATTACCATCAAAACTATGAAAAAAATATGAACAAAAACCAACATGCCGTATACACCATTACGCATACATCTCCAGCAAGGCTGCTCCGTTTATCTATTTGGTTGCTATTGAACAAACTCAAACTGATTATTTGACAAAATGATTGATCAATTGAAATACAAGGGATGTTGTCGTGTACGGGAACTAGACCTCTGCTAGTTTTCTCTACCTCCGTTTCAAGGTCAAAAGTCAAAGGTTAAAGTCACAGTTACTTGACAGGGCACACCAGCTTCAGGTATATTGTCCAGAAAAAGAAACGCATACTTTTTTCAAAGGTCGTTTCCGTCATTGTATTACTGCACGCATGTCCACCAAACTACTGGGAGTGTTCACTCGGTGGTCCTTGTCATGATCATGGTGAAAAAAGCGATTTTTACCATGCCCACGTGCCATGCATGGGTAGAATCTCGTGCAATTTCGTGAACACAGAGTTAAAAAGAATAAAGAATAGTGGCTGCTGTACCTTTTAGAACAGGCAAGAAAATAAACAAGGTCTGCCATACCTTGTTTATTTTCTTACAGAATTAACACCTTGTTCTCAAACGTCTATGAAATGGAACCCCTTAGTGCTAGTGCAAGGGCGCCTAACTGCTCAGCAATACCTAAGGACATTCTGTGTCCACACGTCCTTCCTCTTCTGCACGACCTTAACTCCGTACTCAGCAGAACAATGTTCGCCCTCATACAGTACGACTCTGCACCCAGGTGCTCACCGACAACCACCTCCATGAGCTTCCCTGGCCAACTATGCCACCAGAAATGAATCCCATAGAACACCTTTAGGATGAACTGGATAGACGCGTGCATGGCCGAGAAGATGTGCCTGCGAATCATCCCAAGTTGTTGAATGCACAGCAGGAGGAGTGGGACATCATCCCACAGCAAGACATCCGCCGTCTGATCGAGTCCAATGCCGATGGTGTTCCAGGCACTTGTTTGCTTTTCAAGGCTATATATTGACTGAACGATTTGAGGATGCAGATGAACTCTCCATAAATTCATCTAAGGCATGTCAAATTGCAGAAAGAAATTCGCATTATGTGATTTTCCGTGATTTTTTTAAATGAAGATGAAATTTTGACTAGGCCTACAAGTTATGCGTGTCTTTTTTGGGACAGTATAGTATTCTATTCAATCAACATTTGGAGTGAATCTGTGCAGAGGTTCACGAGATATTGCGCGGTCTGACAGACAAGAATGTAACATACACGAGCGATTGCATAGTTGTCCTCCTGTGGCAGACATAAGAAAGTGCCCGGAAAGAAGTGAAGATCACGGAAGCAGGTTACTGTCAGGGAATGGGGGGAGGGGGTTGGTGGGTGGTGGGGGGTGAATCAGGTCATTTTCCCTTGGTCCACCAGTGCTGCGGTCCAGGCGTTATTCAACCACATCAGAGGTTTCTTGCTGTCAGTCATGGCTTCATGATGTGTTGTTCTCGGTGGTAAATGTTAAGTGTTTGCAGTAGGCGATGTTGTTTTCTTTCTTGGTGCTCCTTGCAAGTTGATAGCAAGGTTCCCCGAGTCAACCCCCTTCCTCCGGTGCTGCAGTGACGCAGCCAAAGGAATGGCTCAAATCCATTTGGCTGAGAGAGTGGGGATGTACCCCAGGCAAGGCATCTCCACTATAAATACATTCTAGTCCAGCCCGCCAGAATAGCATCTGCCCCCCCCCCCCCCCCCCCCCCCCCCCCCCCCCCCCGTCTGCTATCGGTCGGAAACGACTGACTGGTATACGCATACTGTTGTTAGCTCTCTCTCTCTCTGTGTGTGTGTGTGTGTGTGATTTCTTTCTTATTTCTCATCCCTCATTGCTAAAGACCAAGCATTTATTTCAATGCGACTCGGACTTGACACCTATTGTCGGATTGCTATTTCCATGGAACACAGACTAGGCCCTATGTCGGCCTAAGCATGGTGTTGTTGTTGTTTTTTACACACACTCTCTTTCTCTCATATTATTTTCGTTTGTGTGAACTACTCGGATGGACACTTGACTTGTGATGAACATTTAGTCTTAGTGTTATTTCTTTCATACAAAAACGTCTGGGTTTCTGTGGTGATGGAATTTACTTACAGCAAATGCGGTTCAACCTCATATTTTTCTCCCGGAACATCAATCATGTGTCCTTTGACACATCTTTAGGGATATTTAGTGATAAGCGATGCATTTATTTTGAGAATAATGAATGTGGTGATGAGAGACACTATGTGTAGGGGTATGAGCCCAGTACCGACGGAGAGGCGTGAGTGTAAATTCGTTTCGCGGAGTCATTTAATCCTGTCGAGAAGCATCTTTTACTCAAGAGAACATTCAACTAGGGCTCGAAAAGCCAGTATGTCTGTCAAGACTCAATTACGGCTTGAGTTTCCAAGTGGATCGACAGAAAAGCAGACGACAGCTTCATGGCTTACCTCCCTTAGCTGATGATCTTCCGGACCGGCAATGCGCATGCGCAAACCCGGCACGAGCAACAAAGTATCCATCCCTCTCCTTTTTATTTTTTATTTTTTAGTGCCAGTGTAAACAAAAAGTTGGGTAGAAGCAGAATATAATATGTGCTCAACTGGGGTATATCTCCGTGTCTGTCCTTAAGAGGCTTAATGTGTTTTTGTAACAAGCGTATGTAATATATTAAAAAAAAGATTGGCATTAAGAGGTCACGAACCAATTTCAAAGCAAACACGTGGGGTAGCAATGTTATTGGACTCAACAGAATTTTTCAGTTGAAGACCAACAATTGAAGGAAACCAACTTTTCAATCTTGTTCATACATCCAGTCTATATACAAATAAGAAGTATTGCAGTTGGAAACAAAGACAATGTACACAATTAAACAGAATACATCATGTCATGCGTTTTTTGTTTATTTTGGTTTGTCAAAAATATTCAGACGGCCAACGTGTCCAGTCATACGCGGAGATCGAGATAATTTTACGGACATTCTGGCCGTGTCCACACAGTGACGCGTTCCCTGTGTCCCGCTATTGTACAGCAGTCAATTAGCCTCGTCCCGGAGGGTCAGGTCGTTAAGCTAATCTCGTTAATCGGGTGTGCAATGGGCGCAAGAGGAGGAGAAGAGATGGTGTCACGTCCCAGAAAAATAGCTGATCAGTCATCGGCCTCCTGGGACCCTCATTCAGCAACAGCAAAACCGCAGTCAGCCAGCGAAACGGAGGCGATGCTCAAAGAAGCAGAAGGAAGGACAGTTTGCCATATTGCACGAAACCTGTCCCTCGAGTCAGTCCGAGTCTCAGAGCTACGTTATTGTCTCACTCTGTGCATGCCGTTGACATCAAAGTGAGCGGAACAAGGTCATTGTTGCGTTTATTCTTGTTCACGGTGCGAACAGCTTAGCAATCTGTTCCAGCACACTCTCACTAGAACAGAAACGCAGGATTAAGACAGTGAGCGTGAAGGATTGAAGTTAGTAGCCAATCAAAAAAGGGGGATGGGCTGGTGGGTGAGGAAGTTGTGGGGCTGTGTATGGACTCAGCTTTTGTAAGGCCACGGTGTTTGAAATTGGTGGAAAAGGAGGCGTGGGGATTAAGTTAGGGGTGGGGTGGAAGAGGGGGGCGAACAAATGAAAGTCAAGCGTGAAGCAAAACTCAAACTCAAACTCTTTTATTTGTCGTAAAACCATCAAAGGAAGTATTGACACAGAAGTAGTAAGCACATACCACGGAAGAAAGAAAATAAACAAAAAGCACAAGGTAAAGTTCGTGACGAAGTAAATGCAGCAGATAAAAATAATAATACAACATTTGTATATTCTTGCTAATTATTTACTGCGGACAGCAAAGCATTCATAAATGTATCTTGCTATTTCAGGTTGAAAGGAATTTGATTTCAGTATGAGACTTGGAGACTGAAAATCTGTTAACAATAGAAGCAGTCGCAGGCACGATTGGTGGTGCGACCTTTCCTGCCATGAAAACCTTTTTACGACTGACAGTAAGCTAGTCATGTGGGCTCTGCACTGTTTCTCCAGGATGTTCTTTACGTGTCAATGGGGACGTCGACGACAACGACGACGATGATGACGACGATGAAGATGTGGTATTTAAAACATCTAAAGCTGTTTTAGCTAGACCAATATTTTGGCATGTCATAGGCCAGTGGGGATACCGGGGGTCTTTTGTATAAATATTTCCCCCACCTTCTGGAAGTTCTGTGCTTGTAACTTCCTCTAATCTGTCACTCTCTTTGACGCTGCCTTTTCCTTTTGCTTGCTGTCATCTACTAATCTTTCTGCCTTTTCGGTCCATTCTCCTGCCTTTTTTTCAAGAACAGTTTCAAAAAGATTTCCTCCAGACATGCTGGGCCTAATTATTTCTTACTTATCAATCAATCAATCAATCAATCAATCAATCAATCAATCAATCAAATCAATCAATCAGTCAATCAATCAAATCATTTATTGTCCTTTTAAAACAGTGCATAAAAGGAAATGTTGCTGCTGTCACCAGACTGACAAACAAACAGACAAGTACAGTAAAAAGATGATCATGACACAAAACATTATATTACATTAAATTAGTCATTGTAGGATAAACATTATGTTAATTATATACATTATAAACATTATATTAATTATTAAGACTAAATAATCAAACTAAAATTAAAGCATGACTTGGAGACATCACAAGGCCCGCACGCACGCACGCACGCACGCACGCACACACGCACACACGCACACACACACACACACGCACACACACACACACACACACACACACACACACACACACACACACACACACACACACACACACACACCGGATATAGAAATATAGTCCACAATACTATAAAATAAAATAAATGAATAAATACCATCACAGTAAACAAAGCAACATGAATAAAAAGCAGTCATAAAAGGCGCACAACGGCAGCATGACGCATCTGCGCTCATAATTTTTGACAGGAAACTCTCTGAGCGATCGAAAACAATACTGAAACTGACACTGAATGCATTTCTTTCGTTTTCCATTTTGTTTGGATGAGCGGGCAGCCGAAGTAGTGCCCCAACAGAAAATGGTTGAGCATCCCATAATTCGGCATATGTCCTTGGAACACACTGGCTCACACACTTCTTCGTCTTCGTGTCACCAACAATGGCGGTGAGTGTGCCGCCCGCTACACCGACGGAAGTCAATAGACGAGCGAGCATCAACATTATGGCCGTCTTATCGGTGGCCATTGTCGCGGGTCGACTTGCCAAGCTGTTCCCCATTGAAAGCTCACTGAGGTGGAACAGTGTGCGCTACTTGATTTTGCCTCAACAGAAGGGAGGGCAAAAATGTATTGCACAAAGTCTTCCAGTAGCAGACTGTGGTGTCGCATGCAATGAGCTCTTTTGGTGACCCCACGGGAGGTATCTCTCCTGACTTATCATACCTTCCCGTGGTCAAAAACTGAAGCCGTACTCTATTTTTCGCGCGCGAGAGGAACAGAGAAAGAGAGAGCGAGCTAGCCATCGTCCACAAAACGCCTATTGCGCCACCAATGCTAAAGGGGATACATCTACCTAAAGCGCGCATTGTCAGTCTGGTATCTCCTGCAGTATGTTTTCGGGGAGGAGGGTTGCTGTCTCTTTTTATTTTTTAAAAAGAATAATGGAACTAGGAACTGTATTGTATTATGTTGTCTTGAATTGAGTGTATAGTATCGTGGTGCAGTGTATTGTATCGCATATTGATTCACGAGTGTCACGTTTTAGTAGGATTGAAACGCCGAGTTCCTATTTTTTATATGATGCATGATTGATTCCTTCTGTTATCTAAAATTGATACCGGGGGTCTTTCGTAAAAATAGTTTCTGGAAGTTCTGTGATTGTAACTTACTCTAATCTGTCACTCTCTTTGCCTCTGCCTTTTCCCTTTGCTTTCTATCATCTACTATCTTTCTGACTTATTGGCCCATTCTCCTGCCTTTTTAAAACAAAATCTTCCAAATACTTTTTCTCCTTTGAACTCCTCCGAAATGGGAATGTGTCGGCTGTACACAGAGGGGAGACCGGTGAAAACGTACCTTACCCATTATATGGCCATATGGCCTGGGAACGCAGAAGAAGAAGAAAGTATCTTTCTCATAACCACTCCTGTCTTTGCGTACGTCCTCGTTAATCTCAGAATTTCCTTCTACAACAAAAGACACAGCCAGGTAAAGCTATTGTGGACTAGTCATCTGAAAGAACTCTCTATATTTCGCTCTCACGGTCAATTAAATTTCAGGGAAAGGGAATCAGCAACGAGGCATCTGAGGATTTTCTGAGCCCAACAATGGAAGAAAAAGGGGGGTAAAACCTGGGCCCGATAAGACGGCGATAAATGAGAAAACAATGTCTTCATCAGTTAATGGTGGTGGTGGCCCGAGAATCAGCTCAAGCTCAAGCGGCGCTGAGAAGAGGGATCCAATCGGAAATGAGGAGAGGTTTTGGACAGTGGAAACCTATTGTGCCACCTTTGCGTGCCGGTCACGATTTTAAACGGCACCTTGCCTCCTCCACGCGATTCTCACATCCTGTGGACCGTTTCACAAGGGCTAACGTTACGTTGCGCTCGCTCAATTCGGCGAAAACGGTCTAAGAAACACCCTTCCTTTGCCGATAGTTCGCGTGGCGTTTTGTTCTTGCCAAACACCGAGCAAGCGGCGAACTATCCGGAACTAGTAGGGGGTGAATACGTTTCTTGTTGTTGATTGGTCCATTAAAGTTTGTTTCAAATATTTGTTGTTGTTGATCAATCAGACAAGAGCTTGTAATATTCTTCCGCAAACGTTTTCTAAAGTGTTTCTTATGCCGCGTTTGGCCCCGTAAGCGTTATTCGCGCGGCGACCGTTATATAGAGACACTAGACCCTGGTAAAGCTCAATGCGTGGAACTCGCACGTTTCGCCGGAGTCCTAACAGTCAAAGGGTCAGACACACTGCATGCGGTGCGATCATGTGAGGCATGCTTCACGTGAAATTCTACTGTCTAAATGAGTCTGATGAAACCCTACTACTAGGAATGCCGTTCATAAGGGTATCTGGAATTCTGCATTCGCAACATCAAATCATGGATGTTACAAAACAAACTGAAGCTGAATGACGACAAAACGGAGGCCTTGTTCATCCACTCTCCATCTAGACAACTTTCGTACCCAAAGCCTGATTCCATCTGTGTCTGTGACACTCAAATACCTTTTTCTCATTCTGCTAGAAATCTTGGCTTCCACATCTCTCAAGATATGAGTGTTGACTCACAAGTTCAAACTATCTGTCGGTCAGCATACTGTAAGCTGCGTCGCATTGGTACGATTCGCCATCTCCTGTCTATAGATACTACTAAGATACTAGTCTGTGCTTTTGTTCTCTCTAAATTAGATTATTGTAATTCACTCTTGTATGGCTGCCCCCAACACCTCATTGACAAGCTTCAAAAAGTCCAGAACTCTGCTGCCAGACTTGTCCTCAAGGTATCTAAGTATCATCATGTTCAACCACTCCTGATATCCCTCCATTGGCTTCCCATCAAAGCACGTATTGACTACAAAATTTCCACTCTATGTCATTCTTATTTCTCTGGAAATGCCCCTAGCTATATTTCTGACATGCTTTCTGTCTATTCTCCATCAAGACAATTGCGGTCATCTTCGGATTCGAAAATTCTCTGTGTTCACGAACAAAAATGCTTGGTGAGCGCTCCTTTTCCTTTTCGGCCCTATCAGCTTGGAACTCCTTTCCACGCGAAATTCGTCATATCGAGTCCTTGCAATGCTTCAAATCAGCTCTCAAGACCCACCTATTCAAGCTACATCACAACCTTTAGGCCACATTACTTCTCGACTCTATTCTCCCCCTCTCCCCCCCCCCTCTCATTAGATTAGTTTCACTGTGTGTTGACTGCAATGTCTACGTCAGCTTTGTTGCGAAAGCCAGACAGAGAGAGACAGAGAGAGAGAGAGAGAGAGAGAGAGAGAGAGAGAGAGGAAGAGAGAGAGAGAGAGAGAGAGAGAGAGAGAGAGAGAGAGAGAGAGAGAGAGAGAGAGAGAGAGAGAGAGAGAGAGAGAGAGAGTTGATGCTTTATTGAACTGATTGTATTTTGTATTGTGTTCTTTGGTGGGGTGAGTGGTGGTGATGGTAACGGGTGTGTGTGTGTGTGTGTGTGTGCGTGTGTGTGTGTGTGCGTGCGTGCGCGAGTGTGTGTGTGTGTGTGTGTGTGTGTGTGTGTGTGTGTGTGTGTGTGTGTGTGTGTATGTATATGTGCGTACGTACGTGCCTGCGTGTGTGTATGTGTATGCCTATTTGCATGTGTGTGAGCGATTATTTGTTTTTGTTGTTGAATTTCTTGCTTTTAATTTTTGTTGTTGTTAAGCGCATAGAGCTCCACATTTGGTGGAGGAGTGCGCTATATAAATGATTCACTATTATTATTATTATTATTATTATTATTATTATTATTATTATCTGACCAATGGACGCTAATCTCATCATCATCACCCTACTAATTTTGTTCACTATATTTGTAGTCCCCCTGTACACGAACCTGATGAAATACAGTAGAATCCGTTTAATTGGCCATCGGATAATCGGCCAAAGCCGCTTAATCGGCCAATTTCCTCTGGAACGGAATTTTTTCTTCTTAAGCATGTGTTATTTTGTTCGTTTTTACGGCCAAAGCTGAAATCTTCATTTTCGCTTTATTGGCCACTTTTTCTCTCTAATTTTTCCTCTTTACCCCTTTTTGAGAGGGAGAACAACAGAGGCAGACAAACTGACAACACGCTTTTGACGTTTACATGGTTGAGTGTGAAGTTGGAAGGTGAGCTGTTGTCAATTGAAAGACCTTGCATGGCGTTAAAATCACTCAAGAAAACAAAATCATTGTCTTTTACTCGTGCTTCTGTCAAGTTGTAGGATTAATAAACACACACACACACACACACACACACACACACACACACACACACACACACACACACACACACACACATCACAAAAAGGGAAAGAATTTGAATTTGAACTGCAACATTTAATTTTGACGTCATTGCTTTTGACTTGCATAATTGTGTCATACAGTATCTGATGTTCGTTTTATGGGCGGATTCGCTTTATCGGCCATATTTTTCCTGGTCCCAAAAGTGGCCGATTAAGCGGATTCCACTGTATAAGTATTTTTGTATCAGACATATGCATGCGATTCGTGTGTTGGGGTCTGCATGAGTATAGGGAACGAAAACAGTAGAATTATTTTCAGACGGAAGTATTTCACATGAATCATGCCTCACAGACATCGTCACAATATTATCGCAATCGGATCGTATCGTACGCAGTGTGTCTGACCCTTTGCAGCATCACAACCGCTTATAGAAGACGAACACAGTGAGAAAATACACTCGCGCGATCAACTATCTTATTATAAAAACGTCGGGGCTTTTCTGGTATTGCAATACCTCCAGGATCGTCCCACTATCTTTATAGTTATTAATGTCCCATATTTGTACAAATAGTTCCTCTACCTTCTGGAAGTTTTGTGTTTGGTCTAACCATATTTGTTTTGAAAGGTGCATAACGGAGAATAACGCATCTAACCAGTTTTTCTTCTTCTTCTTCTTCTTCGATCGCTGGGACAGGTTCCTATCAATTATGAACGCAGATGCTTCATGCTGCCGTGCCGAGCACGGGTTTATCTAGTTTGCTTTATTGCTGGACCCGTGTGGAGCACGGGTGTAACTAGTTCACTATGATGGTTGTGATCTACAGGCTTCAGAAGCGGGAAGGGCCTTGCAATGATGTTATGATAACAGCTTGAATTTTGATCGTACATTTTGATAACCTAGCTGTGTGATGTCACTTTTCGTTTTCTTTGCAACCATTGTCTGTTATTAGGCAGAAAGACACTGATGATTAAATATTAATCATTAATAATATGTAATATCAGCATGCCTCGTCGTGTGTGGATTTTTGCTGCTGTGTATGCATGAGTATTACATCGTAAGCATTAATTTTGATGCTTGCGTGAACGTGCGTTCATTCTCTCTCTCTCTCTCTCTCTCTCCTCTCTCTCTCTCTCTCTCTCTCTCTCTCTCTCTCTCTCTCTCTCTCTCTCTCTCTCTCTCTCTCTCTCTCTCTCTCTCTCTCTCTCTCTCTCTCTCTCTCTCTCTCTCTCTCTCTCTCTCTCTCTCTCTGCCCTGTATGGGCGCACGCATGCGTGTGTGTATATGTGTGTAATTTTTGTAAGTTATTTGTTGCTAAAAAAGAGATTTTACTAAAACATTAAGCAAATTCATTAAAGCATGCCATGTTGTATAAGTTTGAATCTTATATTTCTTTAAGGTAAAGTTTAATGAAATCCTCCATGCCCCAATAAGGAGTGAAAGGATAATAAAATATTGAATCGTGTGTGTGTGTGTGCGTGTGCGTGTGCGTGTGCGTGTGCGTGTGCGCGCGCGTGCGTGCGAGCGTGCGTGCGTGCGTGCGTGCGTGCGTGAGAGAGAGAGAGAGAGAGAGAGAGAGGAGAGAGAGAGAGAGAGAGAGAGAGAGAGAGAGAGAGAATATACGAATACGAATACGAATACGAATGTTTTTATTGAGGGTAAAACAGATAAGCTGGGTAGCCTTTTTACACTATTGCCCTCAAGCAAATAAACAATT
>CM065683.1:64463948-64466448 GCA_017654935.2 Phymorhynchus buccinoides | reverse complement strand
TTAAAAAATAATTAAGATTAGGGGAAGACGGGTTAAAAAGCGCATGGGCGGGTAAGAAGCCCACCCCAATTATCTCACGAAATAAAGAAAATTTCAGTCAAATGTGCCCATGAGACGAATGCTAGACATTAACGCTCGTCGCATGGGCAAAATGAGACTGAAATTTGCTTCATTTCATGAGATAATTGGGGTGGGCTTCTTACCCGCCCATGCGCTTTTTACCCCGTCTTCCCCTATTATCAATGATACTCTTAATTTACAGGATTTTGTATTCCTTTTATTTCGCCGAGCCCAGCAAAAACACCACAAATAGGCCTAGATCGCTGTAAACATGAATGGGTGAGTATAGGCCTACATCCAATTCATTATTTTTCCTTGCTGAGTAAATTTGACTAATAAGTGTTTCTGAAGGCATTTGTATGTGTAAATCTTGCTGGTAAGTCAACTAATCTATCGATTTTGAAAACCGAACAGAGAACCGATTATGTTATGTATTTCATTATTTGTAAAGTTTTATCAGTAGAATTCTGGTAGTTTCCTAATACGAGCGTTATGCTGGTAATTAACCATCATGATGATGGTGATGGTGATAGTGATGATGGTGATTGTTACAAGACGTTGATATTTGATGACATGTCTTGAAGTAGGTTAGGCCTGTTGGTTCAACTGACAACATCGAAACTGTCAACAATCCGGTCAATGTTTTCGTTTGGATGGCCATGTGAAGTCCAAAAGCACTTTTTGAGAGAGAGAGAGAGAGAGAGAGAGAGAGAGAGAGAGAGAGAGAGAGAGAGAGAGAGAGAGAGAGAGAGAGAGAGAGAGAGAGAGACATTTGAAACATTTGTTTATTGAGGGAAAAGAATAAGCACACAATGGGCTTGTTTACATCTTGCCCTCGAAACAAAAGAAGAAAAGCATAATTAAACTTCAATTAATTGAACAAAAGCAACAAGGAAAAACAAAAACAAAACAAAAACCTACACATTCATACACCCATCCCCCATCCCCACACCCACCTCGCACACAGCACAGTAATCATATGAACTAATATAACTTGAATTCACAAGCATCAGGAAATACATTCAGAGAGAGAGAGAGAGAGAGAGAGAGAGAGAGAGAGACAGAGACAGAGACAGAGACAGAGACACCGAGAGACAGAGACACCGAGAGAGAGACAGACAGAGACAGACAGAGAGAGGGGAATGGGAGGCAACCACATTACGTCGCTCATTATCGTGATAACTTATACCAAAACAATATGCAGGGGGGGGGGGGGGGGGGGGGGGGTTGGGGTGGGGGGGGGGGGGGGGGGGGGGGGGGGGGGGGGGGGGGGGGCAATCTTTACCTTTACCTGTACCCATTCTTTTATTGATCTCTACTGGATCCCTGAAACCTGGGCGGACGGAATGCTCTGTCAGTCACTGTGGCGACAGCACTGTCCAATGGCACGCAACGCAATCTAATAGTAGCTCCGCCCCCTCGTATAATTAGTGTGCCAAGCCCCGCCCTATAATCACAGACACTAATCTCACCGATTCTACTTGAACACTAAATAGAGCATCCATGGCTGCCCCCAGTGTTGATGATGAAAATCCGTTTAACGTCCTCCGACCTGGAACAGGTGCATTCTGAACAATTTAAATGAACAGGTGGTGGGACGATCCTGGAGGTACCGCAGTATTAGGACAGTCCCGATGTTAAAGGGGCACCCTGACGGATGAGTGTTTGTAAGAAACACGTCGAGATCACCAGGAAAACACCCTTTACAGAGATTGCAACACTCACTTTGCTCTGGTTTCCTAGAAATCAAACCGTCAAATCCGCGATTCCTCCTTGGCGGAGGTGCTGGAAGTCAAATTCTTTCACCCAAAGAGAAGGCGTGTGCCGTCTCTTTTCTAATGGCCGCCTGCGTTTAGACCAAATCGTTTGCACGATATTTTCTCAATGCAAGCCTTTTTATTTATATTTTGTTTTTATAATTCTATAGTTTATCTAAAGGAGTTTCGCTCACAACAAAGGAAATAGCTCCAATTTGTTTTTACTGCACTACGAAAAAAACCAACGAGTGACCTCCTCCACCCACGCCATCCAAAATGGCTACTCTCTCCGGCATCACCGCCAAGGAGGAATCGCCGTTTGACGGTTTAATTTCTAGGAAACCAGAGCAAAAGTGAGTGTTCCGATCCTTGAAAAGGCTGTCTTTCTGGTGATCTCGACGTGTTTCTTGCAAAAACTCATCCGTCAGGGTCCACCTTTAAGATTTGACAGGGTTGACGTGGCCCTTTCCTGTTATGCACCTGTCTGTTTCCAGGGGTGCTGTACACGGCCCATAGATCGGTGACGATGGCTGATCAGTGACTGCCTCCCTCACCAAAGGTCCCGTGTTTAAAAGCTGAAAAATGACTAACGAGGATTCCTAATTTAACTTACCGCGTAACGGTTTTGTTCGCTAAACGATCTATCCATCATTGCTATCATAATTATAATCCATAATTGATAT
>CM065683.1:64383948-64456448 GCA_017654935.2 Phymorhynchus buccinoides | reverse complement strand
CTTCCTTGGTGGAGGTTTGCACTGGCGGTTCAAAATTCAGAATCTGAGTAGGTTGTGACATGCTGATCAAGAATATATATGGTTGTGGGAGACCCTTGGCTTATTGTAGATCATGGTGTCCGCGAGAGGACACAATTGTCGCGAAAGGACTTAACAGACGTGATCGTAGCCTTTCTACAAAAAACAAACAACCCATCAGTCTGACTGTGTCTTTATCAGACAACGTGAAGTGAGGTAGGGAAAGACTCGGGCAGAGACTATAGTCTGCCCTTAGTAGAAGGTCGATGTGTTGTTGTTTTTCTAACAAAACAAGAGGTGAAGGCGCCCCGCATAAGGGAAATAAATAAGAGAGAAGGTGCTCAGTCTCATCATTGGTCATCATCATCACCTGGACATCATCGCCATCATTATCATCATCGTCATCAACAACAACATCGACAGCAAAACGTTAAGGAATTTTAGCTCACTTCCTTGACATTACTCAGACTCAGTTTGATGACAAATTATGTTATCCAAGTTAATATGACTTAAAGACACACTGACCCACCACGATTAAGTCCCTTGGTTTTTTGGGGTAGCTGTGACCCATATACATATGCCCCCAACTTCAAATTGAGGCTGCTCTTTAAAATGATGTTTCGTTTTCAATTTGGGGGTATTTGAATGGGAGTAAAACCTGGTCAAAACAAGATTTCTTACCAGCTATAAGAGGGAAAACACGTGAAACCTGTGATTTTGACACGTGATCTGGTGGATCTTTAATGCATATTCTGAATATGCCAATGCATTAGATGCGCTTTAAATAGTGTTCAAATCAGGCATACTTATAAAGCTTTCCTGAGAATAATAACTTTAATTTGTAAAATAATGGCACAGCTCATCATTAAGATATTACTCATAGGCCAAAATAATATCCTGTGTCCGCAACACTTGGTAGCATAACAAGTCTTCTTACTCCTTCTGCAAGGATTATAATAATATAAATCAGTTAACGTAAACTGAATAAGAAATAGAACTGCAGGCAATTTATGAGGCAACAATTAGGGGAGAGTTTACTTCCGATAATGCGTTTACCTTTTTTTTTTTATCTCCCTCTCTCTCTCTCTGTCACTACGCCCAACTAAGAATATCACGCGCTAAGCCCCTACCGGTTTGACTGCCCCCCTGGCGGTCAAATTATCGTCATAAGGTGGCCATTTGGGCGCCAGCAACAATTTGAAAAGGCAACAAATTGGGGCATAACAGACTCTTCCTCCTTAGCTTTCCAGAGAACCATCGAGAAAGGCTAGTGTACTGAAAGAGGAGCATGACAAGGTTCAGTGGCGATAATTACACCCAGGAGATGCGCTGTAGATAATCTCCGAGCTAAAGGAAAGCCGCCCTACCATAATCTCACTGCCCACATCTGCCCACAGAACTTCGTGAAAGGTACGTTTAGCGCACATCGCGAACCCAGATTGGGTTAGGGGTATACGAAGGTGTTAAAGGGGTACCATGACGGATACGTGTTTTTGCAAGAAACACATCGAGATCACCAGGATAACACCCTTTACAGAGATCGCAACACTCACTTTGCTCTGGTTTCCTATAATTCAGACCATCAAATCGGCGATTCCTCCTTGGCGGAGGTGATGGAAGTCAGATTCTTTCAGTGAAAGAGAAGGCATGTGCCTTATCTTTTCTAATGGTCGCCTGAGTCAGACCAAATTGTTTGCACGACATTTCCACAATACAAGCCTTTTTAATTTTTGTCTAGCTATTTTATACAGTTTACCAAAAGGAGTTTCGCTCACAACAATGGAAATAGATCCAATATTTTTTTTACAGCACTACAAAGAAGAAAAAGCTTCAATCATCTCCACCCACCTCGTCCAAAATGGCTTCTCTCCGGCAACTCCGCCAAGGAGGAATTGACGGTTTGATTTCTAGGAAACCAGAGCAAAGTGAGTGTTCCGATCCTTGAAAAGGCTGTCTTTCTGGTGATCTCGGCGTGTTTCTTGCAAAAAAACTCATGGGTCAGGGTGTTCCTTTAAATATATACTGACATGGATAGTAAGAAGAAAAGAGTGATGTTTTGTTGTAAGAAAGCTCACTGTTCATTTTCTTCATGGTAGAGACAGCGGGGTTACCTTTAATAAAACCTGCACTTAATGGTTCATATAACTATGTGGCCACATGACTGTGATAAAGTTAACTAAAAAAATAAAAAAATAAAAAATAAAAAAGACGGTGTGTGTGTGTGTGTGTGTGTGCACGCGCGCGCGCGTACGTGCGTGCGTGCGTGTGCGTGCGTGCGTGTGTGTGTGTATGTGTGTGTGTGTGTGTGTGTGTGTGTGTGTGTGTGTGTGTGTGTGTGTGACGTGCATCTTCCACGTGTACACAATAGATAACGACGAAACCTAATGATAAAGTGCTACTGCTGATGCACAATCATTAGGCATGCAAAAACATTCCACAGGGACCGGATACATTGCCAGCTAGGACCACCAATGGTAGATAGGACTTTTCCAAACTTGGTGCCAATGCTGTGCATGGTCGGCAGCAGAGACGGGTAGGATGGGCAAGCGGTAAATTAATGGGTGTTTGTTTGTTACGATACCATCACCCAGCACTAACACTTACTTACCTGGTTTTCAGGTATTCTGTCGACTTCATGTTTTGCATTGAAACACCAGAGATAGGCCTTTATGCAGGCTGGGTGCTACTTTCCCTGTTGAGTAGGTAGATACACTAGGCTCGACCAAACTCATCCCATCAAAATAGTGGGTTTGGAACATGGGTTCGGAGCATGTAGTCAGGACCAATAGCTCATTGCAGAAGTCTACCAAAACATTGACCCTGAGGCATAGTCAGCTCTTGGGCGCGGGTTCAATTCCCGGCAGGAGCTTTTTTTTTTGGTGTCAAAAAATGGTGACAGCAGTGGGGCACCCAGAGTCATGACCTGGGTGCGGGGCCCGGCCCCCTTAGAGTGTACGGAGTTCAGGACCGAAACGCTTGATTGAAGGGGGCTTCTTCTCTGTTGTCCGGCTCTCCGTAGAGTTTCTTTGCACTGGATAGAGTAGGAAGGGGGTAGATAATGAGAAAAGTGTTTCTTTATGAATTTAACCCTTTCGCCGCCAGCCATTTTTCATCCAAAAAATACCATTTAACTTACCTGGATAGAGAAAAAAATATCTGCAACATTGCAAAATTCCTCTGTATATGTATAATATTAGGGCTATCCTTACATCCCGAAATTACGAAAATAGGGTCGTCAGATAACAGGCCCTGAATTGATGCTTTTTAGTGACATGGGTGTTAAACCATTGTGGTGCAAAAATGCGACATTGGCAGTGAATAAGCGCGCATTCATTTGATTGGATTTTTTTTAAAAGAAGCAAACTCGGCACTTAGCTGCAGTTGGAAGAAAGATAAACACATGTCTGCCTTCTTTACAAAATGCTATTTAAAGCAGAAGACTTGCCTGTGTGTCATGACTCTGGGTGCCCCACTGCTGTCACCATTTTTTTGCACCAGAAAAAATGCTCCTGCCGGGAATTGAACCCGCGCCCAAGAGCTGACCAGGCCTCAGGGTCAATGTTTTGGTAGACTTCTGTTGAGCTATTGGTCCTGGCTACATGCTCCAAACCTATGCATTTGCTGGGTTGAGTTTGGTCGAGCCTAGTGTAAGTACCTACTCAACAACTCAACTAGCAACCTGGGTTCAACCAACTAAAAGGGTAAAACAACTTTATTATCTCTTAGAGAGAAAAGTCAGTCGTGCCCGACAAATGATCACCACTGAATAACAGAGGAGGCAACCTGGGTTACACTAAGTGTGTTTGTGATGGATACGCATTTGCGGCCAATTCTTTTGTACAGTTGTGTATTTTTGGGGGCACGGGTGGCTTCAAATAGCCAACTGGCCGCCAAGGCCGCAGCACAGTTACTTTCCTATTTTAATCATAAATTCGCACACAATACTTGGCTGTACAATAAAATGAAGCTGTAACATAAAACATCAATTATTTAGAGCTACATCTGTATTGTTAAAAATTCGGGACTTTCCTGGTGTTGCACTGCCTCCGAGCATTGCCTCCAGGATCATTCCCACCATCTTTATATCTACTAATGTCCCGTATGTGTCTGTTCAAGACCGGAGGACGTTAAGCAGAATTTCATTCAAACATCAATTATAGTCATATTGATTCAGCAAAACGTTAGTGAGAAATAATTTCCAATTCCTGTCGAATACCACTGGTTATCCAACTCTCACACTCACTTTACCACAGACCCCTGCTTCAGGCTTCTCTCTGAGCAAAGACTATCGTTACGATAGTAAGTAGGAATAGGCGTGGTAAGAATGTCTCTGGTCAGAGTGTGTATATTGGAGTCCAAGTGCATGGGTCTGCGAGAGGCTGGTGCCACTTCCAGCTGTTGTAAGATGCCCTGGGGTGTGCCACCCGTGTAGCCCCCACCCGTTCAACTGCTGCTGCTGATGCTGATGCTTCCAGGGCCGTAAGGAGACGAGGGATGATAAACATTCTGGGACCTGGTCAGGGCTGGCACTGCATTCCAGATGGCGAACGGGTTCTGGTGTGGTCAGTCTTTATGTCTTGGTTCATTGCCGCGGGGCCACTGGCTCGCTCGCTTAGCCGTTGATTTATAATACTCCTTCATTTGAGTGTGTAATGAGCGACTTAGGACGCCCATTTCACCACCAGATGGCAATCAAACCAGTAAGGGCTTAGCGCGTAATATTCTTAGTTGGAGGTAGAGAGAAAGAGAGAGGCGGAGATGAGTCCTTCTCTCTCTCTCTCTCTCTCTCTCTCTCTCTCTCTCTCTCTCTCTCTCTCTCTCTCTCTCTCTCTCTCTCTCTCTCTCTCTCTCTCTCTCTCTCTCTCTCTCTCTCTCTCTCTCTCTCTCTCTCTCTCTCTCTCTCTCTCTCTCTCTCTCTCTCTCTCTCTCTCTCTCTCAACTAAGAATATAACGCGCTAAGCCCCTACTGGTTTGATTGCCACCTGGCGGTGAAATGGGCGTCCTAAGTTGACCATTCAGCTGGCATGTTTGTCTGAATAACGAATGTCTGTTAATTTGGTCATTGTCTTAACCAGCAATATACAGTTATATTTCCAGATTCACCCATGCTCACGTTGTTCCAATAAATCTCCCCGTGGGGATGCCGGGGAGTCTTTTGTAAAAATAGTTCCCCCACCTTCTGGAAGTTTTGTGCTTGAAACGTCCCCTAATCTGCTACTCTCTGTGACTCTGCCTTTTCCCTTTGCTTTCTATCATCTATATCGGCACTATCTTTTCTGACTTATTGACCCATTCTCCTGCCTTTTTTCAAAACAATCTTCCAAATAATTTTTCTCCTTTGATCAAGCTCCTCCGAAATCGGAATGTGTCGGCTGTAGGGAGCGCAGCGGGGAGCCGGAGACCAGTGAAAACTGAAAACCGGACACATACGTACCTTACCCATTATGGCCATATGGTCTGGGAACGCAGAAAAAGAAGAAGAAGAAGTTCCAATGAATGGGGTAGTGGATGGTGCGGGTAGTAATTAAATGCCTGATAGCTGTGAATGGCGAAAGCTTGAGCCATTTGTAAACACACTGATATAAGTTTTGGAACGCGCAAGAGAAAGAAAAATACTAACTCATTGAAAAGAAGTGCATATGTTTGTTGTTTGTATGTCTATTATTCATAATTATTTTGAAAACAAAAAAGATTTTAATCAGATTTTGTGCATTCATATGGTACCACCTTAGATACATTTTTTCCATTAAATGTGGGTGTTTTTTTTAACGGAAATTATTGTTACTTGATCACGTGAATGTTCACATTGTTTTTGTTCAGTTTTTGTCGTAAAAGATTAAAGAGACTATCTCTTGCATGAGTCAACGTTCAGGTATGGCTGCCACCAACACAATCATTCTCTCAAACTATCCTCCTTAAAACCCTTTCCGTACCCCGTGGGTGTTTTTGCACCCATATGTTTACTTTTTGCTTCATATTTTCAAAACCGTTCATTGAATCTTGCTGCCAGTTTATGACTTTGTCAAAGAAGGATTCAAGCATGTGCACGCCAAATATCAAGCATTTGTGTTGACAAACCAACGAGTAAATAAACAACAAAGTCGTTTAAATTAGCCGTGCCTTTCTTTCTTATTACCATTTCTTTTTGTTTGTTTGTTTCTTTCTTTCTTTCTTTCTATCTGTCCTTTTTTATTGTCTGCTTAAGAAGCATATTGTTTTCTCTGTATCTTGTCTAAAGGCCCTGCTACACTAACATACGATTCGCTGTCAATACAACGCGATTGTGACGATGCGAGTCATGACTCGTAGGGGAGGGGGGTGCATCAAGTAGTCTTAGCTCCTGGCCTTGGGTCTGTCTTTAGAAAGACATACATCATCGTTCATTATACTATCTCTCTGTTCTTCCAAATTATCAGGCTTAACCTTTTCAGCAAACTGCATCTTGTCGCTTTGTCGGTTCCGATTCAAACAATGAACAACAATTTTTATGTAACACGGAAACCAAAGAAAAAGAAAAGAAAATGGTAAATCACAGGGCCGGACCAAGTGATTCGTAAGGGGGGAGGGTTTCCGCCGGGGTCCAGAGAGCTGCATCAGTTTCGGGTTAGGGGACAGTACCCATTTGGGGATCCAGAGGGAGAAGACCCCGGAAAACAATTGGCACAGTATGGATATTATTAAGGCAAAAATTGAGTCATTATCTTACTTTTCACCCTTGTATAAGGTACATGCTTGGGGCAGAGGGGGGTGGGGGTCCGGAAACCAGGACACCCCCCCCCTAGATCCGGCCCTGAATCAGTTACAAGCACTTCGGATCATCAGCTTCCCCGTGGGGATACCGGGGGGGGGGGGTCTTTTGTAAAAAATAGTTCCCCTACCTTCTGGAAGTTCTGTGCTTGTAACTTCCTCTAATCTAATGTGTGTGTGTGCCTGCATGCATACAGGCGTGCGTACGTGCGTGTGTATGTATGTGTGCGCACACGTATGCGCGCGCGCGTGTGTGTGTGTGCGTGCGCGCGCGCGTGTGCGCGTGTGTGTGTGTGTGTGTGTGTGTGTGTGTGTGTGTGTGTGTGTGTGTGTGTGTGTGAGGAAGTAAGAGAACGTTGTGTGCAATCATCATGTTTATTTTACTTTGTAATGATTCATTATTTGTTTGCCTTTAATGTTCTTATATCAATGTAAAGCGCACTGAGCTCATGTGAGAAAGAGCGCTATATAAATTCCCATTATTATTATTATTATTATTATTATTATTATTAATCTGTCACTCTCTTTGACTCTGCCTTTTCCCTTTGTTTTCTATCATCTACTATCTTTCTGACTTATTGGCCCATTCTCCTGCCTTTTTTTCAAAAAACAATCTTACAAATATTTTTTCTCCATTGAGTTCCTCCGAAATCGGAATGTGTCGGCTGTACGCAGCGGGGAGACCAGTGAAAACTGAAAACCGGACACATACGTACCTTACTCATTATGGCCATATGGCCTGGGAACGCAGAAGAAGAAGAAGAAGGATCATCAGTGGAAGGACTGACGCTTTAACGACCCTGCTGGCTGCAGAGGGTGCCCGTTTTGTTGGTGTGTGGCTGTTATTGCAAAGAATCGGTCCAGAACAGAGCATGGTAAACAATGACTCCCTACAAAAAAAAGCATTGATGTAAGTGGTTTACACGATTGCCTAAACACCTCTCTTTGCATTTAGGAGCGTGTATCCCTTTTTATGTCGCTCTCTTTACTTCCCGTTGCTGCCCTTTGAGGGCGTACGGCACTATTATTCTGCCTGCCCTGTGACTCCGACCCCCCCCCCCCCCCCCCCCCCCCCCCCCCCCCCCCCCCACCCACACACACTGCCTCTCTTCCCTTCCTTAACCCTTCCCGTACCCCGTGGGTGTGTTTGCACCCATACTTTTACTTTTACTTTTTGCTTCATATTTTCAACACCGTTCATTGAATTTTGCTGAAATATTGTGACTTTGTCAACGACAGATTCGAGAATGTGCACCCCCAAAATCAAGCATTTGTGTTGACAAACAAGCGAGTAAATAAACAAGAAAGTCGTCGTTTAAACTAGCAAGGGCACCAACAATTTTAAAGAGGAATTTGTTTTAACTATGTTCTTTATTATTAATTGATTTTCTCCACTTGAGCCCATTGGAATCACAATTTAAACTCGTAGTTCGCGTAAGCTCTAAAGAAACAGACACACTGCATACGATTCGATCCCGATGCGATCCGATTGTGACAGTTGTGAGGCATCATTCTCGTGAACTTCTGCTGTCTAATTGAATCTTAATGATTTCCTACTTGTTATGTTCACTACACTATGTTCACTATACGACTCTGACGAAATATCTGTTTTTAAAAAAATCAGACAATTAAATTATGATTTGATGCTTGTGTTCGGGGGTCTACTTGAGTATAGTGAGCGAAAGTCGTAGAATTATTTTTAGACGGAAGTATTTCGTGAACGTGAATAATCACGACTCATAGACATCGTCACAATCGGATCGCATGTCTATGTCTGTATTATCTTATCTGTCTGTCTGCGTATTTCTCTCTCTCTCTCTCTCTCTCTCTCTCTCTCTCTCTCTCTCTCTCTCTCTCTCTCTCTCTCTCTCTCTCTCTCTCTCTCTCTCTCTCTCTCTCTCTCCCTCTCTCAAACGACGAGAGAGGGAGAGAGAGAGAGAGAGAGAGAGCGAGAGAGAGAGCGAGAGAGAGAGAGAGATGATGATGATGATGATGATGATGCAAACGAACAAGGTATGTGTTGGCAAAACAACCATCTTTCTCTTTTCTTGGCTCCCAACATTTTATTCCCCACCCCTCCTACCTTATACCGTTTTCACAAAGTGCTACCCCCCTCTCTCATCCACACACCCATCTCCTCCTCCCCGCCTTTCTTCCTTCTTCCCTCTCATTTCTTTCATCGTCCCTTTTTCTCTCTCTGTGGATTTGTTGCTATGTCATCACCCTCAGCCATGCCATCACCTAATAACACCCACAATGCCATCGGAGCATTCCCACAATACCTCCGCACGCGGGCTGCACGCTTCCTGTGTCACATGACCAGGTTTGTTGGTTGTCCGTATCTGCAGTTTACATCAGTCTCTTTTCGGCTGGTATTTATTTCCTGGCTATTCTTACGCGCTCCGCTTACTGTAAGTTTTTGTTTTTTTAAAGACCCAGCATGTCACGTGTCAAAATCACGATTTCCAAGTGCTTTCCCTCTTATAGATGATAAAAAATCTTAAAGATCCCCCACGTCACGTTTCACATTCCCTCTTATGCTTGGAAGATTTGCTATGATTTCTTGTCACGTGTCAAAATCATGGTTTTCACATGTTTTCCCTCTTATAGCTGGTAAGAAATCTTGCTTTGACCAGGTTTCACTCCCATACAAATGCCCCCAAATTGAACGAAACATTATTTTAAAGAGCAGCCTCAATTTCAAGTTGGGGGCATTTGCATATGGGTCACAGCTACCCAGAAAAAAACCAAGGGACTTAATCGTGGTGCGTCAGTGTATCTTTAAGAAATCTTCCTAGCATAAGAGGGAATGTGACACGTGACGTGGGGGGTCTTTAAGACTGCCTTCGTCGACTTTTCCCCTCTCTTTCCTTTTCTCTCATTTCCAGAAGAAAGGGAATACATGGCGACTGCCAAATGAGGACCAGTGCGTCTCTCTGTCTGTATGAAGTGTGCACAAAAACGTGTTCTGATCGTTGTAGCCTAGGCCTAAACTGTCGAACCGGTCATGATAAAATAAATGGGCACAACTGTCCCCCAATCGCCTGACATGGCTGTCTGACATGTCAGTGTATCGAAAAGGACCCCAACCATATTGTGAATAGTCGGCAACAAAATGGATTGGTTTAGCTCAAGTAAAAAACACCTCAACAACAACAAGAAGGAAGACTAAAACAAATTGTCATGCATGTGTGTTAAGTTCTCTCGTGCACATTTTGTCCTTATGTGCACATTAGTCTAAAATGACCCTGTTTCTGCTTTTTGTATGTATTTATTGCAAGTATTTATTTCATTACTCGCCATGTTACGTTACCACACAAAATGTGAAGCCATTCTACCCACTGGTTCATGAGATACAGCTCGGGCATGACAAGAAGGAAATTTCGGTTTTGTGAGTCTTCCTTGGCGGAGGTTTGCACTGGCTGTTCAAAATTCAGGATCTGAATAGGTTGTGACATGGTGATCAATAATATATGGTTATGGGAGACCCTAGGCTTATTGTAGGTCATGGTATCCGCGAGAGGACAAATGTCCGCGAATGGACTTAACACATGTGTATCATGACATAAGACGGTTTTGTTGTCAAGCAAAACGATCTGGAGGAGAAGACCGTAGCCAGGAGGAGTGCTTCCGAGTGGTTCATGAACGACGAACCAACGCAAAACCCGCGTTTTCACTAGTCATAATGCCCACCTTGGGCTTTATTTTTTTACCCTTTCAATGCTAGCCATTCCTCAGCCAAAATTTACCATTAAACTTACCTGGGTAGAGAAAAGATTTCGTCTGGAATACTGGGGATTCCTCTGTGACATGCATAAAATAGGGCCTATCCTTACCTCCCAAAATAAAAAAAACATAATGGTCACTGGATACCAGACCCTCATTTTATGCTTTTTAGTGACATGGGCGTTAAATCATTGTGGTGCCAAGAGGCGACAGTGGCGATGAAAGGGTTAAATTAATTAAGGCTGTGTCAGACCAATTGACATAGTCTGTAGCTATGTCTCCAATAGCTAGCTATATAAGCTTTATTTATTATTATTATTACATTTTTATTATAATAATAATAATAATAATAATAATAATAATAATAATTATTATTATTATTATTATTATTATTATTATTATTATTATTACTTCAGAACGAAACTGGGCGAAACTGAAGCTCTTCTGAACGAGACTGAAGCACTTCTGAACAAAACCGAAGCACTTTTGGAGGAAACCGAAGCACTTATGAACGCAACCAAGCACTTCTGGAAGTACACGAGTAATGGGTTGCTACCTTGTTTTTATGGCAGCCCTGTTGTTGCATGGCATCGCGGATTGTAACGGTCTCTTTCCTTCTTGACATTTTCTCTTTCCTTACCCTTTTCATGTACCCTCCGCGATCCGTCCCTTCTTTTCACGGATTGACAGACACACTACATCGACTACACGCAATCACAAGTTTTTCAGAAATCCTGCACATAAGTCCTGTTGGTATTTTTCTTTGAGTTACTAATTAATTGCTGGTTTAAATTGTGTTATTATATTTTTGCTGTTAGCCATTTAGAAATTAAGACACACTTGTTTAACTCTTCATGTTACATAAGTCAGTTTAAGATGTTACTGTATGTCTACCCCTCCCTCCCATCTCATATATTTGCTAATGTAATTTTTACATGCACTCAGTTAGGTTGTTTTTTTGAATGAATAGATGTGTAGGAAAAACACATAAATAACACTACGATCCACACACTCACACACACTGACTTCAATAGCTATCTGGTGTAGGCTTAATTAATTTCACACACACAAACACACACACACACACACACACACACACACACACACACACACACACACACACACACACACACACACACACACACACACACACTTTTTGTTTTGTTTTGTTTGTTGTTGTTGTTGTCTAATATCACTTGCGGGTGAACAGACGTAAAACTAAAGAACGAACGAACACACACACACAAACACACAAGGACGCGCTCACAGACACCGACGCACGCAAGCCTGTGTGTGGGCCCAAACCACATATCTCTTAGAACTCGCGCCTTTTGGGGTTAACCATCTTTAGCTTATTATACAGAAATGTCCCACATGAGCCGGGGTCCGAGGACGTTAAAATTACTTTGTCTTCTTCTAAGTAGTAAGTACCTGCCACAACTCCTATAAAGGATTGTTAACCCTTCCTGTACCCCGTGGGTGTGTTTGCACCCATACTTTTACTTTTTGCTTCATATTTTCAAAACCCTTCATTGAATCTTGCTGACATTTCATGACTTTGTCAATGGAAGATGCGAGCATATGTACGTACCCCAAAGGGCAAGCATTTGTGTTGAAAAACAAACGAGTAAATAACCAACAAAGTCGTCGTTTAATCTGGCCAGGTCTGTTTTCAACAAGTCAGTGTTCTCACCAAGTGTGTCTCTCCTCGTATTAGCCTTACCATTCTGTTTACTGTGTACCTCCCCACCGCTCTTGAATTGCCCTCTTCAAGTTATGTGCGTTGCTGGAGTAGATTACAGAGTAACGGGTGGAGGCCAGCTCTTTTATTTGTCGTGGCATTAAAGCAGGATGATCGTGGAGCCCATGATTCCTTTCTGCTCTATTGCCTTCCGTGGCTGGGGTAATAACGGCTTCGCAGCCCTCCTGGTTAGTGCCTGCACTTCTCCAGATGGGCCCCACCTTGGCACTGATCACTATCAGAGTGTTATGACGTGACTGAGATGCTCTTCTCCTCCCAGACCTTTGTTATTGTTACAGAACCTGGCGTCTACCTACCACTACACCTTTCTATTCGGCATCCGTTCATCTTAGCTCTTTACTAGCAAGGAGACTAGAATTCTAGTCTTCTTGCTCTTACTCCTCCCCATTCCTTGTATTTCCTTGTAGTATGTCTCTGCTTTTTGGCTCACTCAGTCTATTGTATGATAGTTGTTCTGTTGTGTGTGTGTGTGTGTGTGTGTGTGTGTGTGTGTGTGTGTGTGTGTGTGTGTGTGTGTGTGTGTGTGTATGTGTGTGTGTGTGTGTGTGTGTGTGTGTGTGTGTGTGTGTGTGTGTGTGTGTGTGTGTGTGTGTGTGTGTGTGTGTGTGTGTGTGTGTTGTGTGTGTGTATATATATATATATATATATATATATATATATATATATATATATGTGTGTGTGTGTGTGTGTGTGTGTGTGTGTGTGTGTGTGTGTGTGTGTGTGTGTGTGTGTGTTGCGTCCGCTGTCTAATCTCCAAACTTTAACGTTGGCATTTTCTCGGGAAATAGAAGGCGTACATTGTTCAAACTTTGCATACACATAGATGTTTATGCAAGCTTTCAAACAATAATGATTTGAATAATTAAATACTTAAAAACAACACTGTAAACAGATAACAAACAGACAACATTTTAGATTAGTGGGTTAGAGAGTATTCAACAGGCAACATGAGTTAAGAAACTCATCAACACTGAAAGCCTCGATAGCTCATTGGTGGAGCGTTGTTTGTCATGCGAATGGTTCCGGGTTCGATTCTCGGCACGGGCACTTTTTTATTTATTTATTTAAAGTTGTATCCATTAATGAGTTTCATTTGTACTTAAATTTTTTATTGGCAATCTTGTACTTTAGAACCCCCCACCCACCCCCTCAATCTTTGTTTGTTGTTGTCCCACGTGTGCCTGTTCGAGTGAGCCTTGAAGACTTTGCCTCTTGTTAAAAGTGAAGCGGAGCTAGCTATATAGAATGGCGGGTGAGGCCCACTCCGCTACTTGGCAGTTATTGCCATTGTTCACGGCCCATTGCCTAGCCATCACGGCACCGACTTGTCAGCCGTTCAGCTGAAGGGTTTTGCCGATTTGTTTGTGGAGGGAGCGGAGGCAGCTCAGTCTGCGGAGCTCGTCAGCGAACTGTTTGAATGGAGGATGACAGGCTTTTTGACATGACACAGTTGTTTGCGCAACAGCATCGCTGGCGGTCGAAGGGGGGAAGGGGGGGAGGGGTGGTAGTGGTGGAAAGCGACGTAAAGGACCTAACCAGCAGGATGCTGATAGTTTATGAAAGATGATCGACTACTAGAGAGCGAAAGAAAAATAGTATTCATCTTTAAACAATGTTGATGAGGCTCTAAATGTGTGTTCTGTGCACTGTTACCGTGTTTATAGTTTGGAAAACGCTGTAAAAAGCATTACTGAATCGAGCCTTTCTGACAATTTAGTGTATAGTTTTTTTTAAATTTATGTTACAAGCATAAAAGAAAGGAGTAGCCAGCTTAAAAGTCTGTATTATTAATATGTCAGTTACACAAACTGTTGTAGCCTGTTGTTCGGCCATTAACAAGCTAGAAGTTAGTGCGTGATGAAAATGCCATCAGAGGGGGTCTCAGAGTGGGGGCAAGCTACGGGCGGTTTTGGGCGGCTTGAATACACAGAGGCAACTTCCAGTTGGGCGGTTTTGGGCGGAATAAATGTAAGAGGGTTAAGAGCATGCCTTAAAATTTTAGGTAGGCCTTTTTTTTGTGACTTAGCTTTCGCTATTGTGACTAAGAAAGTTCTTTTGTGTTTGGCGTATGCTTATGTGTTTAATTCATACACTTTTTGAAAATGAACAGAGAGAGAGAGAGAGAGAGAGAGAGAGAGAGAGAGAGAGAGAGAGAGAGAGAGAGAGAGAGAGAGAGAGAGAGAGAGAGAGAGAGAGAGAGAGAGAGAGAGAGAGAGAGTAACCGCATAAAGAAAGAACGAGAGAGAGAGAGAGAGAGAGAGAGAGAGAGAGAGAGAGAGAGAGAGAGAGAGAGAGAGAGAGAGAGAGAGAGAGAGAGAGAGAGAGAGAGAGAGAGAGAGAGAGAGAGAGAGAGAGAGAGAGAGAGAGAGAGACAGACAGACAGATACAGACAGACAGACAAATAGACAAACAGACACATACACACACACACACACACACACACACACACACACACACACACACACACACACACACACACACACACACACACACACATTCACACACGCGCATAATCACATACACCCTCTCACGCTGCATTTCAAATTACTATGTATTATTACTTTTTTGTTGTTTTTATGTGAAGATTGTAGGCCTACCTACTACAAACCTGGGTGTAGTGTGTGGTGCTTCATGCAATATATGGCTCCAACCCACCTGCGTGCGCATCTCGACCCTTCCAACGGAAGTGTCGCCATCTTAGTCCTTATTTGTGTGTAAACAAAGTGAAAATGTTATCTAAACGTGTAAAGAAAACATCCAGATGTTATAAATACAATTTAGGTAAGTTTCGAATTGGAACAGCCAAATACGCAGCATCGATCTGGCATTTTTCAAACAAAGTTAGTGACTAAGATGGCGATCTCCCATAATATGGCGCTCCTTGTGGCCGGATATGACGACACGTGGGTACAAGCCATTACACAGTGCATCAACACCAGTTTAATCTGTTCAAGTCTGCGGTTCGTAATTATCTTTGTTACATCTTTGGTCCACAAATTTATATTTATTAGACAAAGAAAAGGAATAGTACTCGAGTACTATTATAATCTGCATTTTGTGGCTGCTAAAGTCTGAATGAAATTCGCTTAAGTTAACCCTTTCAACGCTAGCCACTCAGCCAAAATTTAGCATTAAACTTACCCGGGTGGAGAAAAGATTTTGTCAGCAATATTGGGGATTCCTCTGTGAGGTGCATAAAATGGGGCCTATCCTTACCTCCCAAAATTAAGAACATAAGGTCACTGGATACCAGAACCTCATTTGATGCATTTTAGTGACATGGGTGTCAAATCATTGTGGTGCCAAGAGGCGACAGTGGCGATGAAAGGGGTTTAAACCGAATAGCACAAAAAATGAAAGGGTCGAGAAAGGGGGAGACCTAGGGGTAGAGCGCTTGTCCTTCAGAAAAAAGAGGGTTACCCAATCAATCAATCGATCAATCGATCAATCAATCAGATAATTGTATTGTCTTCAAAACACAAGAAATTATTTTGCTCGTCTTGCGCATAAAATACGTAAAATGCATAATAAATAAGTAAAATATTTCCTTATAATGGTCTTATCACATAGCATAAGTTGAAAATTGTACATAAGCTCAGATGAGTCTATTTGAAAAGGTTACCTCTTAATTGCGCCTCTCCGGGTCTGTAAATCAATTGGGCCTGGTTTCCACAATCGATGTATCGTAGATCTTAAACTTCAGATGACTATGACGTCAAAACTAGAAAAGCTGTTTACTTCTGTTTTCTGTACCTTCATAAAGGAATGTTAGCTCTGAATCTAAATCGAATCTCAATTCATGTAGAACTTCCATTATGTCTGGTTTTCTCACAAACCATTTCAACCATTTAAACGGGCGCAATTGATGACTTGAACAGGCGCAATTGAGCATAGGGGTAATTAGAATAGGCGAAATTGAGATGCACCTTTTGAAAATGACTCAATTGCGACTATCAGGGTATGTACATCAATTGCGCCTGGTTTCCAGGTGGGAGCAACCCGAATTTCACAGAGACGCCTCTGTGACTATAAAGTACCTAATACGATAATGCCTAATACCTTTCCGCGATTGATGTGTCTTAGAATGTAAACTTTTGACGAGTATGACTTCAAAACGATAATTCTGTTTACTGTATTATCTATCTATAAGGAATGTTAGTTCTTTCTTCTGCAACAAAAGATCTCAATTTATGCCAAACTTCCATTTATGTCTAGTTTTCTCATGAACCATTTGAACCATTTCAACGGGCGTGGCTGATGAATTCAACGGGCGCAACTGACTCAGGCGCAATTGAGTATAGGGGTAATTAAAGCAGGCGCAATTGAGATGCACCTCAAAAGACAGAAGGGACAGGGCACCGCGGGCAAGGAAAATAATTATATTATCCCGTGCGGCGGAGACAGCGGATAAACGTTTATGAAACCGGTAATGATGGGGGTTTAGATGCGGAGCACCCCCCCCCCCCCCCACCCCGTAGGGATACTGGGGGGTCTTTTGTATAAATAGTTCACCCACCTTCTGGAAGTTCTGTTCTTGTAACTTTCTCTAATCTGTCACTTTCTTTGACTGTGTTTTCCCTTTACTTTCTGTCATGTACTATCTTTCTGACTTATTGGCCCATTTTCCAGCATTTTTCCAAACGAATATAATATTATGCCAAATAATTTTCTCCTTTGAGCTCCTCCGAAATCGGAATGTGTCGGCTGTACGCAGCGGGGAGACCAGTGAAAACTGAAAACCGGACACATACGTACATTACCCATTATGGCCATATGGCCTGGGGACGCTGAAGAAGAAGAAGAAGAAGAAGAAGAAGAAGAAGAAGCGATGCACCGCAAAAGCCAGTAATGATGGGGGTTTAGATGCGGAGCGTAGGGATACTGGGGGGGATCTTTTGTATAAATAGTTCACCCACCTTCTGGAAGTTCTGTTCTTGTAACTTTCTCTAATCTGTCACTTTCTTTGACTGTGTTTTCCCTTTACTTTCTGTCATGTACTATCTTTCTGACTTATTGGCCCATTTTCCAGCATTTTTCCAAACGAATATAATATTATGCCAAATAATTTTCTCCTTTGAGCTCCTCCGAAATCGGAATGTGTCGGCTGTACGCAGCGGGGAGACCAGTGAAAACTGAAAACCGGACACATACGTACATTACCCATTATGGCCATATGGCCTGGGGACGCTGAAGAAGAAGAAGAAGAAGAAGAGATGCACCGCAAAAGACAGAAGGGACAGGGGACCACGGGCATGGAAAATAATTATCCCTCTAAGTCTTCGTTGGCTTCTCTTCCGTTTTGTTTTCAACTGGTTGTCTACTCTACTCCATTTTCTCAATGTGTGGCGGAGACAGCGGATAAACGTTTATGAAGCCCGGTGCTGATGGGGGGTTCCGATGCCGAGCGGTGTTATTACGAGCAGTGTTTGTTTGCCACGCAATGCAGTTGTTGATGACACGGGGTGGGTGCCGATGCTGTGTACAGATCTACCCCAGGCAGGCAGGCAGCGCTCCGCCAGACGCCAGCACCTTGCAATCTGTGGCAGCGATCTCACTGCAGCAATTAGCTGACAGCCTCTCTCTCGCCACACGCCGACACTCGGCTCACGGCTTGAAACGCCAATGGACTACTTCAGGAAAAATAAAAAAGGCAGAAGATTGACTTAATTCACATATTTAAAGCAATACTACAGGTGGCGTGGTTACTGCTACACCTATCTGCATTGTTAAAATATCGGGACTTTACTGGTGTTGCACTGCCTCCGGACATTGCCTCCAGTATTGTTCCCACCATCTTTGTATTTACAAATGTCCCATATGTGTCTGTTCCAGACCGAGAGGACGTAAAACACCATTTTTCGTTCAGAAGATTTTCTTATTATTTAGCCTGATAAATCGTGTGTTAGCTATGAAGGTCTGTAGCCGACACTCACGGCTTGAAACGCCAATGGGCTACTTGAGGAAAAATAAAAAGGCAGAAGATTGTTTTTATTATTTAGCCTGATAAATCGTGTGTAGGCTATATGGACAGCAGACAGACTCGCGTTTTAGCTAGCGAACGTGTATGCTCTGCTACATGTAACCGATTGAAAATAACTGCGTGAAACGGGTGGTAGCGACTTTGAATGAGAAGCTCATTGTATGCAGATTTGTTATATCAAAGTCCTTTTAAAGACCCCCCCACGTCAGGTGTCACATTCCCTCTTATACCAGGAATATTTCTTAAGATTTCTTACCAGCTATAAGAGGGAAAACACGTGAAAACCGTGATTTTGACACGTGACGTGGTGGGTCTTTAAACTTCATTTTCTGTTGGACAAATAAAGATACGCATCTAACATAGATTAAAGAAGCCGCTCTTTGAGGTTAATTCAAACCCTATTATGTTGATTTTTCTCAAGGAATGAGAAAGAAGCACCCAAAGGTGCAAATAGGACCAGGAAACACTGTGGTCCACCTGCCCTACCAACACAAGAGCAGGCGTTACGCTTATCTCGGAAGCCCGTGTTGTATCACCAGGCCGTAGACACACACGTGACATGCCATTAACTTAAGCCTGCATAGGTATACAGCTGGTTTTTTTGTTTCTCCGTCAGACTTAAAGCTATGTCAGACCAATTGACATAGGCTTCGCTAGAACACCAAAGCTACATCATTTGTTGTTATGCTCTGCATGCATAGTTATGTCGGGGTTGTCTTTAGCCATGAAAAGCTCCTAGCATAACATTACCAGTCTCCAAAATCCCACTAAGACGGGGTGTGGCTGCCCACGTGGTGGGCTAATCAAAAACGGTCACACAGGTAATTTTCTTATCCCTAGCTGATGCATTTGTACCATGGTGTTCAAGTAGGGCTGATCCCTGGAGTCTTTTAGCCAGGGTACGTCAACAACAACAACAACAACAACAACAGCTGTTTTTGAATCCGGGTGACTTTCGGATACCACACAAAGGTGTCCTCGTACAAATGCCCCAAGGGGTGTACCAGCCCGTTTTACACGACACGAGTTGGTACGACTAGACTTTCCTGAAAATACGTGGAAAAAACTAAATATTGCGGTGTTATAGCCTGAAAATGTTACCGAAATCAGAAGAAAACGAACCCTCACACCAAGTTTTATTCTTTTGGTTTTTAAGTGTGTCCATTCAGGGCCGGACCAAGTGATTGGCAGGGGGGGGGGGGGGGGGGGGGGGGTCCGCTGGGGGTTCATGAAGCTGCATAGGTTCTGGGTGAAGGGGCGGTGGGGTTTTTATGGGCCCAAGGGCGAAGCCTCCGGAACATTTGGCAATTTAATTATTGTTAAGGCAAAAACCGAGTCATTTTTTTAACTTTTCACCGTTGTTTTAGAGACATGCTTGGGACTGAAGGGAAGGGGGGGGGGGGGGGGTGAGGGGGGGAAAGAGGCGGGGGGGGGGGGGGGGGGGGTGTCCGGAAACCAGGGGCCGTTTCACAAGGGCTAACGTTGCGTAGCGTGAACGCAAATCGGCAAAAACGGTACTAAGAAACACCTTTTTTGCCGACGTTTGTCGAAAACGTGTTGTGGCTACTCCCAAGTATCTCTTGGCGAACTATCACGTGACTTGCTTGGGGTGAATGCATTTATTTTTGTTGATTGGTCCATTAAGGCTTGGCTAAATAATACTTCTTTTTGACCAATCAGACAAGAGCTTGTAATATTCTTCCGCAAATGTTTTCTAAAGTGTTTCTTAGACCCCTTTTGGCGTAACAGTTATGCGCGCGGCGACCGTCGTCTAGAGAAACTCCACCCTGGAAACCCCCCTAGATCCAGTCCTGCCATTTAAACCTGTTGGATTAACAAAAATAATACATTCGCTGCAAATGTCTCGCTCACCTTGCCAAATTGCCGCAAAGGAGACGACAATTTGGCGAGGCGACAAATTGTCGACTATCAATGCCATGCATTGCGTATGGTAGAGCAAAGTTATTAGAGCAAAGGGGAGTAAGGTAGCCTAACTAACGACGTTTTGTGTTCACAGGATACAAACAATAAAGGTGTCGGGGTTTGCCGCCTGAAGGGAGTAACAAGCGAGCCTACTGCTGCTTAGAATAAAAAGATGCGATAAGGAGAAAGAGAGGATTACCACTCAGTTGCGCCTCTGAAAATTACTCTATTGCGCCTCTCCAGGATCAATCGCGCCTCGTATCTCCGATTGATGTCTCTTAGGCTCGGTGTACATCTCGTGTCCTGGGCCTGTATTCACGTTGAGATAGCATGAGATTTAGCATGATGCTAACTTAGAAGCTCTTCCAATGTCCTATAGGATTTAATAGGACTTTTGGAAGAGCTTCTAAGTTAGCATGATGCTAAGTCTCATGCTATCTCAACGTGAATACAGGCCCTGGCTAATACATAGCATCTGTTTTGCTTCAGTCTGTGTTTTTCTCATCTGCTGCCATGTCATTCACACCGACTGGCGTGCGTTGTGTACGCATTTGGTCTGCTGTCGCCCATGTTGTTTGGGTCTTGGGACGGGAGACCAAAAGAAGCAGACCTGCTTGTGTGCATAACCTGTCAGCAAATCAAAAGCAACAAGGCGTGGTGCCATTTGTCAAACGATTGTCAAACATGTTGTGTAGTACCTACTACACTGATGGACACCGAGTTTTAGAAGTTAAACTTGAGATGACTATAAAATCAAAAGTAGAAAAAGGTATAGACTATAAATTCTGTTTTCTGTATCTTTGTAAGGAGTGTCAGTTCTATCTTCCGAACTAAACCCCCCAGTTATGAAGAAAAAAACCCACTTCCATCATGTCTAGTTTTCTCATGAACCATTTCAACCATTTTAACGAGCGCAATGGATGACTACAACGGGCGCAATGACACACTGGCGCAATTGAGTACAGGACTAATTAAAACAGGCGCAATTGAGATGCAGAGAGAGAGAGAGAGAGAGAGAGAGAGAGAGAGAGAGAGAGAGAGAGAGAGAGAGAGAGAGAGAGAGAGAGAGAGAGAGAGAGAGAGAGAGAGAGAGAGAGAGAGAGAGAGAGAGAGAGGTGGTAGTGGTTGAGTTATTAATTGGTTTTGTGGGGGTGGGGTGGGGTGGGGGGTGGGGATAGTGTGGAGAGCCCCCCACTTCCCGGGGCTTGGTAAATAACGGATCACAAGGTGTCGCCCTGCTGTGTAGCGCTGGGGATAAACAGCGCCCCCTAACCATAGGTTCTCCCTGGGAGTCAATACAAGGCAAACTGATCTCTCTCTCTCTCTCTCTCTCTCTCTCTCTCTCTCTCTCTCTCTCTCTCTCTCTCTCTCTCTCTCTCTCTCTCTCTCTCTCTCTCTCTTGCTTTCTCTCTCTCTCTTCGCCCTCGGGGGGACTACCAGCCACATGGAGATGGCAGACAGACAAGACCAGCAACACAGAATGAGAGGACGAACTGGTGATGCCAGACCACGCTAACTAATAGCGCTGACGGAGATAATAGCCGAGATTGAGCCTGAAATGAGCGGAGGGGGGTCGGGGTAAGGAAGGGGTGTGTGCTGAAATTAAAAAGAACTTGTGCAAACAGCAATGAAAGATGAGGAGGCATTTCAACGTATCATTCTTAATTAGATTGTTATTGTGAGCATCATCGTTTTTTTAAGTTTTCTTTTTACGTTTGTTATGCGGGTCGCATTTCTGTATTTGTCTGCCTATATGTTTATCTTTAAATAATGATTTTATTTTATATACCGCTAAAATCCCTACAATTGTATGCTTGATGCGCTTTGCAAAACAACATTGGAAGATGAAAAACATGCATTAAAATCAACAATATAGTCATAGGGGAAGACGGGGTAAAAAGCGCATGGGCGGGTAAGAAGCCCACCCCAATTATCTCATGAAATAAAGAAAATTTCAGTCAAATTTGCCCATGAGACGAATGCTAGACATTAACACTCGTCTCATGGGCAAAATGAGACTGAAATTTGCTTCATTTCATGAGATAATTGGGGTGGGCTTCTTACCCGCCCATGCGCTTTTTACCCCGTCTTCCCCTACTACCAACATTCCAGTACAAAGAAATAAAGTAACAAAGATAACACGATTCTCACACACAAAAACATCCACCCTCGTTTACCTTGTCTGTGTGACTGTTTATATGTTAATTGAAATAGCACAACAAAATTAATATCTATGGTCAGATTTACGCGAAATTTGTTTTGTAGTTGTAGGTGGTTTCATAAGGGCTTCGCACACTAGCGTCAAGATCTCGAGATCGCGGCGATTTTTTGCTGCAAGGCGCAGTTTGATGCGCCGCTTGCGCGTGAGAGATTCGCGGCGCGGCAGGATTTTTGATGCGTAGCTGCGCGATTTTTTGTTGCTCGAGAATAGAACCGGCTCTAATTTTGATGCTCAAGATCGCAGAGATCGTGAAACTAGCCAATCACAACGGACGGAAGGACCATAACTCTGATTGAAGAAACAAAATGGCAGACTTGCTCGAACCCGAAATAAAGCGTCTGACACTAGAGTAATCTTTCCTTGCTTTCCAAATAAGGAAGTTCGCGCGACAAGAAGCGAAGCGACAAGAGTCGTGTGTGAGAACACCACTGCCTCGCTAAATATGGAAGTTCAGTTTAACGTCGCGTATCGGCTTTCGCCATGTACGACGGGCTGAACAAACCAACCAGGTTATAAACAAAAATTTATGTTCCCGAATCACTGTCCTAGCCAAAAGGCCGAGAAGCGCGTCGCTAAATATAGAATCCGTGCTCGCTACAATGTGTGCTGTGATGCAGGCGTCAACGCGTCAAGGCGTTGCTCTGAGAAACAATTGACGCCTGATGCTAGTGTGCGAAGGCTTTAAATTAAAGGATTGTTTTTTGAAGTTAGGAGTTAGAAAGGAACCCAACCGAAGTCGGACATGCTGGGCCTAACTATTTCTTAGTTAGGCGCATAACGGCAGCATGGCGCAGATGCGCTCATTTGACAGGAAACTGTCTGAGCGAACGAAGAAGAAGAAGAAGAAAGAAAGGAACGTTGTATGTATTTTAATTTTGATTGTGTTGCTATGTGTAGAATGTTTGGTGATGAAGTTGGGTTTGACTCTCTTTGACTCTTGCTCATGCTTGACTAGGCGGGGTTGTCGGAAGCAGTTTCAGTGGAGGGAGCTAGTTTTCACTCTTTGCTTTGATAACGTATGAGCAGCAGATTCGAATATTTTGTCCCATTACTGATCATGCTGTTCATTTCATACCAATCCTTACACGCATTTCTTTGTAATTGTAATTCTTTGTTATTTCAGTTGTTCTGTTTCTTTATCTCCCCCCCTCTCTCTCTCTCTCCTCTCTCTCTCTCTCTCTCTCTCTCTCTCTCTCTCTCTCTCTCTCTCTCTCTCTCCCCACGCGCACGTTTGGGTGTGCGTGTGCGTGTGTGTGTGTGTGTGTGTGTGTGTGTGTGTGTGTGTGTGTGTGTGTGTGTGCGTGCGTGCGTGCGTGCGCGTGCGTGCGTGTACGTGCGCGCGCGCGCGCGCGCGCGCGTGTGTGTGCGTGTGCGTGTGCGTGTGTGTGTGTGTGTGTGTGCGTGCGCGCGCGCGCGCGTGTGTGTGTATGTGTGTGACGCACACACATCTGTTTGCAGGGATGGGTAATTCAGGGTAAATGTATGTTTGAAGGATTTGTACAATACGAATACAAACGTTAGTGTGTGTGGGACGACAATACATTACATGTATCAGTGTGTAGGAAAGAAAAAGGAATGTCAATTCAAATCAACACACCAGTCACGTATTCACATTTATTCCACCAACAATACCAGAAATACTTTACACGTGCGATCTTACTATATGTGTGGATCAATCGATGTGCAACTCATCCACTGGCTGATTCACTGACGACTGCTTTACCATCAGCGACCTAAGCAAATGCGCAAGGCCCCAACCTACCAAGAAACAGCGACAAGGTTGGAACAGATTTTAGCTAGTCTTAAAGACCCCCCACGTCACGTGTCACATTCCCTCTTATGCTAGGAAGATTTATTAAGATTTCTTACCAGATATAAGAGGGAAAACACGTGAAAAACCGTGATTTGGACACGTGACGTGGGGGGTCTTTAAGTAAAAAACAAAACAACACAACGACCCAAAACAGACTTGCATTCTTTTGTTGGGCCTATTACCATTATTATGTGTTTGTTTGTTGTTGTTTTTGTACCCTGGCTAAAAGACTCCAGGGATCATCCCAACAGCCGAAGCACTAGCATGCTATCTATGGTACACATGCACCAGCTAGGGATGAGAACATTTACGCGTGTGACCGATTTTGATTACCCCGCCACGTTGGCAGCCACACTCCGACTTTGGAGGATTTTGGAGACTGATGATGTTATGCTAGGAGTTTGTCGTGGCTAAAGACAATCCCCGCATAACTATGCAGAGCATAACAACATTTTGATGTAGCCTTGGTGTTCTAGCCTATGTCAATTGGTCTGACACAGCCTTAGGCCAAGGCGTAGTACTGTGCATTAATCATAATGCCAGTATTACGTGGTCAGAGCCACGTGTAATAACTTCTCCATTGAAATGCATAACCAAGCAAAAACGATTTCACAATTTACAGCCATGCCCTCCGATCACAATGAACTGTGTTGTTACAATGTACCATGTCCTTGCACTCAACTCTGGTGTAGGTACATATGACTCTAGCAGTAATTTAAATTAATCACTTGTAATTAAGTAATCATAGATATGGCAAAATTAATCAATACTTCAAAGCGACATTAACATTAGAGCCTACACTTATACAAGAATATCAACATAATTCATTATGCCACATTAATCGTTAGAATTAAATTTATCAGAAAAGTAGTAGTAGTAGTAGTAGTAGTAGTAGTAGTAGTAGTAGTAGTAGTAGTAGTAGTAGTAGTAGTAGTAGTAGTAGTAGTAGCATACTGTCCGACAAAGAAACTGCACACATGCCACGATTTGTTTTGACTTTTTGATTTTTAGTAACATGCGTGCTATTTTATTGAAGAGCAGTGCAAGCTGGCTAAAAACAATCACGTCTTTTTCACACCTGCTGCTGACGCACGTGATGCACGTGAGTTTTTGCACGTGATGCAGTGCGCCCTAAGTACTTTATCGATGTTTGGTCACCGTCGTGACCTTGACCTTGGCGTATGACCTTGTATTTTGTATCAACATGAATGGCATGAATGCCTTAGACCTTAAGATTGGGGTATATACAAATAATATAATTAGACGTTCGCAAAATGTGAAATGATTTCAATGAGCTGCTGATGTTTTGCTCATATAAAATGCCTGTGTGTAGTTTCGTTTGTTGGCCAGTATAGTACTATGTCTTTGCACTCAACTTTGATGCAGTTACATTCGATTCTTGCTGTATTTTAATCACTTGTAATTAAATAATCATAGCTATGGCAAAATCAGCCAATACTTCAAAGCAACATTAATATTAGTTCCTATGCTTATACAAGAATATTATTAACAACATAATTAATTATACTACATTAATTATAAGAATTCCATTGATAAAAAGTAGTAGTAGTAGCACAGACTATATAGTTCACACTGTTACATTCTCTCTGGTAGTAGTAGTAGTAGTAGTAGTAGTAGTAGTAGTAGTAGTAGTAGTAGTAGTAGTAGTAGTAGTAGTAGGCACAGACTATATAGTTCACACTGTTACATTCTCTCTGGTAGTAGTAGTAGTAGTAGTAGTAGTAGTAGTAGTAGTAGTAGTAGTAGTAGTAGTAGTAGTAGTAGTAGTAGTAGTAGTAGTAGCAGCAGCAACAGAAGCATCAGTAGTAGTAGTACTACTAGTAGTAGTATCATCATCATCATCATCATCATCATCATCATCATCATCATCACATTTGTTGCTGTCATAATTATATACACCATCACCACACTATCATCGTCACAGTCATCATGCTATGACAATGGTCACAAGGCCTTATCCCAGTTATCCAAAATCTTAAATTGATGAATCAACAAAACTAAAGTGCTGACAAGCAAGGATGATGGAATATGCAGTAAGCCATGCTAACTAAACTGAATGTCATTAACATTGTTATGTAGCACAATATTTGACACAAACGTCTGTTCTGTTTACATCCCGTGAAGTTAACATTGTCCAATATCATTGAGCTGATGCTCGCCAGTAATTCAACTAAAAAACATCGCTTCTTTCTGCAAGCATAATAACCATAATATTATCACAAATGTACAGCTTTCGATACAAAATCAGTAATATGTTACGGACAAAAATTGAGAGAAAAGAAGCATCTAACAGAAATAAGTTATTCTACTTTATAACTCAGGTTCGGTACAAACTCATTGACCAGCTTTTGCATAATCAAAAGCGAATAAAATAGGGTGACCCCAAAACTAGCAACCCATAAAAAATGATGAACTTAATTTCCAGAAAAAGATCTCAGTTGAGCACCTGCAATAACTGAACAATACTGAAAACGTTTTAGCCCCGAAGTCTTGAGAAGGCAATAGTAAAGGTGTCATAATTGGTAGAAATAAATAAAGTAGACTGGCCATTAAACACAACATGAATAAAGTGACTGTAATGGCAGCAAATACAAGATGGAGAATACTGTACACGTCATAATAATAATTTTTATTTGTAAGCAAAGGTATGAAGTGTTTCCTGATAACATAATTCATTATCTTAAAGTTAACAACATGAAGGTTAGAGTCAGATTGATCAAAGTAATAGGCCTACATAGTGATAATGATCAAGTTCAACATAATAAAATGAGTTTTGTTATAATACACAATCCATCACCAACTTCCCAAACCAGATCATCGTGCCAATCACCATACTGTCCAGTCTGGCAAATCTAATAAATTGTTGACGAGTAAGGATGAGGCTTACAAACATGGAACACGCAGTAAGCCAGTAAGAAATAATGTTATCTGACACAACAAATGTCATTCAAAATATTGATTTGCTTTCTAATTATGATAGGCTCATGCAAAGAATTTATTTCACTGGCTTTCAATATCATAGGACTAGCTTTCAATCATGATAAACAATAAATTTCATTTGCTGACTTTCAGGATCACTGACCTCCTTTCAATTCATGATAAGCAACGAATTTCATTCACAAGCTTTAAAGACTAGCTTTCACCCACGATAAACAAGAAACTATTTATTAGCTCTCAAGATGATTGACTAGCTTTCACCCACGATAAACAAGAAACTATTTATTAGCTCTCAAGATGATTGACTAGCTTTCACGTCATGTTAGGCAACAAACTTAATTCACTAGCTTTCAAGATCAATGACTAGTTTTCATAGTACGATCGGAAAGACATTTCATTGATGAGTTTTCAAACTAATTGACAAGTTTTAAAGTCATGTTAAGCAACGAATTCTCATTTACAAGCTTCCATGATCAATGACAAAATTTCAAATCTTGATAGGCAAGAAATGTCATTGACTAGCTTTCGAAATCATTGACTAGCGTTCCAATCAAAATAAAATCGACTTATTGACAACACAGACACATTTTGTTTAAAAGCAAATTGTTTCACTCCACAACATGAAACACAACATACTTAATCGTTCATAAAGAAATGCAAGGCTAGAGAGAGAGAGAGAGAGAGAGAGAGAGAGAGAGAGAGAGAGAGAGAGAGAGAGAGAGAGAGAGAGAGAGAGAGAGAGAGAGAGAGAGAGAATGGAATGATTAAAAGGTCACCAAGTAAACAATAAAACAACCACATATTAAGCTGGTGGGTACCATATCTTAGAAAGCCAATGGCAAACGTTGATACTAGATATGCGTTTAAAATGTCATCTTTTTAGCAAGAGTTAAAAAACAACAACCCAGCAGCAGTAAATAATGATTAATTGTGATGCCACTTTCATGGTTGTGAATGTGGACTATGCTGCTTGAATGTGAAGTAGGACTGAATGATTTGTGGGTGATTTGTTTGGTTCCCACTGCTTTTGTGCGCAAGGCCTGACGGGCTTCAATCAAGAGAAGAGACTGTGGCCACCTGTAGATGTGGCATCACCATAGCACTTTCTGCTCTGCACAGAGACCAGGTGTTGATTCAACCACTTCTAATCAATACTGACGTGGTTGTTCATTCATTTACTTTTGAGTTATTTTACACATTTCTAGAAACCAACTTTAACCCTTTCACCGCCAATGTCGCATTTATGCACCACAAAGGTTTAACACCTATATCACTAAAAGGCATCAAATCAGGGCCTGTTATCCCAAGACCCTGTTTTCTTTATTTAGGGAGGTAAGGATAGGCGTAATGTTATACATGCCACAGAGGAATTCGCAATATTACTGATTTTGTTTTCTCTACCCAGGTTAAGTTTCATGGTATTTTGTGGCTGAAAAATGGCTGGCGGCAAAAGGGCTAAAGACTTTATAGGCCCTAAGCATATTGAATCAAATTCAAAAACAAAAATATGAAGACAGTCAAATAATGAACGACTAACATAATTTGGAATGGTGGTTGGGAAAAAATGGATTTGTGAAAAGATATAATATATGACCGCAATAAATGGAGAGACTGCTATTGGCAAAGAATTAAAACAAAAAGTGCCAATCTCCACCAAGAGAGATGACTTAATTTTCACTAAATTGTACCATGCTGGGCCTACTCTGTATTATACTTAGAAAATAAATGAACGTTAGTAATACTCGTGAATAGCCCACGCGTAAAACGAAACGAATGGTCGGTAACTCCTCAATGCTAGATTTACCATATCAATGAGGTAATTAATGTCTATTCATGTAAACGTTGCTGGGCATTTAAAACTTGTCTCCAATCAGTGAAAGATAAATGTAACTTGCATTTATAAACATAAATCGAGGTAACAATGTTGATAGTTAAGAATATCCAACAATTGAATAAAACAAATTTAACACTTAAACTAATATCTCCTTAGAATCTTCCGATATTAAAAAAAATCATATTCTAAACAGGTAGAGACAGACAAACACATAGACTCCTCGGAAAGATTTGAAATTAATTTTGATAAAAATTGTGTTCTATTCCTTTGCAAATGTGAAATTAAAATCCGTCGTTACAAGACAAACACTATTATATTCAAAGAGACTACTAGATTATTGTTATCATTGTTTGTGTTTATTGTTGTTAGTTGTTGCTGATTTCTGTTTATATTGTTTTAAAAAAAGTCGCAAGACCAGCATGAAACAAAACCTGCAATGTTGAGAGAATGGCCTAATTTATATAGTAATCACCAGACAACATGCATTAAAAATTAAAGTAGCACCAGACAACATTAAAGTAACAATGTAACTTACACAGCCAGCATCAGACAACATATTATGACCATTTATAACCATTTCATCGATCAGCACGAAACAACAAACATAAAAGGGATTTCATTTGTATTCTTTAATGTTTAACACGACTGGCACTACACACAAATACGCATACCGAATAAAACACAAATTGTCATCGAAGAGAAGTAGGGTGTTCCAATGATAAAGTCATACGTTTTGTATACTGCCAGCAAAAGAAACTGCACACGTGCATTTCCAATGATAATCACGCACCCGGGCATTATTTTGGTTTTAGTAACATGGTGCCATTTTATTGAAGAGCAGTGCAAGCTGGCTCAGAAATCACGTCTTTTTCACGCCTGCTGCTGACGCACGTGATGCACGTGCGCGCTAAGAATGTTATTGAGTCTTGGTCACCACACTAAAATGCATTTGTGTTCACGCTTCAAACGCCCAGTGTTGCTGACCAGTACACTAGAGAAGAGATAACCACACCAGCCTTTCTATGAGGCTCAAATGTGATAGTATATGAGTTAACTGGTTAACTGGCTTTTCTAATTCCAGTTAACTGTTAACTGACTTTATTTGACCGGAAGCAGAAATTGCTTATGAAGTAACCAGGCCATAGTGCTTAGCAAACAAAGCATAAAATCATTAATAGTTGTAAAATTGCTTTAAGATTTATGACGTAATTAGGCCATATTGCTTAGCAAACAAAGTATACAGTCATTAAAAGACACGCTTCTTACTGTATCCATGGTATAACCAGATCCACGGGAGACACAGAACAGGACATATATCACGATAGGGGAAGACGGGGTAAAAAGCGCATGGGCGGGTAAGAAGCCCACACCAATTATCTCATGAAATGAAGCAAATTTCAGTCTCATTTTGCCCATGAGACGAGCGTTAATGTCTAGCATTCGTCTCATGGGTAAATTTGACAGAAATGTTCTTTATTTCATGAGATAATTGGGGGGGGCTTCTTACCCGCCCATGCGCTTTTTACCCCGTCTTCCCCTACGACATTGTTATAATCAGAACAGAAGAAAAGTACAATATGACCCAACCTACAAGGCAAGGCAAGGCAAGGCAAGGCAAATGTTTTATTTCATACCCACTTGGGGCACAGAAATATAAAACAAAGTACACACATAGTTAAACAGACATGACAGGGAAACTTCGTGACCAAGACAATACGCGAAAGAAAAGTTCAACCTCAAGACAAAGCTGTGGCAAAGGTGTTTGTTGAGGACGTAATACACGTTTGTTAAGTCCTCTCGCGGTCTTTTTATCCTTATGTGCACATTAGTCTAAAATGACCCTGTTTGTGCTTTTTTGTATTTATTGCAAGTATTTATTTCATTACTCGCCATGTTACATTACCACACACATTTTGAAGCCATTCTACCCACTGTAGTATTCTACCCAATGAATACTGTATTCATGAGATACAGCTCGGACATGAAGGAAGGAAATTTCGGTTTTGTGAGTCTTCCATGGCGGGGGTTTGCACTGGCGGTTCAAAATTCAGGATCTGAATAGGTTGTGACATGCTGATCCAGAATATTATATGGTTATGGGAGACACTAGGCTTATTGTAGATCATGGTATCCGCGAGAGGACAAAATGTTCGCGAAAGCACTTAACAGACGTTGTTAGTTTTCACTCTTTCCCCATGGCAACACAGTGATAGCCAAGTAATACCATAACTGGAGTATCAACGTGTATTTCGACCTTTTCCAACAGAAGATGAAGTTGTAAAATCTGCTTTAAAAACAAACAAACAAACAAACGCAAAAACAGAAGGAAACAAACTCATCACAAAAGAACACTGGACATAACTTGTTACCCGAGTTCCACAAGAAGATGGGGACACAACGTGTTATGTAGACGAATTAAGAACATTTAAAGTTAAGGCTAGATATGATAAAGAAATCCATTGCCAGGGCAAGACGCGACTAAGAACGGGGGGATACGGGGGTCTTTCGTACAAATAGTTCCTCCACCTTCTGGAAGTTCTGTGCTTGTAACTTCCTCTAATCTGTCACTCTCTTTGACTCTGCCTTTTCCCATTGCTTACTGTCACCTGATATCTTTCTATCACACTGGTTCATTCTCCTGCCTTTTTTCTATAAATTCTTACGAAGATTTCTTCAGCCGAAGTCAGACATGCTGGGCCTAGCTATTTCTTAGTTAGGCGCATAACGGCAGCATGACGCATCTACGCCCATGTGACAGGAAACAGTCTGAGCGAACGAAGAAGAAGAAATCCATTACCAGGACAAGATGCCACAACATAATCCATCACCAGGCCAGGATGTGACACAGACATCTATTGCCAGAACAAGACGTGTCAAAATAATCCATCACCAGGCCAGGATGTGACACAGACATCTATTGCCAGAACAAGACGTGTCAAAATAATCCATTACCAGGCCAGGATGTGACACAGAAATCTATTGCCACAACAAGACGTGGCAAAATAATCCATTACCAGGCCAGGATGTGACACAGAAATCTATTGCCAGAACAAGACGTGTCAAAATAATCCATTACCAGGCCAGGATGTGACACAGAAATCTATTGCCAGAACAAGACGTGTCAAAATAATCCATTACCAGGCCAGGATGTGACACAGAAATCTATTGCCAGAACAAGACGTGGCAAAATAATCCATTACCAGGCCAGGATGTGACACAGACATCTATTGCCAGAACAAGACGTGGCAAAATAATCCATTACCAGGCCAGGATGTGACACAGAAATCTATTGCCACAACAAGACGTGTCAAAATAATCCATTACTAGGCCAGCATAATTATGACAAAAAATTCCACTACCAGGCAAAGATATGACAGAAATTCATTACCAGGACAAGATGTGGCGAAGAAATCCTTTGCCAGGACAAGATATGACAGAAATCCATTACCAGGCAAAGATGTGACAAGGGATCTACAACCCGGACAAAATATGAACAACCCCCCCAAACAAAAACCACATTTAAATCTAAGACAATGTGTGACAGACATTAATAGCCACTCAGGGTAGGAAAGAGAAACATGTAATGGAAACAAGGTGTGGTAGAGAAACTGAAAGTTCACACGTTAGTTAGAAAAAACAACAACAACAACAAGAAGACAAAATAGGATAGAGAAGCATACGCCAACCACGATACCATATAACCAAGAAACATGATATACATGAGAGGGAAAATCATAGCCAGAACAAGATTGGGACCAGAGAATTTTTTAACCGAGACAAGATAAGATGTGACAGACAAATTCATCAACAAGACGAAATGGAACAAACTAAGAACACGTGCGACAAAGAAGCTTATAACAACCAATAATAGATGTGACACAAAACTTAATAATCAAGGCAATATGCGAAAAATGAAACTTACATGATTTGAGAGTCGTAGTTATGACAAAAACGAGATAATAAAGTAGATACTGTGGCTAATGTCAGACGGGACATAATAATAATGTACACTATACGTATGACAACGTGTGACAGAGAAATCTGAACAAGACCAAATGAATTCATAAGCAGGTGCGGTGATCATGAGCCTGTCTTAAACAGTTAACACGGGTGGTAACATTTCAATTAATAAACAACAACTGCCAATACGATTGTCTGTTTATGCTAGGGTCCCCCCAAAATGTGTTGTGGTTACGGTATCCCGACCTACCCTATTTTTTTTCGGCCGACCCTATGATTTTGTTTTGGCCTCGTCAAAAAGAGAGAGAGAGAGAGAGAGAGAGAGAGAGAGAGACTGAGAGAGAGAGAGAGAGAGAGAGACAGAGAGAGAGAGAGAGAGAGAGAGAGAGAGAGAGAGAGAGAGAGAGAGAGAGAGAGAGAGAGGCAAGTTCAATCGGGGAATGCCCATTAGGGCACATAACTCTAACGCGCTCAACGTCCACGTGTCGTTGCTAAATGGCGTCATTTGCCATTTCAATGCAGCCATGCGCTCATATTTCTGAAAATACGAGAGTGGTTAGCACTTTCAAAGCATCTTACACGCTCGTGGATGTTTTCCGGGACATTCATCCGGATGTAGGAAAGGAAAACATTATAGGCTAACTTGTCCAACTAGACTTTTCAACACCACTCGGCGATCTCAAAGAGCTGGGAGTGAAGAGCCTACAATTTCGTTGACCTTTAAAAAAAAAATATATATACAAAGAAAAAGTTAGGGCCTACCTACCTACCCTTTTTTTAAATTTTTATAGCCATGTTACCTTAACCACAACTATTTTGGGGGGCCTAATTGATATGTTATTGTTACTACACGTGCTAACTGATTGATACACACTCATGAATACCGAACAACAGGACAAGATGTGACACTGATAAATTTATAACCGGTACAAAATGTAACGGATAAATTAATGTATACGTAAGGCAACTTATGACACCCATAAAATGTATTATCAAGACAAGACACGACAAAGAGATTTATTATTAAGAAAAGATGTGTCAGAGAACTTTGTGGCCGAGACTGGGGACTCCAGTGCAGAGACAAGATGTGATAGAGAGATTTACAACCAAGATTATGACAGAGAAAAGATGTGTCAGAGAACTTTGTGGCCGAGACAGGACTCCAGTGCAGAGACAAGATGTGGTAGAGAGATTTACAACCATGATTATGACAGAGAAAAGATGTGTCAGAGAACTTTGTGGCCGAGACTAGGGACTCCAGTGCAGAGACAAAATGTGGTAGAGAGATTTACAACCAAGATTATGACAGAGAAAAGATGTGTCAGAGAACTTTGTGGCCGAGACTAGGACTCCAGTGCAGAGACAAAATGTGGTAGAGAGATTTACAACCAAGATTATGACAGAGAACTTTGTGACCGAGACTGAGGACTCCAGTGCAGAGACAAGATGTGGTAGAGAGATTTACAACCATGATTATGACAGAGAAAAGATGTGTCAGAGAACTTTGTGGCAGGACTCCAGTGCAGAGACAAGATGTGGTAGAGAGATTTACAACCAAGATTATGACAGAGAAAAGATGTGCCAGAGAACTTTGTGACCGAGACTGGGGACTCCAGTGCAGAGACAAGATGTGATAGAGAGATTTACAACCAAGATTATGACAGAGAAAAGATGTGTCAGAGAACTTTGTGACCAAGACTGAGGACTCCAGTGCAGAGACAAAATGTGGTAGAGAGATTTACAACCAAGATTATGACAGAGAACTTTGTGACCGAGACTGAGGACTCCAGTGCAGAGACAAGACGTGGTAGAGAGATTTACAACCAAGATTATGACAGAGAACTTTGTGACCGAGACTGAGGACTCCAGTGCAGAGACAAGATGTGATAGAGAGATTTACAACCAAGATTATGACAGAGAACTTTGTGACCGAGACTGAGAACTCCTGTACAGAGACAAGATGTGATAGAGAGATTTACAACCAAGATTATGACAGAGAAAAGATGTGCCAGAGAACTTTGTGACCAAGACTGAGGACTCCAGTGCAGAGACAAGATGTGGTAGAGAGATTTACAACCAAGATTATGACAGAGAAAAGATGTGCCAGAGAACTTTGTGACCGAGACTGAGGACTCCAGTGCAGAGACAAGATGTGATAGAGAGATTTACAACCAAGATTATGACAGAGAAAAGATCGTCACCAACACAAGATATTTGATGACAGACACGTTTACAAAAACAATTTAAATGACAGAGAAATTCGTTACAAGAGAGAGTATTACAACCAAATTTATGATCATGAAAAGATGTGACAGAGAACTTTGTGATCAAGAGACTGTTTGACTCCAGTGCAGAGACAAGTGACAAAGAGTCAGATTAAATACAACCAAGACAATTATGATAGAGAAATCTATGTGCCAGGTCAAAATGTGATAGATGTAGACTCCATGTGTAACCAGAATAGATGTGACCCAGACAGACGTAACAAAGGTAAGATGATATTGAGAAATGTATAACCAAGGCAAGATATCACCAACACAGAGATAACCAATTATGATATGACCAGACACTTTTAGCAAAAACAATTTAAATGACAGAGAAATTCGTTACAAGACAAAGTATGACAGAAAAAAAACTTTATAATCATGACAAGATGTGACGAAGAAATGTAAAATCAACACAAAAATCTAACAGAGAAATCCATTACCAACACAAGATGAGGCAAAGAATCTTAGAACCAAATCAAGATTAACTGATAGACTAATCTATGACATTGGTAAAAAATGTGATAGATGTAGATCAAGCGTGTAACCAAAATAGTTTGTGACCCAGACTATTTTTACGTCCAACAAAGGTACCTCCCCTGATATTCAGAAATGTATAATCCACCAGAATGATCTGCACCATTTCCACTTTATATAGCCAAGGGAAGAACTTTCAGAAAAAAATGTAACCGAGACATAGATATGAAAGAAGCAAAATACTCTTTATGTACCAAGACAAGATGTGACGTATGTTAAATGTAAAACGCAACACAAATACATCTATAAAGAGAAATCAATTAATTTTGAAGTGTATTGCCACAACTTGTGCGGTGCCATAGCCGATGAGGTTTACCGAGGCGTGGTCACCGATGTACCTACTGTATTAATACAAGAATCGGGACTTTACTGGTTTCGTACTACCTCCGGGCACAAGCGCCAAATTCACCATATTTGTATTTACAAATGGCCATATGTGTATGATTCAGACCCAATCAGGACGTAAAACACCATTTTCGTCGTCGTGTATTTGCCCCACATGTAAACTCAAAATCGGTATTGGAGTTGCACTGCCTCCGGGCATTTCCAGTATTGTTCCCACCATCTTTTTGAAAACATTTACAAATGTCCCATATGTGTCTCATCAGAAAGAAGAGGACATAAAGTCACCATTTTTAGTGTCTGTCATTACGTATGTTTATTATTTTGCCCCACATAAAATACATCATTTTAAAGAGGGCGTAAAACATTATTTTCTCTTTTGAAGTGTAGCCTCGATTTGAAGTGCGACAATTTTGTCAAAATGTGCGACAATTTTGGACCGACAGACCGACCGACAAAGTGAGTTATAGGTTTGTGGCTTGAGCCACAAACAAAAAACAACCAACAACACACTGACGGAATCTTCTTTACAAGGAGAAGATTTGGATTAGAATTTCATAACAAAATAAGGGGAAAAGAAGAATTAATTGCCTGGATATATTAGAGAGGGCACATTTCATTCACGAAATAACATAAGCCAGAAAATTAATCACCAAGGGAAAATGTTTACAAAGGTATTAAAACAATAATCAAAACAGCACGTGACAGGATATTACTAGTACAAGTTGTAACGAGCAGCTTCGTTACCGTAATTTACGAATAGGGTCGATACAAACTATGGCTGAGAAGTTGACTAACAATGACAAAGACACGATGTGTGAGAGAGGAAAGTTCATTAATTTAATTTGTCTAGATCAACTTGGGGGAAAATGCACCAACAAGGAAAACTGCAATAGAAAATTGATAATTAGACAGCTCTGTTATAATTGAAACCGCCGCCAAGCAACAGTTAAATTTGAATTTGTTTAACCAGTCCACTAAATGGTTTTTAGGTGCTGTTTTTCCTTCAAATCTGCATTTCAGTAATTATCCAGATTTAGATGACTCTAATAGGCAGAAAGATACACCTAACGTCACAGTCGTAGACACACAGACAAAGAAATTAACAGAGACAAAATAACAGTTTAAAAAATCCACGTGACAAACATTCAATAAAAAGAAAAAAGAAATGATCAATGTCTCCAACATTAACGTCTGGAACCCCCCCCAAAAAAAACCCCACAACAACACTTGGGACTTAATTATAAATGAGCACGTTGACAAACTTCACCGACTGAAACAACAACAACAACAACAACCATAACATCAACAGCAAACTATAACCAAAACAGAATGTGACAGAGATACACGTCAGCACGACTAAACGCGATGAATCAAACACCATCACGTTTGTACTCCCACCGATTACAACAACCATTGTCTGCCCACCACATAGGTGAAGACGGGGTAAAAAGCCCATGTGCGGGTAAAAAGCCCTTGCCAATTATCTCATGAAATGAAGCAAATGTTTGTCACATTTTGCCCATGAGACGAGTGTTAATGTTTAGCATTCGTCTCATGGGCAAATTTGACTGAAAATGTCTTTATTTCATGAGATAATTGGCATGGGCTTCTTACCCGCCCATGGGCTTTTTACCCCGTCTTCAGCTAATATCAGCGTGCTGGATAAACTCATCATGATGAAAAGAATGCAGGGCCTGCTACACTACATACGACTCCCTGTCAATGCGATGCGATTGTGACGGCTGCGAGTCATGATTCACGTGAAATTTTTCCGTCTAAAAATAATTCTAACTACTTTCGCTCTATATGCTCAAGTAGACCAAAACGTGAATTTCACGTGAATCATGACTTGCATCGTCACAATCGCATCGCATTGACAGCGAGTCGGAATAGGGCGTTTGCCACGAGTGTTCTTTCACTATACTAGACTACTATTTTGCCCGAGCTCGTTCTGCCCGAGTTGCGCTGACCTCTCTAATTCAACTCAGTGAAATTCAAGGTCACCGGCGCGTGGCAAATGCTCTATTAGTGTAGCAGGCCCTTAAATAAGATACACATCACCGTAACAGAAAGGCAAGAGCAAATATCACAACACAAACATGACTGAATTCAGAACGTAACAGAATAGCTTTACACAAACAGGATGAAGGTATGGAATAGCTCATTATTAGCCATTATAAACAAAAAACAGAAACATACACAACGAAGGAAAAGAGTGGATAATAGCTAGTCTCACCACCTTAAAACAAATAGCCTATACACGATGAAGGTAATGACTAGCCAAAAATAAGGCATACGTCCCACAAAAAGAGAGATGCACAATGACACTTTGGAGCAGCTTTAGCCATACCTCCCAAACTCAAAAATGTTTTAATGTCGGACCTCTGGCCAATAACATTGAGGGTGCGCACATACACACATAATATTACAAATGAAAACAGAACAAAAGCGGATGGGGACTTAAAGCTAGTCTGACCCGTGCGCTTTACGCACGTAAAAATCCCACGGCAGTTGAAAGTCGGTAAGAGCGGGGAGAAATCCCGCTGCCTGGTATGGCCAAATTGATTTCTAGGTTTTCCAAGTGTTTTCCAAGTCCTCACCCTGTGCCCCCCCCCCCCCCCCCCCCTACACATACACATAATACACACAATGAAAAGTGTGGAACAGCTTTAGTAGTAAGCCATACCTCCCAAACTCAAAAATGATTTAATGTCTGACCTCTGGCCAATAATATTGAGGGTGCGCATGTACACACAGAATATAACAAATGAAAACAGAACAACTCCCAGAAATAGAGAGATACGCACAATGAAAGTTTGGAACAGCTTTAGAAGTAAGCCATACCTCCCAGAAATAGACATACACACAATGAAAGTTTGGAGCAGCTTCAGTAGTAAGCCATACCTCCCAAGGACAGGGAGGGCAAGAACATGGAGCGCGAGGCAGGGTCAGCGTGAGGAGCCCCCCCGGGGCCAGGCATCCTGGCGGGGTGGACAACAGCCTGCGGATGGAGCGGCATCAAGGAGGAGGCCTGCTGGAACATCCTCTTCCCGTCCTTGACCAGAAGGGTGACGTGGGCCTTCTTGGCGGAGGCGGCCATCATCTGCTCCTGCTGCAGCTGGCGCCGCTTGGTCTTGTAGCGGCGGTTCTGGAACCAGATCTTCACCTGGGTCTCCGTCAGCTTGAGGGCGCGCGCCAGCTCCGCGCGCTCGGGGCCCGACAGGTAGCGCTGGTGACGGAAGCGCCGCTCCAGCTCGAACACCTGCCCGTGGGAGAAGGAGGCTCGGGACCGCTTGCGCCGAGGCTTCTCCTGGTTGTGGTCCTGCTGGTTGCCCGCGGATCCTGAGGACGTGCTGCTACCCTGACTGTCGTCAGCCGAGCCTGCGACACACACACACACACACACACACCACAAGGTTGTGTTTGTCTCTCGATATGCTCTAAAGATAGACAAACGCATGGCAGGGTCCTTGGCTATGGCATTCCCTGTGTGAAGGAAGTCGTATATTTTTCAATATCCTAAATAATGCATTATTGAGCTAAATAATGCATTATCTAGCTGCGAATTGGGATTCGGAATGAGCGGCGTGGGAGCAACGCCACTGTACGGCCCAGAAGATGGGACAGCCCCCCCAAAAAAAAGAAAGCATTATCTAAGTATATAATGCATTATTCGCAAAGATTTAAAAAAAGAACGTGCTCCATAATAGAGTTTGCTATTTTTTACAAGTATTATATGGCACAAATAAGACTTATTTACTAAATAATGATTTCAGTCTGCAAGTAATTGTTTGTTTATAAATAATTGATTTCCTTCAAAGCCGCCCACTAAGCAATCCATTATATGCTGAATAATGCAACATATCTACCAAAGGAATGATTGCTTACTAAATAATGATTATTTACAGTAATGTTGTCTAAATAATCCATTATTTAAAACAATCCGGACGCTGTTGTCTAAATAATCCATTATTTAAAACAATCCGGACGCAGTTGTCTAAATAATCCATTATTTAAAACAATCCGGACGCTGTTGTCTAAATAAGTCATTATTTAAATTAACGCTTATTTAGCACCGTAGAAATGCATTATTTACAGGTACGTCACCTAAAATGCCAGCTCTCCTTGGCTAGTCAAGTTGAACGCAAAATTAAATAACAAAAGCTTTATATTTATATAAGGTGATGATCAAAACAGAATCATATTAATGTATCTGTTTCGGCTAGTCAAGTTGAACGCAAAATTAAATAACAAAAGCTTTATATTTATGTAAGGTGATGATCAAAACAGGCTCATTCGGACTGCATAAGCCTAATTAGACGCTAAACCAACCATTGGGAGAGAGAGAGAGAGAGAGAGAGAGAGAGAGAGAGAGAGAGAGAGAGAGAGAGAGAGAGAGAGAGAGAGAGAGAGAGAGAGAGAGAGAGAGAGAGAGAGAGAGAGAGAGAGAGAGAGAGAGAGAGAGAGAGAGAGAGAGAAATACGAATGTTTTATTGAGGGCAAAAAGGATAAGCTACAATAGCTTCTTTACACCTTGCCCTCTCACTCACACATTCATACCATGCACCATGCAAAGAAAATTTGACATAAAACAATCAAGTCAAGAAAATGGAACAAAAATTGGCACATGAAATAATTGAAAAAGATATACAAAATGGGAATTAAAGCAAACATGGATAATACTTAACAATGGTGAACTTGAATTGGTAGTTTAAATTGAGTACGAAAAAAGGGAAACAATTTTGAGACAATGACAATTTTTCAGAATAAAACCACTTTTAAGGAAGAAAACAACACACAAGCCCCCCAAAAAACCCACCAACATAATACGATAACATGGGAATATGAGAATATGAGAGAGGGACGGAGAGAGAGAGAGAGAGAGAGAGAGAGAGAGAGAGAGAGAGAGAGAGAGAGAGAGAGAGAGAGAGAGAGAGAGAGAGAGAGAGAGAGAGAGAGAGAGAGAGAGAGAGAGAGAGAGAGAGAGAGAGAGAGAGAGAGAGAGAGAGAGAGAGAGAGAGAGAGAGAGAGAGAGAGAGAGTACGAATACGAATGTTTAATGAGGGTAAACGGATAAGCTCAAGCTTCTTTACACCATGCCCTCGAGGGGAAAAAGAAAAGCCAAATAACAAGAAAAGGAAAACAAAAGAAAGTAAAAAATGCATAGCAAGAAAAAAATCCAAGCTCAAACGAAGAGCTCGTTCACGTACTCGCACACACAAAACATACAGCATATCCTATAACTATACCAGAGAGAGAGAGAGAGAGAGAGAGAGAGAGAGAGAGAGAGAGAGAGAGAGTTCAGACTTCAGATATTTAATATACTTTGGCCATTGACCCATGTACAAGACATTTACACAAACACACACACGAAAATAACAGACAAAACAGGAACAAAACAAAAATAAACACACATATACTAACCGCTAAACAAACACAAATATTAGAGAAACAATACACAATGACAACTGCAGCATAAACATATGGCGAGCATACATCCACTGTGAAAATAATTGAATATACGCTACGGGATCAAAGATTACCGATCTAAAAACTTATATGAAAGAAGAAAAAAAAGTAACGGCATGAAACAATTGATGCTCACAATAAGAGAGAGAGAGAGAGAGAGAGAGAGAGAGAGAGAGGGGACTGCATTTGATCCGCCAGAACTAGTTATGGCCCCCTGGTGTCACCAAAGCGTCAACGCTACAAGGATACCTTTAAAACAAGCGCGAATTCGCAATAGTTTGTGGCACGCGGTCTATTTTTGCCACTCCAATCATGAGTCACCTCCCCTGGCTTTTCAATAATTTTAATCTGTAAACCAGAATGTTATCTCTGCACCATTTCGTAACTTTTTATATCTTTTGGAAAACATTTAAAACTATGTATCCTACTTATACTCATCGAAAGAAGCACCGCACACTCGTCTTGTGTGTTGTAGTGTCTGTATTACGTATGTTTATTATTTTGTACGCTTTAAAATACATCATTTTAAAGAGCGGCCTCAATTGAAGTGCAGCCTCGATTTGAAGTGCGACAATTTTGTCAAAATGTGCGACAATTTTGGACCGACCGACCGACCGACAGACCGACCGACAAAGTGAGTTATAGGTTTGTGGCTTGAGCCACAAACAAAAACAACCCACCTGTGTCCTCGACATTAATATTTGTGTGTTAATTACCAAGCTGATTTTGGACCTTATCGTGTGACCACAGACAAAGTCGTTGGAATGCTCCTCCTCCGTGATTCAATGTCTAATGTTCACACATTCAGTGCTTCCGATACATGTAATTGTTTGACATTTGTAACGTGGTTTTTTTGGGGGGTTTTAATATAATAATAATAATAATAATAATAGTAATGGTTATTTATAGAGCGCTTAACTCCCTTTGCAGGGAGCTCAAAGCGCTGAACAAAAGCCTAAGCACTAACATACAGAACGTGAAGACAAGTATCAATGAATATAAACATTAAAAATAAGTGAAACTGTTGGTAAAGGTCAAGATGTGCCCCCCCCCCCCCCCCTACTACACTTCTCTGCCCTTCCGCTCTTGCCCTCCCACCAAACACGACGCCGCACTTCATGAACTTTTTCAGGCAACTGTCTTTCTTCAGCAATCAATGAGAGACTTAGTGCGATTTTTCTCACGCCAGAGGGCATGACGCTCGTGTGGGGCTAATCCTCTCTATATTATTAGTTGGGGATAAAGAAAGAGAGAGAGACAGTGAGTGGTCCTACGATCACTCTCTCTCTCACTACGCCCAAGTAAGAAAATCGCGTGATAAGCCCCTAGTGCATTGACTGCCCTCTGGAGTGAAAAATATTGCCATAGGTTGACCATTGCAGTCATGATAAAGGTCATTATCTAACAGGACCCATGTAGTGCAGTACACCGCGGCATTTGTCACAGACAGTTCGCTTATAGTTTGTGAACAAAACGTATGATTTCATCCGTGTTTTCTTTGAAAGTCAGTGCATAATATTTCTTTTACTTTTTTCTTAGTGGGCAGAATTGGTTTCTCTGATGGTTGTTTTGATTTTTTGTTCTGTTCTATTTATCAATGGAAACGGTTTTTATTGTTTTTTGTTTCTTTAATTTTTGTTTTTGTTTGTTTTTAAAACAAATCAACAGTCTTAACGTTTGTATTTCAGTTTTTGTGTGTGTTTTTCCCCCATATATTATTTCCAAATTAGGAGAAAAGAGAAAACAGTAAGGCTCCTCAAAAAAGAATGTGTGTTTGGGGTTTCATCAGTTTATGGTAGGTAGGTACTAGGCTTTTTTCTTTCTTTCTTAAAAAAAAAAATTCTTGTGTTCGGTCCATGTGTGTGAACATATTTATATATTTTAATAAAACAAAACAGTATTCTTTTGCACTTATGATGTTTTATGCTTCTGTTTGCTCGCTTACTTTCGTTTTCTTTTCCTTTTTCCCCCATTGATCCAAAAAAAGATTAGGGTCGGCAGCCAAAAACTAGGGTAGGTAGGGAAACAGGAAACCAACGAGGTTTTTTTTTGTTTTTTTTTTTTTTGCCTAACGTTAAAAGAAAGAACTTTGTATTAAAAGCCCTGGGGGTAAATTCAGCAGATTATTGCTAGGAACAGTAGCGGGTTTAATCATCTCTATTAGTCCCTCCAACATCTTGGTCCCTTCACTATACTGTAGATGACTTTTAACAAGGGTACACATTAGCTTTTAATTGGCGTCAATAGTAAACAATGAGAGCTGAACAAAAAAAGACTTTCTACACTATTAGAAAATCACTGCTCAGCTTCGTCTTTTATGAATGACCATGATTCTTTAAGGGCCACCCAGACGGATGAGTTTTTGTGAGAAACACGTCGAGATCACCAGCAAAACACCCTTTACAGAGATCGCAACACTCACTTTGCTCTGCTTTCCTGGACATCACACCGTCAAATGGACGATTCCTCTTTGGCGGAGGTGCTGGAAGTAATTTTCTTTCACTAAAACTAAAAAAGAAGGCGTGTGTCGTCTCTTTTGTAATGGCCGCCTGAGTTTAGACCAAATCGTTTGCACGAAATGTTCGCAATACACGCGTTTGTATTGAATTATTTTTAATTTTATACAGTTTATCTAAAGGAGTTTCGCTCACAGCAAAGGAAATAGCTTCAATTTTTTTGTTACTGCACTACAAAAAAGAAAACGCTTCAACCACAATGGGATTGGTCTCCACCCACCGCATCCAAAATGGCTACTCTCTCCGGCATCTCCGCCAAGGAGGAATCGCCGTTTTGACGGTTTGATTTCTAGGAAACCAGAGCAAAGTGAGTGTTCCGATCCTTGAAAATGTTGTCTTTCTGGTGATCTCGACGTGTTTCTTGCAAAAGCTCATCCGTCAGTGTCCACCTTTAAAACTAGGAGGCATTTGCAGTGGTTCTTATAGTGCTACAGCCTAGGGGACTAGTTGGCCTTTTGGAGAGAGAGGAGGGGAGAAACGGGGAGGCAATCACAGTGATGATGTTTACGTGTGTTGGTAATAGTGTGGGGTAGGGGGACAGAGAGACAGACAGACGGAGAGGGAGGGAGGGAGGGAGGGAGGAGGGAGAGAGAGAGAGAGAGAGAGAGAGAGAGAGAGAGAGAGAGAGAGAGAGAGAGAGGGGGGGGGGAGGGAATAGACTGAAAGTGAAACTAAAAAACTTTATATATGGGCATGCACGGTGATGCAAGGCATCAAAGTAAACAACAAATTAAGCAAAACGAACTGAAGTAACCAAATAAGTAACAAGTAGATAATCAAACAAGCAGAAAAGAGAGAGAGAGAGAGAGAGAGAGAGAGAGAGAGAGAGAGAGAGAGAGAGAGAGAGAGAGAGAGAGAGAGAGAGAGAGAGAGAGAGAGAGAGAGAGAGAGAGGTTAGTTAAACTATAGAACAAGGGTACTACATAATGGCATGGAAGGCCAGGACAGGTCAGAAAGAGAGACGCGAAGAAGGCACAGTGGCCGAGGACTGACCTGAGGACTGACCTGAGGACCGGCCCGTCTTCTCGTCCTCCAGGGCTCGCAGCATGTCCAGGGATGGGGCGTGCTGCATCTCACTCATGGTGGGACACTGCCCATGCCCCTTGTCCAGCCCCCAGCTCCTCTCCTCCCCCCCCTCCTCTTCCTCGTGTCTGATCAGCAGCTCCTTCACCTCCCTGTCCCCCCTCACCTCACCCTCCTTCACGGCCTCCGCCAGGCCGTCCGGGCTGTCCTCCTCCTCCTCCTCCTCTTCACGCGGGCAGCTGAGGTCCACACATTCTTCCTGGGGAACTGCTAAAGAGTGAGGGGGTGCCAACTCGGCCCCCTCCCCTCTGGCGGCCCTGAGGACCAGATAGCGGTGGGCCGACAGCAGGTCCTGGCCGTAGAAAGGGCTCAGCTGGGGCAAGGCGGGAGAAGCCAGGTGATAGGAGGCCCTCAGCTGCTGCTCCTGGCGCTGGCTCCACAGCTGGTAATAGAGGGCTGGGTGGTGGTGGTGGTGGGCAGGGGCGCTCATTTCCACAGCCCACTGACCCGGTAAGAAAGGGTAGTGGGGGTGGGGGTGGCCAGGCTGGGGGTACCTGGATACAGACAGGAAGGGGTCAGCCGTGATCAACCGGTGTGGAGAGAATGGAGGCCAGCTCCTGTAGCACGGTCCCTCCTTGCCCTCCCCCTCCCCATCCTCGATGCTGTCCCCGTCCTGCAGGTCCCGCCGTGGGCATGGCCCGGGCTCGGTGGTACGGGGCCCTCCAGCCTGCCCAGGGTCGTCCGTCGCTTCGCAAGGGTCTTCCTGGTCCTGGGCTGACCACACGCCGCCATCACCCGCTGCTTCTGACGTGTCCAGCTGGATGTCCAGGCTCCTGTTCCTGCTGCTGAACGGCTGGTCAGTGGCGGCGGCAGCTCGGCCGCCTGTCGGGGACTGGCCTCGGGTCAGGATGCTGTCGATGGAAAAGCTGTGAGAGCGCCTCGCCGTGCTCACTGTCAGGCAGGCCGGGGCGGCGGGGGTGCTGCACGCCCCAGTGGGTTCAGAGCAGGGGGGAGAGGAGGAGGAGGGAGACTTCCCGAGGCCAGTGTGAAGCGTTGCCATTGTTACTACAAAGAGTTAATCCGAGTCTGCAAAGACTTGTTGACTAGGAGTTCCAAACCAACGCCAGCGCAGGGCCTAGTAAACACTTCATCCTTTTACACGAAGTTGTAAGTATTTCAATTTGTGGCGATGAAGCAAAATATTGTAACGTTTTATTGTGCATTTAATAGCGTTTCGACCTAAATGATCGATCTGAGCACAACTTTAACAGGTCCACAGAAAAACACAACACACAAACAACTGTTCACTCTAAAGGCCCAACGTGTTCTTTCAATTGATACAAATGTGAAAACAAAAACAGCTTTGGTCTGTTTTAGGCCTGTGTTTTGTTAGTCTAATTAAGTGTCCTTAGTGTCAGCGTGTTATATAATAACCTTTTCCAAACTGTAACCACAACCCTAACATGTTCATGTTATAATAATTGGTTTCTAAAACAGTGATAATTGTTTATGGGCTAAAGAATGGCGATGTGGGGTTCCGGCTAGGTCTGCATGAGAGAAACGGACATTACGGAGTGAGTTTAGGTGGGAAACATATTTTTTGTTATCAAATCTATTGTCAGTGTGGGTGATGAACTAATGGCATCAGGCGTTAAACGAACAAAACAATCCACGGAGGAGTTCTATTAATGGTCAACCTATGGCGATATTTTTCACGCCAGATGGCAGTCAATGCACTAGGGGCTTATCACGCGATTTTCTTACTTGGGCGTAGTGAGAGAGAAGAGTGATGGTAGGACCACTCACTGTCTCTCTCTCTTTCTTTATCCCCAACTAATAATATAGAGAGGATTAGCCCCACACGAGCGTCATGCCCTCTGGCGTGAGAAACATCGCACTAAGTCTCTCATTGGGAAAGACACTCCTTTTGAACATGGGGGAGAAGACGCGGTTCTAGAACAATATCTGAATGTCGATGAAAAAGTCGCACATGTTGACTGACATAGGATGCCGCATACCTTTTTTCATGCGACAATGCCTACCTACATAGTTAGAACACTGCGAGAGAATCACAGCAACAACCAGAAGCTGAGAAGTGGAATGGGGAACCGCACATAATAACCACTCCTCACAGCCCAAGAGGCGGATGGAAATGTGATCATCGTCCGCATTGTGCCCAGAGGATAACTCTACTAACTGCCAGACTAATACAAAGAGCGCCCGCTCTTGAGAGCTTAGGAGGCAGGGCCAGACTAGGACACAGCGGTCTCGAACAGCCGGAGATGAGGGCGGGGCTACTGTCATCATCCGCGTGTCTTTCTGCCTCACGCGCTAAAAGCACGCCTCCGAAAGGCGGGGCCTCTGACTTGCGCTTGCTGTGTGGGACTTGGCATTTGAGTGACTTTCCGAAGGAAAGCGGATAGTTTTCAGAATCAGTTTAGTATCATCTCATCCATCAGAACAACTCTTTGACAATAGGATGAGCGTGCAAACCACGCCCACAAAATAAAAACAAAAAATGGGTGGCGCGCCTCTGGTCGCGACGAGCTCGGCTGCAGGTGGGAGCAACCCGAATTTCACAGACTGACAGAGACGCTTCTGTGACTATAAAGTACCAAATACCATTTTGCGTTAGAAGTCGTAAGTCAATCGATCACTGAAACGCCACATGCCACCACTGCCCCCCCCCCCTCCATCTACCCCCCCCCCCCACCCCCCCTAGACTATATGCCCACAAAGCCGAACTTCTTGTTGTTGTCTTAACCTGGCTTAAAGACTCCAGGGATCATCCCAACAGCCGAAGCACTTAAACAATTTGGCACAAATGCACCAGCTAGGCATGAGAACATTACGTGTGTGACAGCGTTTTTGATTATCCCGCCACGTGAGCAGCCACACTCCGACTTCGGAGGATTTTAGATTGATGATGATATGCTAGGAGCTTGTCATGGCTTAAGACAATCCCCGCACAACCATGCAGAACATAACATGTTGATGTAGCCTTGGTGTTCTATGTCAACTGGTCTGACACAGCGTCATGCCAAGGCGAAAAAGCCGAACTTAAACCCCTTTCATCGCCACTGTCGCCTCTTGGCACCACAATGATTTAACACCCATGTCACTGAAAGGCATCAATAGAGGGTCTGGTATCCAATGACCTTATATTTTTTATTTTGGGAGGTAAGGACAAGACCTATTTTATGCATGTCACACAGGAATCCTCAATACTGCAGACAAAATCTTTTCTCTACCCAGGTAATTTTAATGGAAAGTTTTGGCTGAAAAATGGCTGGCGTTGAAAGGCCTAAATCCCAATTAGGTCTACTGGTAAGTCCTCAGTAAGCCTCGCGATTCCCAACAGTAACCGTCAATTATTTCGCAGTACCGTGCGTAATTGCTCAGATCATCCTGATCCAGTTTAGCCTAACGAGTTAATAATTATAAAGATCACAATTACCACCAGCTGGACAGCGATTAACATCGAAACAAGATTTGTGTTAACTAAATACACAAAATTAATATAATAAAGACTTGTTGAGAATTGCCCCGCCCCCACAACAAACGAGGCTACTCATGCTGCTTTGCTGAACTATCGTTTAATGTGTGACGATCCCACCAAATCTCTTTTACGTCAGAACAACAGGGTTTGCTAGTAGGGGACACTAATCCCAAAATGTGGTGGTTTGGGAACTTGATGGGCAAAAGCGCCAAGCTTTCTGTGGTGATTCTTTACAACCCCACTGATACAGTCTATACTAGGGTCGGCCCCGAGCATATCTGCGGCCATTATCAGGGCCATGTGACCCTATGATTATTATTTATATATAAATCATAGTGCACGAGAACATGGAGGGTTGACAACCAGAACTCAGTATCTGAATTTTTTTGTATTTTTCAGGAGACCATTTTTAAAGTTTGGGTAATCATAATATTACAAAATATACTGCATACCCCCTTATAACGTTCACATATTATAGTTCAACATTATTTTGACTCAGTGTATGCTTCTAAATTTTGATATTTTTTATTGTACCTCATACAAAAGAAATATTTATAAACAAAGATAAGATACCAATGTCAATGCGAATTGTAACACTTTTGATTGCTCATAAATTACGTTGTTTTTTTATATATAAGAATCACAACACACCTTCCTTGGGGATAATTGGGATGGATTTTAAATAGTTCCCCCACCTTCTGGAAGTTTTATGCTGGCAAAGCCCTCTATCACTCTCTTCGACTCCGCCTTTCCTTTTCTTACTGTCACCTAGTATTTTGTGCCTTTTTGTCTCTTTGTCTCATCTTTTATTTTAGATCATCTTCAAATACAAATAGTTCCCCTGTCTTCTAGTATTTTCTGCCTTTTGGGCAGCAAAGTCCTTAATCACTCTCTTCGACTCTGTCTTCCTTCCATGACTGTCTTCCAGTGTTTTCTGCCTCTTTGGCAGCAAAGTCCTTAATCACTCTCTTCGACTCTGTCTTCCTTCCATGACTGTCTTCCAGTGTTTTCTGCCTCTTTGGCAGCAAAGTCCTTAATCACTCTCTTCGACTCTGTCTTCCTTCCATGACTGTCTTCCAGTGTTTTCTGCCTCTTTGGCAGCAAAGTCCTTAATCACTCTCTTTGACTCTGTCTTCCTTCCATGACTGTCTTCCAGTGTTTTCTGCCTCTTTGGCAGCAAAGTCCTTAATCACTCTCTTCGACTCTGTCTTCCTTCCATGACTGTCTTCCAGTGTTTTCTGCCTCTTTGGCAGCAAAGTCCTTAATCACTCTCTTCGACTCTGTCTTCCTTCCATGACTGTCTTCCAGTGTTTTCTGCCTCTTTGGCAGCAAAGTCCTTAATCACTCTCTTTGACTCTGTCTTCCTTCCATGACTGTCTTCCAGTGTTTTCTGCCTCTTTGGCAGCAAAGTCCTTAATCACTCTCTTCGACTCTGTCTTCCTTCCATGACTGTCTTCCAGTGTTTTCTGCCTCTTTGGCAGCAAAGTCCTTAATCACTCTCTTCGACTCTGTCTTCCTTCCATGACTGTCTTCCAGTGTTTTCTGCCTCTTTGGCAGCAAAGTCCTTAATCACTCTCTTCGACTCTGTCTTCCTTCCATGACTGTCTTCCAGTGTTTTCTGCCTCTTTGGCAGCAAAGTCCTTAATCACTCTCTTCGACTCTGTCTTCCTTCCATGACTGTCTTCCAGTGTTTTCTGCCTCTTTGGCAGCAAAGTCCTTAATCACTCTCTTCGACTCTGTCTTCCTTCCATGACTGTCTTCCAGTGTTTTCTGCCTCTTTGGCAGCAAAGTCCTTAATCACTCTCTTCGACTCTGTCTTCCTTCCATGACTGTCTTCCAGTGTTTTCTGCCTCTTTGGCAGCAAAGTCCTTAATCACTCTCTTCGACTCTGTCTTCCTTCCATGACTGTCTTCCAGTGTTTTCTGCCTCTTTGGCAGCAAAGTCCTTAATCACTCTCTTCGACTCTGTCTTCCTTCCATGACTGTCTTCCAGTGTTTTCTGCCTCTTTGGCCCAGTACGGGCTTTAGTTCAAGAACATCACACGTACACCAGCTTCACACATTATGAATGCGTCAGTACACCAAACACTAGGTCACACAGAAACCCAGACATTTTTGTACAAAAAGTCAGCCACACAGACAATAAATAGGATGAAAGACAGCAGGAAAAAGCCTACCTAAAATGTTTTTAAAAAGGAAGTTAGTAGGAACAAAAGGGGAAAAAAAAGGGAGGGGGGGGGGGGGGGGGGGGGGGGTGAGAGAAAAGGAACAAGAAAAAAAGGAGGAAGGAAGGAAAAAAAGAAAAGAAAGGGTAAAAAATGAAGGTGGAAGTGGTGGTGGGTTGTATGATGAGTGAGCAAGATAGTGGAGAGCGGATGAATGATTGGGTGTGGTGTGAGAGTTACATATTTGTTTCATACTTTTATTTAATATTTTTATTTTACATGGTGGAAGACAAGTTTCCATGTGCGTTGTACAATGCCAATGGACAATAAAGAAACTTGACTTATGACTTATGACTTATCTTCCAATTGTCTCCTTTTCAGCTCTTTTCAAATCGAAAAGTGTTGGTAGAAAGCATCGAGGCGAAGATGGAACTGAATACCGTTGGGGCCGACCCTAGATTTCATCAGTGGGTTGCAAAGATTCACCACAGAAAGATTGGCACTTTAGTGCCAGCAGTTCCACCCCAATGACTAACAGCCCTAACTATAATTGTTTACTGGATTTATTTCTTAATCATTGCCCAGACGACGTCTTTCTGTCTCGCATAATCATAAACGTGGGGTTCGCAACCAAACCGTAAAGTAGATTAAAGATTTAAAGGTGGATCGTTTGTATTATGTGTTCCCTTTGCTTTAGAGCTTAGTATAATGAACATAGCAACATTTCTAGTAACTAGACAACTTTCATTTTGCAATAAACATTTTAGTAAAGGGCTCGGCACACGCTGCAACTTTTGCTAGTTGTACCTGCAACTTTGTGGCTGCAACAGTTGCATGCAACATACAACAAGGTTGTAGGGTTGCAGTTGTATGTTGTAGGGCGATAGAAAACGATCCTAGTTTTTCCTCGGAGTTGCAACATGCTGTAGGTTCCAGCCAATCAGAGCGTTGATTCGTATCACGTGGTTTTTGCATCACAATGGCGGAGGAGACAGGTGCGAAAACAGCAAACTTATCGAATTAATTCGCAATTTTCCATGCATTTGGGATGTTCATTGTGCCGATTACAGTAATCGGGACATGGCTCGGGAAGCCAAAATCTCGCCCACATTGTTCTTCGTGAGCTCTGATCCGACAAAATAACAACAGTAGCAGCAATGATCAGATCGTCGTGTTCATTTTCATCGCGCTCGGAGAAAGCCATTTTGTTAGAATGTAAATCAAAGGAAGTCACAGAAAGTCTCGCGATAATTTTCCATATAGGGGAAGACGGGGTAAAAAGCGCATGGGCGGGTAAGAAGCCCACCCCAATTATCTCATGAAATAAAGAAAATTTCAGTCAAATTTGCCCATGAGACGAATGCTAGACATTAACGCTCGGCTCATGGGCAAAATGAGACTGAAATTTGCTTAATTTCATGAGATAATTGGGGTGGGCTTCTTACCCGCCCATGCGCTTTTTACCCCGTCTTCCCCTATGGCACGGGATTGCAAGGGTGTTGCATCAAAGTTGCAGCGTGTGCCGCAAGCTCTGCGATTGTAACTGCAACTTGTTGTATGCAACTAGTTGTATCAACTAAAAAGTTGCAGCGTGTGCCGAGCCCTTATTAAAGGGAGGTCTTCAACTCAAACAACTTTATTATCTCTTACAGAGAAACTAAGTGTGGTGATGTCTGCGATTTACACAGTTAAAACAAGACACATTATAATATACATTAAAAACAAGATGTGCTTCTAAAACATAAATACAATATATTCTTAGTACCTATCCGCATGCAATATTTGAGCGTCCTATGTCCCTCCGTACAATCGTTATTGTGCTAGGTGCTCGGCAGCATTTTCGGCGCCAATGACCTTGACCTATGACTTACTTCAAGTTCACAGGAAGATTTGCATTATTTGGGTGCATCCGTATGTCAAGTTAAGCACTAAAAGTGAAGTACCTGAACATCCCATTGTTAATGTTATGAAGGGAAAGAAAAAGATAAAATATTTTACTCCATGAGGCATCAAATACTATAACGTGATTGCTTAATTAAGTGATAAAACGAATTTTAAAACAGTTTCACTCAGCAAAAAAGTAGGCTCACCTCGGAGCTTTCGGGGGCGTCACGCTCCCTTCGTCAGCGTCGTCTGCTGAGAGGCCACTGGCTGATCAGTGCACACGATCGTGAGTACAGCTCAAGGCTGCACCCACGTCGCATGACTGAACCAGGGACGAATAAGCCGCGGGCAAGGTGTGTCTCCCACGGTCCCGGTTGAGTGTGGGCTTGGCGGCCGCGATGTAGATGGCCTCCTTCACCCCTCTCTGGAACCATCTGCTGTCTCGGTCCAGCACAGAGATGTTGTCGGGTGATTGTTTAATGCAACTGCTTGGTGTTTCGGTTATTGTTGTTGTTTGTAGATCGCTCAGACAGTTTCTTGTCATATGAGCGCAGATGTGTCATGCTGCCGTTATGCGACTAACTAAGAGATAGTTTGGCCTAGCATTTATGTCTTCGGATAGAAAAAATCTTTGTAAGAATTTCTATAACAAATCAAGAGAACTAGCGCAACGCCTAGTACTGGCAATGCACCGTACTGGTAACTCCACGTACTGGTTTCGCCGCGTTGCTGAACCGATTCGCTTCCAGTTTGGCACACCGATAGTCACCGTCCCCGGTCATCTACCTACCAAATTTGAAGGCAATCGGTCCAGAAATGGCGGAGATACGGGCGCCGAGAGTCCGGCGGATATCGCGCATTTGCCAAACCGCGCAAATGACACGCCTCGGTTGCCGTTGCCGTTGCCATCACCCCGCCAGGGCTCAGCAAATTTGAAGGGATTCGGTCAAAAAACGGCGGAGTTATGAGGCCCGTTTTGTGTTTCAGACAGACACACACACGGACACTTGGTGTATGTTTTACTATATGAATGAGAATAATAATCATTTATTAACATACTGTGGAGAATTTGAACATGATCACAAGATTAAAAAAGAAAGTATTTCTACTGGTGATATTTTACTTTTTTTCACATTTTTAGCCCAAAACTGCAAAAGAGGTCATCTATTAACGGAAACAAATCAACCTGTCTTGTCCTTTTATGTTATATACCCCACCCACCCACCCCCTACCCCACACCCACCCACCCCCCTACCCCACCTACTCCACCCCCCTACCCCACCCACCCACCCCCTACCCCACCCACATAATCCCCTAGTAGCCCCGCCCACGGACCAGCTCCGCTGACCTACTCGTTACCCCAGCACGTGTGAACCAGGTCTCATGCATGCAGCAGTCCCCCCCCCCCCCTTTAATAACAGCACGTTTGGACAGATCCCGAAACCGCGCAAATTTGGCCTAGTCAGCAGCAAAAACTGTAAATTGGTGCATATCGCGCGCATTTATGAACGGATGCTGTTCAAATTTCCTGCCATGCTTTGCCCCGGCCATAGCAAGCCTGACAGCAAATTGGAAGCGAATCGGTTACGAAACGGCAGAGTTATTCGTGAAAAGGTGAAGCGGCGTATAGCGCGCGCGTTTCTGAGATAGCCGGTTTAGCACACGGATAGTCCCCGGCCCCGGTCATCTTCCTGCCAAATTCAAAGGCAATCGGCCCAGAAACGCCAGAGATACGGGCGCCGAGAGGCCGGCGGATGCGCGTTTCGCGCATTTGCTGAAACCGCGCTTTAAATGATACGGCCGCCTCGGTTGCCGTTGCCATCGCCCCGTTAGGGCTCACAGCAAATTTGAAGCGATTCGGTCGAAAAACGGCGGAGTTATAAGGCACACAGACACACACACACAGACACACACACACACACACACGGGACACTTGGCTTTTTACTATGATGGTGAAGGCAGAAACAGAATGAATGAAAATCCGTTTAACGTCCTCCGGTCTGAAACAGACATATATAGGACATTAGTAGATATAAAGATGGTGGGAACGATCCTGGAGGCAATGCCCGGAGGCAGTGCAACTCCAGGAAAGTCCCGATTTTGTAACGATACAGATAGGTGTATGGCAGAAACAGAGTAGCTGACAATAAGCAAAAGGAAAAGGCAGTCAAAGAGAGTGACAGGTTGGAGGAAGTTGCAAGCGCAGAACTTCCAGAATGTGGGGGAACTATTTGTACAAAAGATCCCCGGTGTACAACATCTTTGCCCCCAAAAGCTGAAAACAAGAAATAACAAAATCATACTAAAAATACTTGCTCTAACAATTATGCCACAACAATTAACCATTTACAGTTTCATAAGCCATATTATGACAGAGCTGACTGGACTTGCAAGTATGCAGGCGGCTTTCTCGAAAGTGCACTTGGCACACCGGCTCTGTAAGTAGGCAATGCCTCTTTTGGATTCTGTTAGAATGTGAAAAATAAATAAAATAAATAATAATAAACATAAAACAGAATCCTTCATACATCCTTCCTAAAAGAGATCAACTTTACCGACTTCTGCTCTTTACAAAAAATGCTTAATTCAGAAAGTTATCAAATATTGTATTTCAAGTATTTTCATATAAGCAAAATAAAAAACAGTAGCAGTTTCAAAAAAAATAGTAGTAATTTAAGGATCAGCAGCAGCAGAACTTTGTAAAATCTTGTTATTAATACAACAGTGGGATCTACGAGTAACAGCATCAAGCGCAGAAGCAGTTTCCCCCCTATAAATAGTCTAGATAAGTAAACATATTTGGTTTAAACAAATCTTTAATATTTCCAAACAACACATATAACAGATAGCAAAGCATCAACAAGCTATAGGGCATCAACAAGCTAGCGCTTATAGCGTGCTCCTGGAATATTTCATAAACATATTTCAGAATCAAATATTTGAATATTTGAGGTGTAGAGTGGCACAGTGGTAGCGCGTTCGCCTCATGTCAAGTAAACCCGAGTTCGAACCTGGGTAAGGGGATTTTTCCTCTCACTTTGCAGTAGACCTTACGGTCTGAACGTGGAGTCTTTCGGATGAGACAATAAACCGAGGTCCCGTGTGCCCATGCACTTAGCATACGCTAACCCCAGTGGCAACGAAAAAGTTGTCATTTGGTCAAAATTTACACCCTCCCCTATCCTTCCTCAGCAGTCACACAAAAATCGCATGCAAACAAAATTGGGTGGCGCGCCTCTGGCTGCAACGCGCTCTCCAGGTGGGAGCAACCCGAATTTCACAGTGACGCCTCTGTCAGTGACTATGAAGTACCTAATACCTACCTAATAATCATGAACATACTTTATAAAGGAAGCTATAAATTTACACACACACACACACACACACACACACACACACACACGGCATACATAGAAAGACATACACATAATCTGCTCTCATGTTATGTAATGTGTAAACGAATAACCGAATTTTGTTGTGATTTAAGTAAAATTATTATATTTAACCAAATTATATATTTTAAATGATTATCTTTGGAGAGAGAGAGAGAGAGAGAGAGAGAGAGAGAGAGAGAGAGAGAGAGAGAGAGAGAGAGAGAGAGAGAGAGAGAGAGAGAGAGGCTTTACGTCCTCCCGATCTTAGGAGATCATATGGGACATTGGAGAGAGAGACGACGAAAATGGTGCTTTACGTCCTCTTGGTCTGAATCAGACACATATGGGACATTTGTAAATACAAATATGGTGGGAACAATACTGGAGGCAATGCCCGGAGGCAGTACGAAACCAGTAAAGTCCCGATTTAAAAAAAATTAATACAGATAGGTGTAGCGGTAACCACGCCTCGGTTAAACCTCATCGGCTATGGCACCGCTACAAGTATCTATAAGACATATGGGAGAGAGAGAGAGAGTTCTATTTATCCTTATATACTATGGGTGAAATTAACTTAGGCCTACTTGACCGAGGATTTGATCTGCTTTGCTCACGCCAAAATAGTTATGTCTAGATCACAGACGTTTCTAAATACGACTATTTTTAGTTTTCTAGTTTCCTGATTGGTTGCAATTCAATTAAGGAGCGCAACTCCTACTGTTGCATAGCCTCCCTTTGCTGTTTGATTACCGACATAAAATAAATTAAATTTCAAAACAGTGCCCGGCTGGCTAATGGTTTGCGAACGTTTTATATTTGTGTTCTAATATATTTGTTCTCTCGAGAACAACTCAAATTTCCTCATCTTCTTTCAGTGTGAGCGGGAAGTCATTTCCCGACACGTAATGTCGCGAGAAGTCGCCTCTGTTATGGACTTCATGATGAGAGACAAGTGGTCTTCCACTGCCTCCGGGCATTGCCTCCAGGATCGTTCCCACCATCTTTATATCTACTAATGTCCCATATGTGTCTGTTTCAGACCGGAGGACGTTAAAATGGATTTTCACAAGTGGTCTTCTTCTTCTACTCCAGTGCTAACCACGATCGACAACTTTGACAGGAAGGTGGTGAGCAAAAAGCGGAGATATGGAGAGAGAGAGAAAAACAACCACCAGGCCCACCCCTAACATAGCTGGATAGGGGAGAGAAATAACGTGGAAAGAAGATTTATTAAAGAGTCGGGGGTTGGGGGGGGGGGGGGGGGGGGGGGGGGGGGGGTCTCAACAGTCTCCACAGCAACCGTATCATGCCAACTGCCGCATTGATGGCGTGTGGCCATCTTGTGCCTGATGAAGGACGCTACGAGAGGTTCAGTGGACTAGTCATTGGTCTCCTCCTAGGTTATAGGGGCCATCTTGACTCATGCTATCTTCGCCGTTATCCACCTCCCATTTTCTCCTCTTCGTGCCACGATCACACCCTTGCATTCTCTTGAAAGTGGGCAGTAGCTAACACACCAGCCATTTGGGCTGGGGGGGTTTCTTCTTCTTTTTTTGTTTTGACCCTATAAGGAAACGTGTTCTCTCGTCACCGTCATTGTCCTCCGTACCGCAAATGGCAGAGAGGATTATGTCGTCATTCGTCTGTTATTGGTTTTTTTGTAATGGTTTTTTGTTTCCTTCTGTATATTATTGTCTGTCAAAGGAATATTTGCGAATCAATTGTGAAATAATGCACACAGTCCCTTCTTTTGCATGGTAGCTTATTATAATATGGAGGGAATATTTATAAAGCATTGCTAACCTTGACTTTGACAAAGTATTTTTCCTGTTGTGGCCACACTTTTCATATCTTTGGAGTTACAGTTCCTGTACACGATAAGTGCGTGTCATTTATTTTATTGACCTAAGCCAGGTAATTTGGAATACTTAAGTTAAAAACTATAACCTCGTTGACCCTGACTTTGAGCCTTGACCTTGGATATGCAGCTACAGCCTCCAGCTTTGGTAAATTAGTAGGTTAGCACAAACACAACTGCGGTGCAAATTGTAGACTAAAGTGACCATTGACCATTGACCTTGTCTCTGTATAACGCACACACACACGCACGCACACACACACGCACGCACACGCACGCACACACACACACACACACACACACACACACATACATACACACACACATATATGTGTGTGTGTAGTCCGTGGTCAAAACTGTTATAACATGTGCACCTAAGCTTTAACTAGACATGCACTCTTCAAAACAAAAAATCCTTAAACATTGTAATTTTCTCGGAAACTACGAATAATGGCACAGCAAACTTTGCAAGGTGATGAATACTGTCATTATGTTTTCGGTGATTTCATTTAAACCAAAAAATGTAGCCAGACTGATTTATTATTATTAGGTACTTTATAGTCACAGAGGCATCTCTGTGAAATTCGGGTTGCTCCCACCTGGAGAGCGCGTCGCAGCCAGAGGCGCGCCACCCATTTAAAATAATAAAATTGCATGCGATTTTTGTGTGTGTGATTGATGAGGTGTGATTGATATGTGTTTGATATGATAGTAAATCAGTTGTTAACTTTTGAAGTGCGAGTAGAAAGTACACGTGAACTTAGGAAGGAAAGTAATTTCTTTACCATATAATGTTACAAGTGGCCTATGACAGTAAGAGCCAGAATCGCGTAGTTGATAAGTCGTAGACCTCATAAACGCGAACGTCACGGGTTCGCTTTTCAGCCATTGGCACAATTGTTTTTCGTTTATTGTTACTCTTCTTTTGTAATACAAAGCGAATGAGCCTCGAAGGCTTTGCCTTTCTTGTTATATCTAAGGTTATATCTAATCTAATGGTGATTAGATATTTTAATTTGAACGGAAGTCAAAGACGCAGGGGGGAGAGGGGAGTAGAGAAGTCGGCTTAGAAAAACAAATGCCCTGCTGCTGACGTAGATTTACAATAACAACCTGTTGCTCAGCTCAGATTACAACAGATCATCCGGACAACAAGGGATCGTCAACCATCGTCACGAACCTTAACTCTACGTTCTGATACCAATCCATGATGTGCCTCGCTACAATGTGTGCTGTGATGCAGGCGTCAACGCGTCAAGGCGTTGCTCTGAGAAACATTTGACGCCTGATGCTAGTGTGCGAAGGCTTTTATGTACCCAAAATTTTGGTTTCCTATTTTAAAACCCCATTTCCAGCTAATTTATTAAGAATCGTGTTGGTTTTAGATTTTGTCCTGTCTGGTATAATCTCTGTCTCGGAGCATTCGAAAAGCGACTTTTCGAAAATCGCGATACGAAATGCGCGAACTACAAGATGCCGAAAAGAGCGAACAGTAATGACAAAAAGAGCGAATTTCAGAGAGTCGCATAAAACTCAGAAAGTTAGGGATAGGGTTAGGGATAGGTTAGGGATAGGTTAGGGATAGGGTTAGGGATAGGTTAGGGATAGGGTTAGGGATAGTAAGAAAGTAACAGACATTTTTTCTTGTAAGGTACTTCTTGCCCCATCCCAATCCTCAACGACCCTCTCGCTTTCTGTCAGTGACATTCGCTCTTTCTGTCAGTGACATTCGCTCTTTCTGTCAGTGACATTCGCTCTATTCGTACGGTCGCGCAAATGGGAATATTCAGAGAGTCGCGCTTTTTGCATGCTGCCCTCTGTCTCTACCATGTTGATTACTGTTCCATTGTGAGACAATTGTACCTGCGTCAGTCAGATGCTTTCTTTTCAAACACACACGCACACACGCACGCACGCACGCGCACACGCACGCACACGCACACACGCACGCACGCACACGCACACGCACACGCACACGCACGCACACACGCACACACACACACACACACACACACACACACACACACACACACGTGCACGCACGATCGAATCCGTTGATATGAAGGTGGGATGTTGGAGCAAATCAGCTTAGGCCTATAATATGAACAACATATTTTCTGTCCTTGCCGCTAGAAGTTTTAATGATCATTTGACGCTGGAATAAGAAACAACAAAACTGATTTGAAACACAATTAGTAGGCTAAATGGGTTTTCGCCAAAGCCATATTTTTCTTTAGTTTGAGTCTTTTAATTTTCTGCTAAGCTGGAATTATAAATCTAAAGACCAACTTATTCCTAAAGGGGAAGCCACACTGCATACGATTCGATTCACTGCGATCCGATTTTGACATTTGTGAGGCATGATTGACGTAAAATTCTACTGTCTAAATGAATCTGGTGAAATCCTACTAGTTATTTTGGGATCATGTCTTTATGCATGTTCACTATATTCGTAGTCTCCTGTACAGGAATCTGAAAAAATATCTGTATTTTTGCATCGGACATGTTATTTGATTCCTGGTATTGGGGTCTACATGAGCATAGTGAACGAAAAAAAGCGTAGTTATTTTTAGACGGGAAGTATTTCACGTGAATCATGTCTCACAGACATAGTTACGATCGTATTGTATTGGAGTCAAATCGTATGCAGTGTGGCTGGCCTTGGGCCGGCTACACTGCATACGATTCGATTCACCACGATCCGATTTTGACATTTGTGAGGCATGATTGACGTGAAATTCTACTGTCCAAATAAATCTGATGAAATCCTACCAGTTATGTTCATTATATTTGTAGTCTCCCGTAGCCCTACACAAATCTGATAAAATATCTTGTTTTTGTACCAAACATTTTATTTGATTCGTGTATTGCGGTTTACATAAATATATTATGGCTTGTACCCACGTGTCGTCATATCCGGCCACAAGGAGCGCCATATTATGGGAGACCGCCATCTTAGTCAGTAACTTTGAAAAATGCCAGATCGATGCTGCGTATTTGGCTGTTCCAATTCGAAACTTATCTAAACTGTATTTATAACATCTGGATGTTTTCTTTACACATTTAGATAACATTTTCACTTTGTTTACACACAAATAAGGACTAAGATGGCGACACTTCCGTTGGAAGGGTCGAGATGCGCACGCAGGTGGGGGGGGGGGGGTAGCCATAGTGAAAGAAAATGGCAGAATTATTTTTAGACGGAAGCATTTCTCGTGAATCATAGCTCACAGACATCGTCACAATCGTATCATATTGGGGTCAAATCGTATGCAGTGTGGCGCCGGCTTTAAGGGCCTGCTACACTACATACGATTCGATGTCAATGCGATGCGATTGTGACGATGCGAGTCATGATTCACGTGAAATACTTCTGTCTAAAAGTAATTCTACTACTTTCGTTCTACATACTCAAGTAGACCCAATGCATGAATTTCACGTGAATCATGACTCACATCGTCACAATCGCATCGCATTCACATCGAATCGTATGTAGTGTAGCATGCCCTTTAAAGGTCTAGCCACACTGTGATTTTCGTTCACTATATTCATGTAGTCAGCAATACACAAATCAAATCAAATGTCCGATACAAGAATAAGATATTTTATCAGATTCGTGTACGGGAGACTACAAACATAGTGAATATAACTAATAGGATTTTACAACAAATTAAAACCAAGTCGAAATTGAAACCCAAAAGAAAAGATTTAATCACACAAACAAAACAAGTCACGACGTTTCGGGTTCAACCCGTTGTCCAGTCTTCGTTTCTTCAAATAGTAGGATTTCATCAGATTTATTTAGACAGTAGAATTTCACCTCAGTCATGCCTAAAAATGTGAACATCAGATGTTAGTGAATCGAATCGTATGCAGTGTGGCTAGGCCTTAAAGGGGCACCCTGACGGATGAGTTTTTGTAAGAAACACGTCGAGATCACCAGGAAAAACACCCTTTACAGAGATTGCAACACTCACTTTGCTCTGGTTTCCTATAAATCAAACCGTCAAATCGCCGATTCCTCCTTGGCGGAGGTGCTGGAAGTCAAATTCTTTCACTCAGAGAGAAGGCGTGTGGCGTCTCTTTTCAAATGGCCGCCAAATCATTTGCACGAAATTTGTGCAATACAAACCTTTTTATTTTATTTTATTTTAAATTTTATGCAGTTTATCTAAAGGAGTTTCGCTCACAACAAAATAAATAGCTCCATTTTTTTTAATGCACTACAAAAAAAGAAAACGCTTCAACCACAATGAGTGACCTTCACCCACCCCATCCAAAATGGCTACTCTCTCCGGCATCTCCGCCAAGGAGGAATCGCCGTTTTGACGGTTTAATTTCTAAGAAACCAGAGCAAAATGAGTGTCCCGATCCTTGATAAGGCTGTCTTTCTGGTGATCTCGACGTGTTTCTTGCAAAAACTCATCCGCCAGGGTCCACCTTTAAGGTCCAGTCACACTACACGCGATGCGATGCGATTGCGACGATGTATGTGAGACACGAATCATGTGAAATACTTCCGTCTAAATAATAATGCTGCTATGATCGCTCACTATACTCAAGAATTTTATTTGATTCGTGTATTGCGGTTTACATAAATATATTATAGTGAAAGAAAATGGCAGAATTATTTTTAGACGGAAGCATTTCTCGTGAATCATAGCTCACAGACATCGTCACAATCGTATCATATTGGGGTCAAATCGTATGCAGTGTGGTGCCGGCTTTAAGGGCCTGCTACACTACATACGATTCGATGTCAATACGATGCGATTGTGACAATGCGAGTCATGATTCACGTGAAATACTTCCGTCTAAAAGTAATTCACGAATCAAATAAAATGTCTGATACAAAAATATTGATATTTCATCAGATTCGTGTACAAATGTAGTGAACATAACCAGTTCGACTTCATCAGATTTATTTAGACAGTAGAATGTCAAAATCGGATCGTAGAGAATCGAATCGTATGCAGTGTAGCAGGCCCTTTAAGAGCGTAAAACATTTTGAGCATTTTGTAATTGTGTATGTAGGAAAACCCCACAAAAGTTGCATAGCATATTGTTTTAGCAAAAGAAACACACACACACACACACACACACACACACACACACACACACCAAAAACACCACGAAGAATACCCTGAAAATATAGAATTTTTGTTTAGGTGTAGGAGGCATAGAGTGGCACAGTGGTATCGCGTTCGCCTCGTGTCAAGTAAACCCGAGTTCGAACCTGGGTACAGGGTTTTTTTTTCCTCTCACGTGGAACGTGGAGTCGTTCGGATGGACGATAAACCGAGATCCCGTGTGCCCATGCACTTAGCATGCGCTAAACCCAGTGGCAACGAAAAAATTGTCATTTGGTCAAAATGTACCCCCCCCCCCCACCCCCCTACCCCCACACACACACACACACTTTCCTTCCTCATCAGTCACACCAAAATCGCATGCAAAACCCCCATGTGGGAGCAACCCGAAATTCACAGGGACGCCTCTGTGACTATAGTATAACGTACCTTAAACTGGATCATTCGAACCAGAGTCCGAGTCTTGGTCTTGTTCTTGATGCCTAGAGGTAATCAGCATCGACGTCGCGGGAAGGGATAGATGGTGGAGCATTGTGAGAGAACCGTTGGTTGTCGATCCCTGCGCACGCTTTGCTTGTCATTGATTTTGTTGTTGTTGTTGTTGCTGTTGTTGTTGTTGTTGTCGTTCCCTGGCTTAAAGACTCCAGGGACCATCCCAACAACCGAAGCAATTGAGCACTATGGCACAAATGCATTACCAGCTAGGGATGAGAACATTACGTGTGTGACCGTGTTTGATTACACCCGCCCTCCCCGTGGGGATACCGGGGGGGTCTTTTGTAAAAATAGTTCCCCCACCTTCTGGAAGTTCTGGGCTTGTAGCTTCCTCTAATCTACCACTCTCTTTGACTCTGCCTTTTCCCTTTGTTTTATGTCATCTACTATCTTTCTGACTTATTGGCTCATTCTCCTGCCTTTTAAAAATAAAATCTTCCAAATATTTGTTTCTCCTTTGAGCTCCTCCGAAATCGGAATGTGTCGGCTGTGCGCAGCGGGGAGACCAGTGAAAACTGAAAACCGGACACATATGTACCTTACCCATTGTGGCCATATGGCCTGGGAACGCAGAAGAAGAAGAAGTAGAAGAAGATTACACCCGCCACGTGGGCAGCCATACTCCGACTTCGGGGGAGATTTGGTTGCTTACTTCCCCTCTCTAGGTCGTGTTAACGGCCACCGGGCAACCTTCTCCACGCATGGGTGATGGCGTCGTCAGCACACGGGCGGGAGACACACGATCAAGTCAAGCAGTCTCTGCAGGCAGATGATTCCCCCAGCAGACGAGCGGGGCACCCAAGGCTATACAGTGGAACCTCCCTTATAAGACCTTCAAAAATAATCTCAAATGAGGTCTTATAAGAGAAGGGTCTTAAGGGAGGTAATCTTAATACTTGCAAATAAGGGCAATGTCTCAGAAAAGTAGGTTTTATATGGGAGGGAGTCTTATAATGGGGGGGGGGGGGGGGGTGTCTTGAAGGGAGGTTCCACTGTATCCCACGTTCTCCAGCTTGGGAACTTGCAACTGGAGCGTCTACCAGGCATTGGCGATCTGCTGGCTTAAAGGGCCACCCTGACGGATGCGTTTTTGTAAGAAACACGTCCAGATCACCATGAAAACACCCTTTACAGAGATTGCAACACTCACTTTGCTCTGGTTTCCTATAAATCAAACCGTCAAATCGCCGATTCCTCCTTGGCGGAGGTGCTGGAAGTCAAATTCTTTCACCCAAAAAGAAGGCGTGTGCCATCTCTTTTCTAATGGCTGCCTGCGTTTAGACCAAATCGTTTGCACGACATTTGTGCAATACAAGTCTTTTTTTATTTTTTAAATTTTTTATACAGTTTATCTAAAGGAGTTTCGCTCACAACAAAGGAAACAGCTCCAATTATTTTTTACTGCAATACAAAGAAGAAAAAGCTTCAACCACAATGAGTGATCTTCACCCACCCCAAAATGGTTACTCTCTCCGGCATCTCCGCCAAGGATGAATCGCCGTTTTGACGGTTTAATTTATAGGAAACCAGAACAAAGTGAGTGTTCCGATCCTTGAAAAGGCTGTCTTTCTGGTGACCTCGACGTGTTTCTTGCAAAAACGCGTCCGTCAGGGTGCCCCTTTAAGGCCAGCGCTGCAGAGATCATCCAAGTCGTCGTGCGTCGCCCCGTCGATATGCCAAGTCAGCCAACACACCCAATGGTGAGGGAGGATGACTGCGCTGCCCTGCTCTGTCTGCCACCCAGCAACACGTCGAGCGTTTCACCCCACTCTCGGGAATATAATGGGGTGTGCAGCTAACGGGTTTTTATTCGACAGCAACATCTTTAGACACACACACAGAGACAGACAGACTCACACACAGACAGACAGACACACACACACAAACACGCACGCACGCACGCACACGCACGCACGCACGCACACGCACGCACACGCACACACACACACACACACACACACACACACACACACACACACACACACACACACACACACGTGCGTGCTTACACACACACACATGAGTGCGCGCGCGCACAGAGAGAGAGAGAGAGAGAGAGAGAGAGAGAGAGAGAGAGAGAGAGAGAGAGAGAGAGAGAGAGAGAGAGAGAGAGAGAGAGAGAGAGAGAGAGAGAGAGAGAGAGAGAGAGAGAGAGAGAGAGAAATTTGTTATAAGATAAGGAGTATAGATTTTTTTCCCAAACCAAATCAACAGAAACAAAGACGACAAACTCTCTCTTTTTTTTAATTCAGATTTCAGCACAATGTTTTGGATGAGGAACTCGAAGGAGCAAAGGCATTTCCAGTCTGTTTTCTGTGTACATTGACTTGGAATCCAAGCTCCTTCTTGTGAAAACGAAATATCAATGTATGAAAACAAAATCCAATATTATGTCTGGTTATCTCATGCGCCATCACATTATTTTCAGACTCAGGGTAAGTGCACATTTACACAAACATCCGTAAGAAAATCCATCCGCAATCCGCCAAAAAAAATCTGGAAGTAAGAAATATGAGTGTGCACATTACACGCGGAAGCTCATCCGCGATCCCATCCGCTTATTTCTTATATAAATGAATGGGTTTTCCGTACGGAACTTACGGATTGCCGATCTAATGTACACACATACACTTAGGCTGTGTACACACATAAGCGGATATTCCATGCGGAAACCCGTACGCAATCCATAAATAAGTGAAACAAAGAAGGGAAAAGATTTGCGGACATGTCCAAATTTTCGCTATATGCGTAAACTTTTATTCTTCTTTCTTCCACTTATTTAGGGTTTTCCGTACAGAACTTAAGCGTCGTGCTGTTGTTTAACAGATAGGTGTAAACGTCACAAACAGATTTTGATCAAATTAGTTGATAGTAGTCAGAAGCCCAGACATCTCTGTATCAAACAGTAATGTTAAACGTTCAGTGGCAATGTCCATCTTATTATGTACTTCACATTATAAACAAAAATGTGAGAGATTGTGAAAAAAAGGAAGAAATAAAAAAACAAAAAAAAAAACTAGGACACCCCCCTCCCTCCAAAAGAAAAAAAAGAACAGAAACGAAACGAAAAAAGAAACACCAATAAAGGCTGGGATGATGGAGGGTTTGAAAAGAAAACCACGTTGATAGTAATGTGATCACGTCAGAAATAATCCGCAAACTGTGAAGAGCCAGCCACACTGCATACGATTCGATTCATTGTGATCCGATTTTGACATTTGTGAGGTTATGATTCACGTGAGATTCTACTGTCTAAATGAATCTGATGAAAATAATCCCACTAGTTTTTTTCACTATATGTGTAGTCAGTCCCCCGTACACGAATCTGATGAGATATCTGCATTTTTGTATCAGACATTTTTTATTTGATTCGTTTATTGGTTCTACATGAGTGTGGGAGTGAACGAAAATGGTAGCATTATTTTTAGACGGAAGTATTTCACGTGAATCATGATTCACAGACATCGAAGACCTTCATCAAGGGGTGGGGGTCTACTCTAAGTGTCCATTTTGTTGGGCGACGAAAGATTTATATCACGACAACCCTTCCTCCAATGTCGGAGTGTGGCTGCACACGTGGCGGGGTAATTACAAACCGGTCACACACGTAATGTTCTCATCACTAGCTGGTGCATTTGTACCATAGTGGTCAAGTGCTTCGGCTGTTGGGATGATGCCTGGAGTCTTTAAGCCAACAACAACAACATTATCACTACAACCATTATCAATTCTTCCTGCTCCAGATTTACTTTACTTTGGTGATTCTTAACAATGTTTCTTTGTATTATTTCTAACCCGCTCCTCTTCGAGCAGAAAATACAATATGGACCCGTGCTATCGTTTCCTATTGAAAACAATAGACTAAACTCAAATTTAAAACAGTATGCAGACACTGATTGTTGAGGATTCAGGGAAAGACTATATCATAATTTCAAAAGCAATTTTGATTCTGACAGTATGTTAATAAAACGCATACAGCCGAAAACAATAACAACGCTGGAACGTGAAAGAAAAGTGACACCAGCCAAAGGTGGCCTGTTGTCCAGAGGTCATGGAGGGCAGGATGGTGAAGGTGGCCTGTTGTCCAGAGGTCATGGAGTGGAGGGCAGGATGGTGAAGGTGGCCTGTTGTCCAGAGGTCATGGAGTGGAGGGCAGGATGGTGAAGGTGGCCTGTTGTCCAGAGGTCATGGAGGGCAGGATGGTGAAGGTGGCCTGTTGTCCAGAGGTCATGGAGTGGAGGGCAGGATGGTAAAGGTGGCCTGTTGTCCAGAGGTCATGGAGTGGAGGGCAGGATGGTGAAGGTGGTCTGTTGTCCAGAGGTCATGGAGGGCAGGATGGTGAAGGTGGCCTGTTGTCCAGAGGTCATGGAGCGGAGGGCAGGATGGTGAAGGTGGCCTCCATGCCGGCAGCCACGTGGTTGGCCAGGTGGCAATGCACGATCCAGGTGCCCGGGTTGTCGCACAGCATCTCCACAGCGGCAGAGGTGGAGGGGAACACCTCCACCACGTCCCCCCGGTGCTGCCGCTGCCAGTGCTGGATGAAGGTCTGCCCGTGGAAGTGCACGGGGTGGAAGTCGTTGGAAGAACCCAGACCCAGGAGATACCAGCTGACCATGTCCCCCTCCATCATCACCATGCCCCGGACATTGCCGTACACGTAGCCGTTGATGGCGTTCATCAGGTTGCTCTCCACGAAGGCCGGGTCCATCAGGTTGGTCCTGTTGGGAGCTCGGTGCCTGACGTTGTCCATCAGGTACCAGCTGAGGTTCTCGTCGAAGATGTTGTACAGCATCCAGAACTCGCGGTCCATGTCCCAGCGGGAGCTGATGCCGTACCGGAGGCCGGGCGTGTTGGTTCCGGTCAGTGTGTTGGGCCGGCACACCAGCAGCGGCCCAACCAGCCCGCTGCTCATGTCCATGACGGAGTTCACCGAGGAGTAGTACATCAAGGCCACGCAGTTGGGGTCGTTGGGGCCTGGCCCGGAACGCTCAGGAACTCTCCAGGTGTAGGTGAACTTGCAGCCGGGGCGTACGGCCTTTCCGGGCAAGGACGGCTGTCCGTCGTTGTACGTGGCCCCTTCGCTGTCCTTGTCGTACTGAACCCCCTGGGCGTGGATGGAGTAGGGTCTGGAAGCGTTGTTGAGGAACACCACCTCGATCACGTCGCCCACCTCGGCCTCAATGACGGGGCCCAGGATGCCCAGGTGCTGGTGACGAAGGAGGCGGGGCTTGCGCGTGCAGAACGTGCTGTCCGCGTACTCCACGTAGCGCGCCTTCTTGTACACCGTGCCGATGAACTCGTCCGTATCCTTCACGTAAAGGTACCCGTCCCTGGCCCACACAACATCACCCTTTACTTTACAGCAAGTCAGATTCGTATGGTACCTCCCCGTCGGGATACCAGGGGGTCTTTCGTAAAAATACTTCCCCACGCCTTCTGGAAGTTCTGTGCTTGTAACTTCCTCTAATCTGCCACTCTCTTTGACTCTGCCTTTTCCCTTTGCTTTCTGTCATCTACTATCTTTCTGACTTATTGGCCCATTCTCCTGCCTTAAAAAAAAATCTTCCAAATGTTTCTCCTTTGAACTCCTCCGAAATCAGAATGTGTCGGCTGTACGCAGCGGGGAGACCAGTGAAAACTGAAAACCGGACACATACGTACCTTACCCATTATGGCCTGTGAATGCAGAGGAAGAAAAGAAGTATGGTACAACTACAAAGTATTTTTTGAAAAGAGAAAAGACAACGACATGAAACGATCCCTGGTACGAAACTTTCAACAGGCAAATTATAAATTCTTTTTAATCTCAATCTTTTAGTGGGAGATGAGTAAAGAGGGGGGAGGATGGGAGGGGGGGCGAGCAGAATATAGACGGACAAACAGACAAAAATAAACCAGCTATTATATTAAAAAAGACAGTAGCGGTGGGAAGAGAAAGCGAGATAGAAATGTGTAAAACCAACCAAGGGAAGCTATAAGCACGTGTGCGTGCGTGCGTGCGTGCGTGCGTGCGTGCGTGTGTGTGTGTGTGTGTGTGTGTGTGTGTGTGTGTGTGTGTGTGTGTGTGTGTGTGCGCGTGCGTGTGTGCGTGTGCGTGTACCTGCGTGTGTGCGCGCGCGTGGTTGTGCGTGCGTGTGTGTGCGTGCGCGCGTGTGCATAATTGTGAGTGTGTGTTTGCGGGCACGCAAGCGAGTGGTGTGTACGTGTGTATGTGCGTGCATGTGGTGTGTGTGCGCGTCCGTGCGTTCGAGTGGTGAGTGAGTGAGTGTGTTTGTGTGCGTGCGTGCGCGCGAGTGGTGTGCATGTGCGTGTGTGCGAATGATGTGTGTGTGTGTGTATGTGTGCGCGCGCGTGCGTGCGTACATGTGGTGTGCAAGAGTGCGTACGCACGCGTAGGGGAAGACGGGGTAAAAAGCGCATGGGCGGGTAAGAAGCCCACCCCAATTATCTCATGAAATAAAGAAAATTTCAGTCAAATTTGCCCATGAGACGAATGCTAGACATTAACGCTCGTCTCATGGGCAAAATGAGACTGAAATTTGCTTCATTTCATGAGATAATTGGGGTGGGCTTCTTACCCGCCCATGCGCTTTTTACCCCGTCTTCCCCTACGTGCGTTTGCGAGCAGGGCTGCACGTTCAGTTAACACTGAGACCTACTGAGACCTACTGAGACCTACTGAGACCTACTGAGATTCATCCGTGAAGTTCAAGCCGGTGATGAGGTCTCGCTTCAGCGGGGCATAGTCCCACATCACTTCCTCGGCGGCGATGTAATAGCGGCGCGTCACCCCGCTGGAGCTGTCGGGGGTCGGGGGGTCGGACCCTTGGCAGGTCTTGACCCGGTGAATGGCGGTCATCCCGGTCAGCAGGTGCATGTTGCTGCGGCAAGCCACGGTCCAGTTGCCTGCCCAACACCACACCCACACCTACGGTCATGAGAACTAGATAGGTTCAAGGGTCAAGGTTATTTCATGATTAGCCAATATTAGGGCATTTGCCACGTGAGGACGACCTTGAAATTCACTGAGTTGAATTTTCAGAGAGTTGAATTAGAAAGGTCAGCGTAACTCGGGCAGAACGTGACCGGGCAAATTAGTAGTCTAATATAGAGAACGAACACTCGTGGCGAATGCCCTATTAAATCATTTTGGTTTTGCACAAACTTGCAGGAAACAAAGCGTGCACATAAATGGACGACCAATATAAAAGTATTATTATGGTAGTGGTGACAAATTCAGGTTATTATGTGTCTCTCGCTCACACACACACACTCTCTCTCTCACTCACTCTCAGACACACCCGCATATACAACAGCACACACGCACGCGCGGCGAGACTGCAAGCCGCCTCACACTATCCAACATTTTTAGTTGTAAGAAAATTCAGTTTATGAACTCTATTCAAATGCTTGTGGCTGTGTGCTGTCTCCACTATCAGCAAGCATTGGCTGTATTCCCACAACTGCCTGAGTGAGATGGAAGTAAATGGTGCAGTCACCAATTCCTTCCGACTGATTGAAAAGGTTTCATCTATTTTGTAAATTAAGATAGCGTTTCAATACTCAGTTTAATCGTCCGTCTCAAATTTGTCTGTGTACTTTTTTTCTTTAAGATAGGGCTTTATATAAGTTTTCTTGGAGGTATTGGTTTGTGTGCATGTGCTAAGCCCTATCAAAATCGGATCCCTTACCCACGGTGTCCGGAGAAGACAGGAGGGTGACGGCCGTCCCTGGGGAGACGATCTTGGCCGCCACGTGGTTTCCCCTGATCTCCAGGGTCTGCCCGTGGAAGATGACCCCGTGCACGTCGATCTCCCCGCCCAGGCCCAGCAGGTGCCAGGCCACGGGGTCTCCGCGACACGAGCTCAACCCCTGCAGGTTGGCGAACATCAGCCCGTTGATTCCTGCAACGGAATAAGTCAATCTTTGGCTAATGTTAAGATCAGCTCCCTCCGCTGTTCCAGGGTGAAGTTGGCCAATCAGCTCCCTCCGATGTACCTTTTCCGTTAAGCTGATTGGCCAACTTCACCCTGGAACAGCGGAGGGAGCTGATCTTAACATTTACCGAATCTGTTACTTAACGTGTGTTCACTTCACAGTGATATTACACGAACGGCCCTTAATTTTATGAAGTTCTACTAACGCTTCAGTGGGAAACTAAACGTTATTACTTTCTAAATTAAGCAAACCACGGATCTAGTGTCCATGAGCAAACCGATTTACTTAATTTATAAAGCAACAACGTTTAGTTTCCCACTTAATCTTTAGTAGAACTTCATAAAATGAAGCACAGATCCTGTATTATCACTGCAACGGAAGAAAAAATGGTTTTCATGCAAATCCGCCTCGCCTTGGCTTAACCCTTTCGCCGCCAGCCATTTTTTAGCCACAACATACCATTACATTTGTCTGGGAAGAGCAACAACAAAAATCTGCAATATTGGGAATTCCTCTGTGATATGCATAACACTAGGCCTGCCCTTGCCTCTCAAAATAAAGAAAATAGGGTATTCTGATAACAGGCCCTGATTTGATGCCTTTCAGTGACATGGGAGTTTAAACCATTGTGGTGTATGCATGCAACATTGGCGCTGAAAGGGTTACGGCTGTCAGACCAATTGACACAGGCTAGAACACGTCCAAGGCTACATCAAAATGTCGTTACGCTCTGCATAGTTATGCGGGTATTGTCTTTAGCCATGACGAGCTCCTAGCATAACATCATCAGTATCCCAAATCCTCCGGAGTCGGAAAGCGGCTGCTCACGTGGCGGGGTAATCAAAAACGGTCACACACGTAATGTTCTCATCCGTAGCTGATGCACTTGTACCAAAAGTGTTCTAGTGCTTCCTCTGTTGGGATGATCCCTGGAGTCTTTTAGCCAGGGTAAGCAAAGAAGAAGAAGATTGTCTTCTTCGCTTGAATGGGCGGTTTAGGTGAAGTTATGGTCATTAGCCCTTGACACCAGGTGGCGTGTTTTAAGGCATTTTATTAGCAATATCAAAATCTCTCTCTCTCTCTCTCTCTCTCTCTCTCTCTC
>CM065683.1:64371448-64373948 GCA_017654935.2 Phymorhynchus buccinoides | reverse complement strand
AATCATCCAAAACGAGGTCTTATAAGGGAGGGGTCTTATAGGGAGGGGTCTTAAAGGGAGGTAATTTTAATACCAACAAAGAAGGGCAATGTCTCGGAGAAGTAGGTCTTATCTGGGAGGGAGTCTTATAATGGGAGGTCTTACAAGGAAGGTTCCACTGTATCAAGAGTAAGACTTTTCTACCGTGGTTACTTTTCGCACAGATCGATTTGTCCACTCACTGCTCGGGTTTTTGTACAGAAATCCTTCGTGCTCCTTGTCAAAGGTAACTCCTTGAGGGAAAAAGGAGTAGGGTCGGTTCGCCATGTTTCTCAAATGCACCTCCACCGTTTCCCCAACTTCCGCCATGAGCAACGGTCCCATAATGCCCAAGTGAACTTCCGCTTCCGGCCGCGGGTGTTTTTTGGTGTAGGTGGCGTCGGTGTATTGCACGAAGCGTGTCTTCTTGTAACGGCCCCCTATCCTGTGTGGGCCTCGGGTGAAAAAGAAGGAAGCCCAGCTGAAAAAGAAATCCAGCTTTATATATCACTGACACAGTATTTCGTATGGTCGTTGAAATTACATTCCTCATGCTCTAAAATGCAGATCTAATATGATTAGATACCTGACCCCCCAAAAAAGAACATTGTCCGTGAGAGAGCTGCCCGAATTTCACAGATAAGTTTATGTGACTAGACAATACCAAATACCAAATATCAAATAGAAAGTGTAGGCTTAAATGCATGCGCCATGATGCTTTTAAGACTTTAGAGACTGATGGCGTGGTAATCCATTATTGAAAGTAGGGGAAGACGGGGTAAAAAGCGCATGGGCGGGTAAGAAGCCCACCCCAATTATCTCATGAAATGAAGCAAATTTCAGTCTCATTTTGCCCATGAGACGAGCGTTAATGTCTAGCATTCGTCTCATGGGCAAATTTGACTGAAATTTTCTTTATTTCATGAGATAATTGGGGTGGGCTTCTTACCCGCCCATGCGCTTTTTACCCCGTCTTCCCCTAGTGATTCGTCACTTCCAAATGTGACAGACATTCTCAGCAATTAATTTTGATCCTTTTGATCCTTGATCGTCTGGTTTCCTTTTTCATGTTCGTGATCATTATTCCAATCACTAATTGAATTAGGCTGAAATAGGATATAATTACACACTTAGTTACATGCACACTCTATCCTGTGAGGATCGGCATAATAATAAGACACACATGCATGCTCATATAAGCACACAAATACACCAAGACGCATGCGCGCACGCGCACACACACACACACGCGCGCGCGCACGCACGCGCGCACATGCACACGCACACGCACGCACACACACACACACACACACACACACACGCTTACGCACACACAGAGAGAGAGAGAGAGAGAGAGAGAGAGAGAGAGAGAGAGAGAGAGAGAGAGAGAGAGAGAGAGAGAGAGAGAGAGAGAGAGAACACTGAACACTGAAAAACTTTATTTAACAAGGATGGAGATTTTAGGCACAGAGAGAGAGAACGAACGATGAAATTTTATTTATACAGGGTAATGAGACAAGTATACATACTTTTTTTTATAGAGAGAGATAGAGAGAGAGAAAGAGAGAAAGAGAGAGAGAGAGAGAGAGAGAGAGAGAGAGAGAGAGAGAGAGAGAGAGAGAGAGAGAGAGAGAGAGAGAGAGAGAGAGAGAGAGAGAGAGAGAGAGAGAGAGAGAGAGAGAGAGAGAGAGAGAGATGGTCGGCGAAAAAACCACTGAAACTAAAAGCCAAGTCGTGTAAGCAAACAGTGATGCCGAGTCAGAGACCTTCCATTCTGGGTGAGGTTTCCCCCGCTGAAGAGGTCCTGCTGACTGGGAGCGTAGTCCCACACCACGTCCTCCACCGCCAGGTAGTAGCGCCGTGCAGGGGTGACGTTCTGCCCCGTGCCAACCAGCCCCGGCAGCCCCACACTGCTCAACAGACCTTGCAGCCCTTGGCTGGACAGGGCCTCTTGCAGTCCTTGGCCCGAAACCAGCCCTTGAACTAATCCTTGAAGACCCTGACCCGAAACCAGCCCCTGTAGACTTTGACTTAATCCTTGAAGACCTTGACCCGAAACCAGCCCCTGTAGACTTTGACTTAATCCTTGAAGACCTTGACCCGACGCAAGCCCTTGCAGTCCCTGAGTTAGCTGCTGAAGGCCTTGACCCGTGGCTAGGCCCTGGAGCCCTTGACCTAGACCTTGCAGACTCTGACCCGAGGTCAGGCCCTGTAGGAGTGTGTTGGTGGCGTTTTGGGGGGCGGGGAGGGAGTGTGTGTGGCGTCGTTTCCTGGCCATGGGGAGGGAGATCCAGTTGACCACTCTGACGAATGCCTGTTGACCTCCTGGACAACACAGGTCAGCAATTGAATATAATCCAGTGCAAAACAGTCTGCACCATCTCTCTCTCTCTCCTCTCTCTCTCTCTCTCTCTCTCTCTCTCTCTCTCTCTCTCTCTCTCTCTCTCTCTCTCTCTCTCTCTCTCTCTCTCTCTCTCTCTCT
>CM065683.1:64356448-64366448 GCA_017654935.2 Phymorhynchus buccinoides | reverse complement strand
ATGACGACACGTGGGTACCAGCCATAGCAACCTTGGACACACTTAAAGACCCAGCCTCACTGCATACGATTCGATTCACTACGATCCGAGTTTGACATTTGTGAGACATGATTGACGTGAAATTCTACTGTCTAAATCTAATGAAATCCTACTAGTTATGTTTTCTATATTTGTAGTACACGAATCTGATAAAATATCTTATTTTTGCATCGGACATTTCGTTTGATTCGTGTGTATTGCGGTCTACATGAGTATAGTTAACGAAAACAATAGAGTTACTTTTAGACGGAAGTATTTCACGCGAATTATTGTACTGTTTATTTTATTTTAAAAAATCAGGTTTTGGGACGTTGTTAAGAATCATTGATGTGTTTTTTGCTATACGTGGTCGAACCTTACGCGGTGACAGTCCTGAGATAACCATAGCTGTTGACGGGACTGTAGCAGACTAGGGACAAAAATGGCAGACTGGGGAAACTCACCAGGGTTTGGGTTTGGTGATCAAGGTAGAACAAGGGAAGAAGCTAGCTTTCCGCTCGTAGAGCTTTCATCAGACTGGGAGTTAGTGGGGAGAGAGACATCCATATTTCAGCCAAACATTTGCATTAATTAAATTTACCTGGGTAGAGAAAAAAATCCATCTGCAGTATTGGGAAATTCTTCTGTGAGATATATAAAATAAGGTCTATTCTTACTTCCCAAAACTAACGCAATAGGGTCATTGGATAATAGGCCCCAATTTGATGCCTTTTAGGCATACAGGTGCTAAATCACTGTGGTGCTAAAATGCGACTTTGGCGGTGAAAGACTAACTGACTGACTCACAGACATCGTCACAATCGTATCGTATTGGGGTCAAATCGTACGTACTGTGGGCTGGGCCTTGACAGTTCTCCCCTAGTCTACCTTACCTGGTCCCTGTCGGCGTGGAGCTGTGAGCAGAGGGGGTGGTGTCCGCAGCGCTGAAGGTTGTGCTGGGCCAGCCAGCCGTTGTTCTCGTCGCTGATGTCCACGTAGATGGGATACTCCTCGGACACGTCCTTCCGCCTGCCCTCGTGCTGACCGCTGCGTCTCAGCGTGCCTGGAAGACAAGGGCGGGATGACTATCTTCTTCTTCTTCTTCTTTTGTGTTCCCAGGCCATATGACCATAATGGGTAAGACGGGGTAAAAAGCCCATGGGAAGGTAAGAAGCCCATGCCAATTATCTCATGAAATGAAGCAAATTTCAGTCAAATGTTGCCCATGAGACGAGTGTTAATGTTTAGCGTTCGGCATGGGCTTCTTACCCGCCCATGGGCTTTTTATAATTTTTACCCCGTCTTCCCTTATGTGTGCACGGTTTTCAGTTTTTACTGGTCTCCCCGCTTGCGTACAGCCAATACATTCCGATTTTGGAGGAGCCCAAAAGATAAAAAATATTACTAGGAATATTGGTTTTTTTAAAAGGCAGGAGAATGGGGCCAATAAGTCAGAAAGACAGTTGATGACAGAAAGCAAAGGGAAAAGGCAAATTCAACGAGCGGCAAATTAGAGGAAGTTTCACGCACATTACTTCTAGAAGGTGGGGGAACCATTTTTTTTTAACGAAAGACCCCTCAACAGTAAGCTACACAACACATACCCTTTTTTAGGTGAACTATCAGTGCGTTACACAGCACATATCTTTTTATGTCAAGAAGCAGTACGTTACACATCACATACCGTTGTTACAAGTCAGCAGCAGAACGTTACACATCACGTACCTTTTTTACAGGTCAGCAGCAGCACGTTACAGCACATACCTTTTCTACAGGTCAGCAGCAGCACGTTACACAGCACATACCTTTCTTACAGGTCAGCAGCAGTACGTTACACAGCACATACCTTTTTTACAGGTCAGCAGCAGCACGTTGCACAGCACATACCTTTTTTACAATCAGCAGCAGCACGTACCTTTTTTACAATCAGCAGCAGCACGTTACACAGCACATACCTTTTTTACAATCAGCAGCAGTACGTTACACAGCACATACCTTTTTTACAATCAGCAGCAGTACGTTACACAGCACATACCTTTTTTACATGTCAGCAGCAGTACGTTACACAGCACATACCTTTTTTACAATCAGCAGCAGTACGTTACACAGCACATACCTTTTTTACAATCAGCAGCAGTACGTTACACAGCACGTACCTTTTTTACAGGTCAGCATCAGCAGTACGTTACACAGCACATACCTTTTTTACAATCAGCAGCAGTACGTTACACAGCACATACATTTTTTACAATCAGCAGCAGTACGTTACACAGCACATACCTTTTTTACAATCAGCAGCAGTACGTTACACAGCACATACCTTTTTTACAGGTCAGCAGCAGTACGTTACACAGCACATACCTTTTTTTACAGGTCAGCAGCAGTACGTTACACAGCACATACCTTTTTTACAATCAGCAGCAGTACGTTACACAGCACATACCTTTTTTTACACGGTCAGCAGCAGTACGTTACACAGCACATACCTTTTTTACAGGTCAGCAGCAGCACGTTACACAGCACATACCTTTTTTACAGGTCAGCAGCAGTACGTTTCACAGCACATACCTTTTTTTGCAATCAGCAGCAGTACGTTACACAGCACATACCTTTCTTACAATCAGCAGCAGTACGTTACACAGCACATACCTTTTTTACAGGTCAGCAGCAGTACGTTACACAGCACATACCTTTTTTACAATCAGCAGCAGTACGTTACACAGCACATACATTTTTTACAATCAGCAGCAGTACGTTACACAGCACATACCTTTTTTACAATCAGCAGCAGTACGTTACACAGCACGTACCTTTTTTACAGGTCAGCAGCAGTCCGTTACACAGCACGTACCTTTTTTACAGGTCAGCAGCAGTCCGTTACACACCACGTACCTTTTTTGCAGGTCAGCAGCAATACGTTACACATCACGTACCTTTTTTGCAAGTCAGCTGCAGTACGTTACACATCACGTACCGTTTTTGCAAGTCAGCTGCAGTACGTTACACATCACGTACCGTTTTTACAAGTCAGCTGCAGTACGTTACACATCACGTACCTTTTTTGCAGGTCAGCTGCAGTACGTTACACATCATGTACCTTTTTTGCAAGTCAGCTGCAGTACGTTACACATCACGTACCGTTTTTACAGGTCAGCTGCAGTACGTTACACATCACGTACCTTTTTTGCAAGTCAGCTGCAGTACGTTACACATCACGTACCGTTTTTACAGGTCAGCTGCAGTACGTTGCACATCACGTACCTTTTTTACAGGTCAGCAGCAGTACGTTACACATCACGTACCGTTTTTACAGGTCAGCAGCAGTACGTTACACATCACGTACCGTTTTTACAGGTCAGCTGCAGTACGTTGCACATCACGTACCTTTTTTACAGGTCAGCAGCAGTACGTTACACATCACGTACCTTTTTTACAGGTCAGCAGCAGCACGTTACACAGCACATACCTTTTTTACAGGTCAGCAGCAGTACGTTACACATCACGTACCTTTTTTACAGGTCAGCAGCAGCACGTTACACAGCACATACCTTTTTTACAATCAGCAGCAGTACGTTACACAGCACATACCTTTTTTACAATCAGCAGCAGTACGTTACACAGCACATACCTTTTTTACAATCAGCAGCAGTACGTTACACAGCACATACCTTTTTTACAATCAGCAGCAGTACGTTACACAGCACATACCTTTTTTACAATCAGCAGCAGTACGTTACACAGCACATACCTTTTTTACAGGTCAGCAGCAGTACGTTACACAGCACATACCTTTTTTACAATCAGCAGCAGTACGTTACACAGCACATACCTTTTTTACAATCAGCAGCAGTACGTTACACAGCACATACCTTTTTTACAATCAGCAGCAGTACGTTACACAGCACATACCTTTTTTACAATAAGCAGCAGTACGTTTCACAGCACATACCTTTTTTACAATAAGCAGCAGTACGTTACACAGCACGTATCCTTTTTACAATCAACAGCAGCAGTACGTTACACAGCACATACCTTTTTTTACAGGTCAGCAGCAGCACGTTACACAGCACATACCTTTTTTACAACAGCAGCAGTACGTTACACAGCACATACCTTTTTTACAATCAGCAGCAGTACGTTACACAGGTATCCTTTTTACAATCAGCAGCAGTACGTTACACAGCACATACCTTTTTTACAATCAGCAGCAGTACGTTGCACAGCACATACCTTTTTTACAATCAGCAGCAGTACGTTACACAGCACATATCTTTTTTACAGGTCAGCAGCAGCACGTTACACAGCACATACCTTTTTTACAGGTCAGCAGCAGTACGTTACACAGCACATACCTTTTTTACAGGTCAGCAGCATTACGTTACACAGCACATACCTTTTTTTACAGTGAACAAGCAGTACGTTACACAGCACATACCTTTCTTACAGGTCAGCAGTACGTTACACAACACATACCTTTCTTACAGGTCAGCAGTACGTTACACATCACATACCTTTTTTACAGGTCAGCAGCAGTCCCACCAGCCCTGTGTCCACGTCCTTGGTGGCGGAGACGTGAGAGTGGTACACCCAGGGGAGGCAAGCGTCGTCGTCCGCAGTGGGGGCGAAAGAGGGCGCCACCCGCCATATGTAGTGGAACGTGCCGTTAGGGGGCACCCCGTCATCCTCACTGGCGAAGCCTGTCGTCTGGTCAATGTAGAGGGCGCCTGACACAACATCATGGCATCTTCATTGATAATCATTATTATTGCTGTCACCTTTATATAACCTTCGTCATTACTGGAATGGTTCTCAGTGTGTTTTAGTTGGTCATCATCCGTAGTTATGATTCTCATTCTCAATATCATACTGCCATTGATGATGAGACTTGGCAATGCGATTGATTTAATCTTGGAGCCTGCCTTTGTGTAAGTTCACCTTTCTAGTATGCTAATTGAATCCTACACGCGTTTTTGTGCAATTCGTGTGATTTACTTTAAATAACATGTGTTCCTTTATTTGTAATGGTAGACCTATAATATTATTCGGCCGGGCCGCTCTTATCTGGAGAACGCTTTCAGCGCTGGTTCAGGTCCACCTTTTGGGGGAAAGGGGGAGTGTTGGACGTGGGCTTCTTACCCGCCCATTTGCCCGCGAATGCTTTTACCCCATGGGCAAAATGAGACTGAAATTTGCTTCCATAATAATGGGGTGGGCTTCTTACCCGCCCATGCGCTTTTTACCCCGTCTTCCCCTAACAATATTTTGATGTAGCCTTGGTGTTCTAGCTTATGTCAATAGAGCATTTGCTACGAGTGTTCTCTTCTCCATACAAGACAACTGAATTGCCCGAGCTCGTTCCGCCCGAGTTCCGTAGACTTCTCTAATTCAACTCTCTAAATTCAACTCAATGAAATTCAAGCTCGCCAGCCCTATTGGTCTGACACCGCCTGATGCCAAGACGAGTGATTTCGTTTTACTTAGGTGAAGACTTGGTAAAAAGCCCATGGGTGGGTAAGAAGTCCATGCCAATTATCTCATGAAACAAAGAACATTTCAATCACATTTTGCCCATGAGACGAGTGTTAATGTTTAGCATTCGTCTCATGGGCAAATTTGACTGGAATTTGCTTTATTTCATGAGATAATTGGCATGGGCTTCTTACCCGCCCATGGGCTTTTTTTTTACCCCGTCTTCACCTACGCATGTTCGTTAATGTACTATCCATTAGAGTTGAGAACCGGTTAAAAAATCCGAACCGGTTTAAACTCTTCGAATCGGTTTCACCGAACCGGTTTTTTTAACCAGTACTCGCATCACTAGTTTCACCTATGCAAACACATATTTATTTGTCAGAATATTCACACACACGCACGCACGCGCACACGCACACACACACACACACGCACACGCACACACACACACACACACACACACACACACACACACACACACACACACACACACACACACACACACACACACACACACACACACACACACACACTGTAAAGAAACTTATGACTTATGACACACACACACACACACACACTCAACTCAACACTCAGTCAAAGTCAAAGCCACACACCACCACAAACCAGAAACAGCTACTCTTGGTTTACAAACACCCAATCTGCGCTGAGAATCAGTGTTGTTCTTCAAAAAGAATGCGTTATTCCAAGAAAAACCTACTTTCAGTTTGCAGTTAAAAAACCCGGTTCACAGCAACTAGAACCGGTTTTTCGAACCGCGAAAGTTTAGCACCGGTTTTACGGTTCAAACCGGTTTTTCCCCCCACCTCTACTATCCATGCGCGTTCCCTACTATACCTTCCGACGACTTGTCATACTCCACGCCGTGGGGGTGGACACTGAGAGGGCGGTTGGCGGTGAGGGCCATGTTTCTGAACACCACCTGGATGGTGTCCCCGGTCTCCGCCCTTATCGTGGGCCCCAGGAGGCCCAGCACCGGAGGAGACCCTGCCCGCCGGGAAAACGTGGCGTCCGTGAACTCCCTGTACAGGATCTTGCGGTACACCTTGCCGATCCGGTCACTGCCCTGCTTCAGGTACTGATCCGAAGTCCTGGTGGTGACAGACAAGGCTGTTAAATGTGGACACTGACGGGTGAGTTTTTGCAAGAAACACATCGAGATCACCAGAAAGACAGCCTTTTCAAGGATCAGAACACTCACTTTGCTCTGATTTCCTAAAAATCAAACCGTCAAAACGGCAGTTCGACCTTGGCGGAGATGCCAGGGAGAGAAGCCATTTTGGGTGGAGTGGGTGGAGAGTGATAGAAGCTTTTTCTTCTTTGTAGTGCAGTAAAAAACCCAAATAAAGGAGCTATTTTCTTTGTTGTGAGCGAAACTCCTTTCTTTAACCTGCATAACATTTTTAAAGTAAACATAAAAAGGCTTGGATTGCGGAAATGTCGTGCAAACGATTTTGTCTAAACTCAGGCGGCCATTGGAAAAGAATTTGACTTCCAGCACCTCCGTCAAGGAGGAATCGCCGATTTGACGGTTTGATTTCTAGGAAACCAGAGCTAAGTGAGTGTTGCGATCTCTGTAAAGGGTATTTTCCTGGTGATATCAACGTGTTTCTTGCAAAAAACTAATTCGTCAGGGTGCGTGAATAAATGAGCGTTTAAGAATGGATGAAACGCGGTCTTTCTGATGTATAGTTTGGTCTTTGTCTTTCCCTTTATAGGGGAAGACGGGGTAAAAAGCGCATGGGCGGGTAAGAAGCCCACCCCAATTATCTCATAAAATGAAGCAAATTTCAGTCTCATTTTGCCCATGAGACGAGCGTTAATGTCTAGCATTCGTCTCATGGGCAAATTTGACTGAAATTTTCTTTATTTCATGAGATAATTGGGGTGGGCTTCTTACCCGCCCATGCGCTTTTTACCCCGTCTTCCCCTAAGTGTCTCCAGAATGTTTGTTTATTTGACATTATTCTTTGTTGCCCCAACCCGTGGGGATACTGGGGTGGTGGGGGGTGTGTTCTTTCGTACAAATAGTTCCCCCATCTTCTGGAAGTTCTTGTAACTTCTAATCTGTCACTCGCTTTTCTCTCTCCTTTGAGCTCCTCCGAAATCGGAATGTGTCGGCTGTGCGCAGCGGGGAGACCAGTGAAAACTGAAAGCCGGACACATACGTACCTTACCCATTATGACCACATGGCATGGGAACGCAGAAGAAGAAGAAGAAGAAGAAGTCACTCTCTTTGACTCTGCCTTTTCCTCTGCTTACGTTCATCTACTATGAGTGTAGAGTGGCACAGTGGTAGCGCGTTCGCTTCGTGTCAAGTAAACCCGAGTTCGAACCTGGGTACAGGGGATTTTTCCTCTCACTTTGCACTTTCGGATGAGACGATAAACCGAGGTCCCGTGTGCTCATGCACTTAGCACACGTTAAACCCAGTGGCAACGAAAAAGTTGTCATTTGGTCACAATGTACCCCCCTCCCTTCCTTCCTCGTCAGTCACACAAAAATTGCATGCAATTTTTACTTTAAATTGGGTGGCGCGCCTCTAGCTGCGACGCGCTCTCCAGGTGGGAGCAACCCGAATTTCACAGAGACGCTTCTGTGACTATAATGTACCTAACCTAACCTAACCTATCTTTCTGCCTTGTTGGTCCATTCGCCTGCCTTTTTTTCTATCCAGAAATTCTTACAGTGATTTTTTTCCATCCGAAGACAGACATGATGGGCCTAACTTAGGCGCATAACGGCAGCGTGACGCATATGCGCTCATATATCATGACAGGAGATTGTCTGAGCGATTGACAAAGAAGAAGAAGAAAAAGAAGACGAAGAAGAAGAAGCAGAAGAAGAAGAAGAAGAAGAAGAAGAAGAAGAAGAAGAAGAAGAAGAAGAAGAAGAAGAAGGAGAAGGAGAAGGAGAGGAGGAAGAAGAAGAAGAAGAAGAGGAGGAAGAAGAAGAAGAAGAAGAAGAAGAAGAAGAAGAAGAAGAAGAAGAAGAAGAAGAAGAAGAAGAAGAAGAAGAAGAAGAAGACAATAGGCGTGCTACGGCATGTTATCACAATCTGATTCCATTGCATGTTTTCTGGTTCAGTTAAGCTCGCGCCCTAGTTCAGCAAAGTGGACTAGTAAAACATCTCTCCACCACTCCATGACAATGTGTATTATCATTTCACTATCACAGCAAAATGCCTGAGTGGGAACAAATTAAACAAAATGTGAAGGTTTAATGTCACCACTTTAATTAAAGGGAAATCCCTGGACTGGACTTTAACAGTAACCCTTCACGAAATGCGATTAAAATTGTTTGCTAATAGCTTTCTTCAAGATGCCTGAATGTATGTTTTGTTCACAGAAACAACGAGAGTAAAGCAAGCAGATACAGAAACGTTAAGCCTTGGTAGAGGTCAACTTTATTTAAGAATCGATAATGAAACAGGTGTTTTTTCTTGTTATAGAGACAGAGACATTGACAGACTTCAGACTTCATACACTTTATTTTACAAGGATAAGAATTTAGGCTGGGCCTAGTCTTCCATTCTGTCCTTGGTTCTAAGCATGCAATACATAACTAATACTATAAATGAACATTGAGACACAGAAAAATCGCCAACAGAAACAACAACAATTAACAGTGATATAGCAACTAAATGGTAGGCAGAGCATCAACACAGACAGATAGAAAGACAGACAGACACAAAGATAGGATGAGAGATGGACAAACAAACAGACAGGCCTGCAGACATGCAGAGAAACAGACAGAGACCATGTTAAGAGGTGGACAGAGACGTAGACAGACAGACAGACAGACAGAAAGACAAGCAAACAAACAGACAGACACATGGATGGGCTGAGAGATGGACAGCCAAAAGACAGATAGACTGACTGGATGTCGTCGTTGACCATGTTACCCATGGGGGCATAGTCCCAGTCCTCCTCCACAGCACCAATGTAGAAGGTTCGAACCCGGGCCTCCGCCTGCAGTGCACACAGGGCCAGCAGCACCGCACCCACCGCCACCCGCATCATAACGCTCACACCGCCCACTGCACTTTGACCTCAAGGTGGTGGTTTTAACTTCCTATCGGCAGAGCCCTTACTTAAGGACAAAGTTCCCGAAGACGGGGTCTTCCCGGGGAAACCTTTGACCTCAGTTAATTAAAATCCTACAGTTATAATTATGCACAGTCTGTGCTAAAAACAAGGCTTTCTGTTCGGTGTTTGTTCTCTGTTGTTTAATTATTTCCTTTCTGTTGTTTCTTAAAGGTATGATGACAGAAAAGTTTGTTATTGTTTTCACAAGGACAAAGTCTTAGCTCGAGCTATCAACAAGAAATGTTAATTAGACCTAACATACGTTTAGTTGCTGTAGAGTTATTCAAATATTTTAGTTCACTATCTTTCGTTTTAGATTCTCTCGGATTCTTATTGGTATTTTTTGTTTTTAAAGAGAGAGGTTGTCTTTAGATATTCCCCCCATAAGACAGGATCTCAACGT
>CM065683.1:64321448-64348948 GCA_017654935.2 Phymorhynchus buccinoides | reverse complement strand
GTGAAATTCGGGTTGCTCCAACCTGGGGAGCGCGTCGAAGCCAGAGGCGCGCCACCCATTTTTTTCCATGCGATTTTTGTGTGACCAAATAACTTTTTCGTTGCCACTTGGTTTAACGTGTTCTAAGTGCATGGGCACACGGGACCTCGGTTTATTTATCATCTCATCCGAAAGACTCCATGTTCAGACCGTAAGGCCTAGTGTAAAGTGAGAGGAAAAATCCCCTGTACCTAGGTTCGAACTCGGGTTTACTCGACACGAGGCGAACGCGATATATATATACCTCTGTACCACTCTACACCAGGCCCAAGATAAATGCATGCTTTAGGCTACATTTTCTTTCATGTTCCATCACAGAATCATCCAGAACAATGAGTAGCATTTGGCCTTACATACACCTGTAACTTTAGTAACGGATCTGAAAGACTAGACCAACCCACTAAGTAGGAAAACACTCACCTCTGTGATCCCAGATTTTTCTACCCAAAGCTTGTATGCATAGCACGTTAACTATATGCCTTTGTGTGCTCTGTTTGGCCAGGAATATGACACCGACAAATCAGACATAAAAGCCAGAACAGATCCTACTGGGTGGGGTAGTACTTCTCTGAGACATTGCCCTTCTTTGTAAGTATTAAAATTACCTCCCTTATACAACTCCCTCCGATTTAAGACCTCATTTTAGATTATGTTTGAAGGTCTGATAAGGGAGGTTCCACTGCACTTACAAGAGCTAGGGCACGCGCTATGAAACAGATCCATGCATATTCAGAAATATTTAGGTAGACTTTCACATCAAGGCATCCGGAAAGAACACTTATAACATAAGAGAAATGATACTGAACAAGAGGGCGAACAAGAACATTCATTAGAGCAGAAGAAAATGTTAAACGCAGATTTGGTCAATAACATCGTTATGGATAATTTCAACATTTGTGCAAAACTCTCAATGTGTGTGTGTGTGTGTGTGTGTGTGTGTGTGTGTGTGTGTGTGTGTGTGTGTGTGTGTGTGTGTGTGTGTGTGAATTTTGAGTGAATCCGTGTGTGTGCGTGCGTGCGTGTGTGTATGTGTGTGTGTCTGTGTACGTGCGTGCGTGCGTGTGTGTATGTGTGTTCCCATTCCCATGATGGTACAATCAGAATCATGACAACGTCACAATCTAATCTGTCACTCTCTTTGACTCTGCCTTTTCCCTTTGCTTGCTGTCATCTACCATCTTTCTGCCTTTCTGATCCATTCTCCTGCTTTTTTTCAAGAAACATTTTCAAAAACATTTCCTCCAGCCGAAGTCGGACATGCTGGGCCTAATTATTTCTTTCTTAGGCGCATAACAGTAGCATGACGCATCTGCGCTCATTGGCCTTTGGGGACCTTATCGCCCTCTCCCACCATCCCCCCCTCCCTCTCTCTGCTGAACTAAAAACCATGATGTTGGAAGCATTCGGTTTTCTCATAAATGATTTTTTTGGCAAACATTGATTCTCAAACACAAAAACAACAACCCAATTTTATGGAAATGCGACAATTACTTTTGGAATAAAGATATGAATTGACAACTGTGTCAGACAATTGCTATTAACATACTTACCAGCCGTGGAGCAATAACAATATCACTAGATAGCACTCTGAATTAAACATTATATTGAATTGAATATAATAATTAAAACACGCCACGCATATTATGCTTGATTCCGTTGTTTTTGAACTATTAGGTCTGCAGACATTGGAAGACTATCTATCTAGGTGTTTTTTGCAAAAATGTATTTTGGGGAAATAAGCACAGTTTCAGGACTCACACTCAATGAATGTCCAAACATTGGGTCGTTCCAAAATGACAGATTAATCGTGTGTACGCGCATGTGTATGTGTGTGTGTGTGTGTGTGTGTGTGTGTGTGTGTGTGTGTGTGTGTGTGTGTGTGTGTGTGTGTGTGTGTGTGTGTGCATGTGTGTGTGTGCGTGTGCGCGCGTGCGTGCGTGTGCGTGCTTGCTTGATTTAGTATTTTCGCGCTCTACTGTTGATATATCTCTACATGTATTCAAAAATACAAGGCTGCGACCTGCTTCAACATCCGTATCGCTTTACTTCCCATCTTAATTGCTTGTGTGTAGGGTCATTATGCAAAAACTGACTTTTAGCATGTGGCGTCTGGAAGAACATTTTGTTAAAGTCACACTTATCTGCTGTATGTCATTCATCAAATAACTGTTATGTTACACACTTTGTATGTTTATTTGTGTCTTTGGCTTTCTTTTCTCAATGCTAGACATTTTAATCTGCCTTTGCTAACCCTAACCCTAACCCTTTACTGGTCGATATTTCTTTATCGTGACCTTTGCTGGCCATTCTTAGCCAGGGCGTGTAATCATGAGTGCGTCTTAGACAGTCAACACGGGTAGTACAGTATGTAAATTAGACTAAGCTCCCAAAGCGATTGTCTGTTTAGCCTAATTCACATACTAATACCCGTGTTGACTGTCTAAGGCACACTCATGGTTACACGCCCATAAATATGTGAATATGTTATTTGTTCATAGATTTTTGATTGATGTGTATTTTGTTTATGAGGGCAGGATGAAAAAAAGCTTTGTCAGCTTATTCTTTAACCCTCAATAAAGATGATTTTGACTTGACTTGACGCCCAGCATATTTGCCTGATACCCCCTTTCCATACTCATCCAGTAATGATGCGCCCATTCATCCGTCATGGAATTGGTGCGTTAGTTCCAGTTTTAGAATACACATTAAGGTGGTTATCTCATACATAATGTCAGCTTCAGATTGTTTCCAGATTGCACTCACTTTTTTTTTATAGGCTAACTGTAACCCCACATAACCCTTACCTTCGTCCTTCCTTCCATTTATTGACCATCACAGAACGCTAATTCCACAAGGCTTCAAGTTCGTAAGGTTATGCGCGCTATGGAATAAAACGCATCTTCAGAGTTATTGTTCTTTGCGTTTGCCTAGACTTTCCCCAGAGTAGTTGTTCTTTGTTATTGTTCTTAGGGACACGCAAAAGGATAGGGGAAGACGGGTTAAAAAGCCCATGGGCGGGTAAGAAGCCCATGCCAATTATCTCATGAAATAAAGCAACTTTCAGTCAAATTTGCCCACGAGACGAATGCTAAACATTAACACTCGTCTCATGGGCAAAATGTCACTGAAATTTGCTTTATTTCATGAGATAATTGGCATGGGCTTCTTACCCGCCCATGGGCTTTTTACCCCGTCCTAGCCTACTAATCTTAGGTGTTACTGCATCACGATACTGTCCATAGGTCCCCTTCAAGACAGCGCGGCTTTCATATCGGATGACTGTACGGGGCCGTGTACTCATGAGTGCGTATTAGACAGTCAACACAGGTTAGTAAACTTGTAGCATGAAAATTAGGCTAAGCAGCCAATCGTTTTGGGGGAGTCTATAGTCTCATTTCGTACATACCACTACCCGTGTTTGACTGTCTAAGGCCTGGTACAACACAGTACGTCCTGATTGTCCGCGCGGAAATAATCAATAAGTAAAAGAAAGAAGGAAAAAATAATAACGCACGTATCCGTATTTCCCCTAAGACCGTGCACACACAAAAGCGGATATTCCGTGTGGAAACCCGTACCCAATCCATAAATAAGTGAAACAAAGAAGGGAAAAGATTTACGCACGTGTCTGAATTTTCCCTATATGCGTAAACTTTTATCCTTCTTTCTTCCACTTATTTAGGGGGTTCCGTACGGAACTTACTCGTCTAATGTGAACCCGGCCAAATCCGTATACCTTTTACCTTCTTTCTTTCACTTATTGGTTATCTCCGCACAGAAAATCTGGATGTACTGTGTATGTGCGCTAAGACGCACTCATGATTACATGCCCGGGTGACTGATTGACAGCCAACGTTCACCTTGTCACTTGTTCTACTACTTAGTTGTCCAGCTGGAACATTTTGATGAACTCCTCGAAGTGGATCTTGTCACTTGTTCTACTACTTAGTTGTCCAGCTGGAACATCTTGATGAACTCCTCGAAGTGGATCTTGTCAGTTGTTCTACTACTTAGTTGTCCAGCTGGAACATCTTGATGAACTCCTCGAAGTGGATCTTGCCAGTTGTTCTACTACTAGTTGTCCAGCTGGAACATTTTGATGAACTCCTCGAAGTGGATCTTGTCAGTTGTTCTACTACTAGTTGTCCAGCTGGAACATCTTGATGAACTCCTCGAAGTCGCCCTTGTCAGTTGTTCTACTACTTAGTTGTCCAGCTGGAACATCATGATGAACTCATCGAAGTCGACCTTGTCAGTTTGTTCTACTACTACTTGTCCAGCTGGAACATCTTGATGAACTCCTCGAAGTCGACCTTGTCAGTTGTTCTACTACTACTTGTCCAGCTGGAACATTTTGATGAACTCCTCGAAGTCGACCTTGTCAGTTGTTCTACTATTTGTCCAGCTGGAACATCTTGATGAACTCCTCGAAGTCGATCTTGCCGTCGTCGTCCTTGTCCAGGTCCCCGCACAGCTTGCGGCCCTGGTCCCGGGTCAGGTTGTAGCCCTGGTCCCTCATGCCGTCCACCAGCTCCTTCTCCGTCAACTGCCCGTCGCCGTTCACGTCCATGTTGCGGAACGCCCGCCTCAGCTTGGCCTCCCTGCAACACAGTTAGCCCATGGTTACGCCGCGTACACCAGTAGACGCTGAAATTCCATGAGCAATCCGTAAATAAGTAAAAGAAATAAGGTAGCAAATAAGCGCATGTGTCCGTATTTCCCCTAATCCGTATGCTTTTTTCCCTTCTTTCTTTTACTTATTTATGGTTTTCCGTGCGTATCTTCCGCGTCTAATGTGTCCGCGGTCTTAGAGTCACCACATGTCGCCCTGGCAAGGCTGTGTGTGTCAGACCAATCCAAAACGTTGTTATTGCTATGCATAGTTATGCAGGGGTTGTCTTTGAGCCATGACAAGTTCCTAGCGTAACGTCACCAGTCTCCACAATTCCTAGACGGAGTGTGGCTGACCACGTGGCGGGGCAATCAAAAACGGTCACACACGTAATGTTCTCAACTGTGGCTGATGCAGGTGTACCATAGTGTTCAAGTGCTTCGGCTGTTCGGATGATCCCTGGAGTCTTTTAGTCAGGGTAAGCCAACAACAGAGTCACCACGCAGCTTTCAGCTGGGCCTCCCCGTGTTCGGCGCCATCTTGAAACATTGCACAGTCGGATACAGTCACTTCAACCAGTGTAATACACCTTGACAACACGCCAGTCGTCACTCACAGTCACTATAATCAGTATAAACACTGTGACAATTCTTCTGGCATAGCCATGATCACAATAATCAGTATGAACACATCAAGCTCAATCATCAATACAAATAATAACGCTTTAACAACTCATCAGCAGTCGACTACAGTCATTGCTACCAGAGTAAACGCCTTTTAAAGGGCCACCCTGACGGATGAATTTTTGTAAGACACACGTCCAGATCACCAGGAAAACACCCTTTACAGAGATTGCAACACTCACTTTGCTCTGGTATCCTAGAAATGAAACCGTCAAATCGGCGATTCCTGCTTGGCGGAGGTGCTGCAAGTCAAATTCTTTCACCCAAAGAGAAGGCGTGTGTCGTCTCTTTTCTAATGGCCGCCTGCGTTTAGACCAAATCGTTTGCACGAAATTTTCGCAATACAAGACTTTTTTAATTTTTATATATTTTATTTTATACAGATTATCTAAAGGAGTTTCGCTCACAACAAAGGAAACGGCTCCAATTTTTTTTTTTTTTACTGCACTACAAAAAAGAAAACGCTTCAACCACAATGAGTGACCTTCACCCACCCCATCCAAAATGGCTACTCTCTCCGGCATCTCCGCCAAGGAGGAATCGCCGTTTTGACTGTTTAATTTCTAGGAAACCGAGCAAAGGGAGTGTTCCGATCCTTGAAAAGGTTGTCTTCCTGGTGATCTCGACGCGTTTCTTGCTAAAACTCATCCGTCAGGGTCCACCTTTAATACCCTTTCACCGCAAATGTTGCATTTTAGCACCACAATGGTTTAACACTCATGTCACTAAAAGGCATCAAATCAGGACCTGTTATCCAAAGACCATATTTTCTTAATTTTGGGAGGTAAGGATAGGCCTAGGTCACAGAAGAATTCGCAATATTGCAGATGTTTAATTTTCTCTACCCAGTTAAATTGAATGGTACTTTATGGCTGACAAAAAATGGCTTGCGGCGAAATGGTTTTAAGTCATTTTGACATTACTGCCAAATAACACCTTGATAACTCGGACGTCATCATACAAAATTTATAGCAACCAGCGTAAACACATAAACCACTCCTCAGTCAAAATCTCTTTGCCCTACCATCATAACTTTCCGAGCCACAGATACCCTGTTTTAACCTAAGTCAATGGTCAGTCTTGGGCCAACCAGAAGGCCTCTACAGTGCAGCCTAGGGCTCTCTTACTGTTTGGCCCGGGGGTTGTGCTCTGAAGGCCTCTACAGTGCAGCCTAGGGCTCTCTTACTGTTTGGCCCTGGGGTTGTGCTCTGAACGCCATACAGTGCAGCCTAGGGCTCTCTTACTGTTTGGCCCTGGGGTTGTGCTCTGAACGCCATACAGTGCAGCCTAGGGCTCTCTTACTGTTTGGCCCGGGGGTTGTGCTCTGAACGCCATACAGTGCAGCCTAGGGCTCTCTTACTGTTTGGCCCGGGGGTTGTGCTCTGAACGCCATACAGTGCAGCCTAGGGCTCTCTTACTGTTTGGCCCGGGGGTTGTGCTCTGAAGGCCTCTACAGTGCAGCCTAGGGCTCTCTTACTGTTTGGCCCGGGGGTTGTGCATACAGTGCAGCCTAGGGCTCTCTTACTGTTTGGCCCGGGGGTTGTGCTCTGAAGGCCTCTACAGTGCAGCCTAGGGCTCTCTTACTGTTTGGCCCGGGGGTTGTGCTCTGAAGGCCTCTACAGTGCAGCCTAGGGCTCTCTTACTGTTTGGCCCTGGGGTTGTGCTCTGAACGCCATACAGTGCAGCCTAGGGCTCTCTTACTGTTTGGCCCGGGGGTTGTGCTCTGAAGGCCTCTACAGTGCAGCCTAGGGCTCTCTTACTGTTTGGCCCGGGGGTTGTGCTCTGAAGGCCTCTACAGTGCAGCCTAGGGCTCTCTTACTGTTTGGCCCGGGGGTTGTGCTCTGAAGGCCTCTACAGTGCAGCCTAGGGCTCTCTTACTGTTTGGCCCGGGGGTTGTGCTCTGAAGGCCTCTGCAGTGCAGCCTAGGGCTCTCTTACTGTTTGGCCCGGGGGTTGTGCTCTGAAGGCCTCTACAGTGCAGCCTAGGGCTCTCTTACTGTTTGGCCCGGGGGTTGTGCTCTGAAGGCCTCTACAGTGCAGCTTAGGGCTCTCTTACTGTTTGGCCCGGGGGTTGTGCTCTGAAGGCCTCTACAGTGCAGCCTAGGGCTCTCTTACTGTTTGGCCCGGGGGTTGTGCTCTGAAGGCCTCTACAGTGCAGCCTAGGGCTCTCTTACTGTTTGGCCCGGGGGTTGTGCTCTGAAGGCCTCTACAGTGCAGCCTAGGGCTCTCTTACTGTTTGGCCCGGGGGTTGTGCTCCTCTATGTGGCCCATGATTTCCAGGAATTCATCCAGCGTCACCTTGTCGTCCTCGTTCTTATCAATGGCCGCAAAGGACGCCTGTTGAAACGCACAGCACGCACGCGCGCGCACGCATGCACACACACGAACGCACGCATGCACGCACGCACACACACGCGCGCGCACGCACGCACACACACATACGCACACACCCACACCCACACCCACACACACAGCACGTACTCAAGCTTACAATGTTCATACAAAGACTGAAGACAGGAAATCAACTCGTCCATCAAACAAAATGGAATCATGTTTACTCCCTCTCCTATCATGCTTTCATGTCGTAGCCTACATTTTTCATACAATAACTGACTCCAATATAATTATACAACACGTTTTTCAATGATAAGCTTCTGTCTTACCTTTAGAACACTGGCAATAACTATTGCATCTGATTGTTGTTGGGTTTTTTTGTGTGGTTTTTTTTTAGAACACTAACACACTTCCATAACAGAACACAATGATCATAGAACACTAACGCATCTGATTTTTACGAAAGTTTCATCTCCATTCTTATTCTTCTTCGATCGCTCAGACAGTTTCCTGTCAATTATGAGCGCAGATGCGTCATGCTGCCGTTATGCGCCTAAGTAAGAAATAATTAGGCCCAGTATGTCCGACTTCGGCTGGAGGAAACCGTTTTGAGAGTGTTTCTAGAAGAAGAAAAAGGCAGGAGAATGAACCGGGTAAGGCAGAAAGATAGTACAAATGACAGCAAGCAAGCAAAGGGGAAAGGCAGAGTCAAAGAGAGTGACAGATTAGAGGAAGTTACAAGCACAAATCTTCCACTGAGAAGGTGGGGAACTATATACAAAATACCCCTCGGTATCCTCACGGGGGAGGGGTGGGGGTATCTCCGTTGAACGTTGAAAGAGCACAAGCTATGTAAGTTAGTAAGATGTAAGAATGTCAACTTATTATATAAGCTTATTGCTTAATAAACTGCCATACAATAAAATAATTCTCATGTCTGCTCCATACGATTGAGAGACAGATTAGAGGAAGCTACAAGCACAGAACTTCCAGAAGGTGGGGGAACTATTATACAAAAGACCCCCCGGTATCCTCACACGGGGGGGGGGGGGGGGGGGGGGTCATCTCCGTTGAAAGAGCCGTTAGTAAGATGTAAGAATGTCAACTTATAATATAAGCTTATTGCTTAATAAACTGCCATAAAAATAAAATAATTCTCATGTCTGCTCCATACGATTGAGGGAGAGAGAGAGAGAGAGAGAGAGAGAGAGAGAGAGAGAGAGAGAGAGAGAGAGAGAGAGAGAGAGAGAGAGAGAGAGAGAGAGAGAGAGAGAGAGAGAGAGAGAGAGAGACAGGAAGATAGAGACAGAGACAGATAGACAAAGACAAAGACAAAGACAAAGAAAGATACACAGACAAAGACAGAGACTTGGAGCCCAGCCCACCTGCGCCGTGTCTTCAGCGATGTTGAAGCCCAGTCGCTTGCAGCCGTTCATGAGCTCATCACTGGCCAGCCAGCCGTTGCCGTCAGCGTCCATGCTGTGGAACACCTCCGTGTACAGCTCCCGCTCCCGTTCAGACAGGTGAGCCATCCCCGCACACCGCACACCCGAGCCCCTGCCTCTCACTGACCGACACACAGCTCACTCGCACCACCCTCTCCTGACGCCAAGGGTTATGATATTGGCGATGATATTGGTGAGTGTTGTCCCTTCTGTTGCCTTTTTCGTACGATTCGTGAAAATCCGTGTAACGTCGTCAGACCTGGAACAGGCACATCATTATGGGACATTGATAACTATAAAGATAGTGGGACGATCCTGGAAGTACTACAGTACTGTACCAGGAAACTCGCGATGTTTTGAATTATCGAGATTCCCCCGAAGACAGAGTGTGGCTGATTACGGCGGCGGGGTGATCAAAAACGGTCACACACGTAATGTTCTCATCCCTAAGTGATGTATGTGCACCATAGTGTTCAATTGCGTCGGCTGTTGGAATGACCCCTGGAGTCTTTTAGTCAGGGTTTGTCAGTCAACAACAACAATTATCAAGACCAGGGTATTTGTTACGGCGATTATATTGGTGATCCCCCCGTGGGGATACCGAGGGGGCTTTTGCATAAATAGTTCCCTCACCTTCTGGAAGTTCTGTGTTTGCAGCTTCCTCTAATCTGACACTCTCTTTGATTCTGCCTTTTCCTTTTATTTACTGTCTACTATCTTTCTGCCTTACCGGTCCATTCTCCTGCCTTAAAAAAAACTTTTTTCAAAAGATGTCCTCCAGCCGAAGTCGGACTTGCTGGGCCTAACTATTTTTTAGGCGCATAACGGCAGCATGACGCATGTGCGCTCATAATTAACAGGAAAGTGTTTGAGCGATCGAAGAAGAAGAAGAAAAAAGAGGTGGTACGATAAAGGATGACCGGTACCAAACGGGTGACGGTCCCCTACTAACTATCATTCTTTGTTGATCCAAAGAAACATTTTTGTTTACCTACCTATCTGCCTGTGTCTACTGACTCAGCTGCTTTCACGAGAAAACGGTAAAAGACTGGGGGTACATAACCAGACAGTATGAATCACAGATATCTATCAGTAAGAGGTACAAAAAGGGTGACTGTCCCTTACTCGCTACAAGTCACTTAATGCTATAGGTAGTTTTAGAGCAAATAAAAGAATGAGCACTGGACAAATGTCACATGGGGTAACTAGACAAACCATGACATAAATGGTCAACAGTCAAATGGAACAACGTGATACATGATACCGAGGATCGATACAAAAATGGCACATGATCAGAGCGGATGAAACGTATAATTATTTGGGTTCCGGGGTACGTGGGAGGGAAACAATTGCACACAAAAAGGATACTATAATAGTCAGTCTAGGACATTACATTAAAAACAAGGGCGTCGCCGAGCGGCAGACATGTCCGTCACCAGCAATGCCACGCACTTGCGACACCCCGTAGAGTGTCACATCCTGACACAAAATTGGAAGGGATTCTGTCTTCTAGTTCACGAGATACAGCTTGAAGAAGAAACATATAGCGCAAAGAAGGAAATTTCGGTTTTCAAGGTCACACTTCAAGGTCAAGGTCAGCATGGTGATAATTTATGCTCGGATGTTTTCTTCTCTAGGGTATACAGTACCACACACAATCTGAAGCGCTTCTGTCAAGTACCAATGTGGAAAATATGGCTTAAAACCCAATGTGTAGACCCCTACCACTTTCAAGGCCTACGGATCGCCCGGACCGTGACCTTGACCTTGATCGGTATGCCACCATCAGAACAGGCATAAGCCAAAGTACCTTCATGCCAAATTTGAAGACTAACACTAACGGTGTGGGAGTTATGGCCCCTGAAAGATTTTCGGTTTTCAAGGTCGTACGCCAAGGTCAAGGTCACGACGGCAATATGGTTTGCGCGGATGCCTTCCTCTCATGGTGACACACCAGCACACACAATTTGACGTGATTCTGTCAACCCGTTCGAAAGATATCCTTGGGACAGACAGAAGGAGAAAAAAATGACCCTCCGATTTTCAGGCTCCAGCGATCTTTTTGACCTTGACCTTGACCTTGATCGGTATGCCATCATCAGAACGGGCATAAGCCAAACCACCTTCATACCAAGTTTCAACATCCTATGTTGATCGGTGCCCGAGATATGGCTAAAAATAGATTTTCGGTTTTCAAGGTCGTACGTCAAGGTCAAGGTCACGACGGCAAAATGGTTTGCGCCGATCTCTTCCTATTAAGGAGGCACACCTTCACACAAAATTTGACGTGATTCGGTCAAGCGGTTCGGAAGATATCCTTGGGACAGACAGAAAAGGAAAAAAAAAACCCACAAAAAACAGCCCATCGCAATAGTCCGTCTTGGTGACGGACTAACAAAAACCACAAAAAACCGCACCGACGAATGAGCCCTTCTAGATAAACTCTCACTCACACTCACTCATCCTCTCTGTGCCGTCTGGTGCTTGAGGGATCTCCACCTGACTCTGTCTACTGCTACGTTGGGGGCTGTTGCCAGAGATAGTCCTTTGCCTCTCAGCTCTTTTTCGATCATCCTTCTCCAGGTTTCCTTTGGCCGCCCTCTGTTTCTTTTCCCCTGTGGTGTCCAGCATAGAGCCGATCTGGGTGGTGAGTCCGGTGACATGCGGCAGATGTGACCTAACCACCTCCATCTCCTAGCCTGGATGGTCTCACGCATACTTGCAACTCCTGTTCTGGTGCGGAGGTCTTCGCTTGAGATGGTGTTGGGCCAGAAGATCTTCAGGATTCTTCGCAGACACTTGGTCTGGAACACTTCCAGCTTTCGTGCTTCCAGCATTCTGATCCATACAGGGGAACGCTACTCTTGAAGATTCGAATCTTGGTGTGGATGCTGAGGCCTGTAGATTTCCAGATGGGCTTGAGCACAGCAAAGGCTTGGTTCGCTTTGCTGATCCTGGTGTTGATCTCCTTGTCGCAGTCGCTGTCTGTTGTCATTTTGCTTCCCAAGTAGGTGAGCTCTTGCACATCTTCTATAGGTCTGCCGTTCACAGAGACAGGGTTGTTGTTTGTGACATTCTTCCTCAGGCTCTGGGTTTTCCTGTCATTTACCTTGAGTCCGATGGTGGCAGCTGTTTCAGTCAAGCTGGTTGTCTTCTGCTGGATGTCTTGGTGCCTGTGTGACTGTAGTTCCAGGTCGTCCGCATAGTCCAGGTCTTTCACGACAAAAGTCAAGGTCCATTTTATTCCCCTTCACCAAATAGACATGTTTGCCGCCAGCGCGCCAGAGAGGCAGACAGGGAGAAAGTAAAGGGAGAGTGAGCTCTTCCTTGTTGACAAACTGCCTTCAACTGGAACGCCACCTGGTGTCAACTGATTAGGGCTATAACTCCACCTAAACACCCCATTTTGAGTTGTGGTGCTAAAACCCGTCTCACGCTATTCAACCTTTTAACTGGAAGAACATTCAGTTGTGAACTTCATTCATTTAGCTGTCGAGCCGTGTACCGCCTTCACGCTATCAGCAAGCATTGACTCTTTTCCTACAACTGCCTCAGTGACTTGGAAATAAAAGGTGCAGTCGCCAATTCCTTCAGACCTTGCTTGGAAGAAGTTTTGTACGATCAAAATTTGCATTTCGAGGGTTTCCAATCAGAATGGACTTTTCCACTATTGCTAGAAAATCGAAATTGAAACTTTGAGAGTTTTGTGCGCACTTTATTTAAAAACAACTGATTCAAACTTTTATACGATTAGCTTTACGCGTGTCTCTCCTATGATGTTAATAGGAAGTTTAACCGACCACATGCCTGTGCTTATCACAATATCTCATCAATTAAAACAAGTGTCGGCTATCCCATTCTGGCCCGTTCTCCCTGTCTGCCAGGCTGAGACAACTGCATGTCGGGTTAAAATTCCTAACTCGTTAAAATTCCTAGCTCGCTATACTATAAGTCTATTTGCGGCATTTTGCGACATTGAGCATGAACGACACATTTCACTTTTTTCTGGGGTTAGGGTTAGGGTTAGGGTTAGGGTTAGGGTTAGGTAAATGGTTAAAGTAACGAAAAAGTGAAATTTGTGGTTGTCGCAAATAGTCACTCTCATAGTAGCGAGCTAGGAATTTTAACGAGCTAGGAATGTTAACCTTACACTGCAGACCAGGATGAGTGTAACATTATCTATACCCATTTAGGCAGGCACTGAGGGAGAGGGAAGGGGGCAGAAAGCTAACAGCTGCTTTGGCCCACCAGCCACACTACCATGTCGGCAGGAGGGTTTCTGCTCACTTCTTTTTATCAACAACCTGCCGTTTTGAGTCGGCTGGGGTTGACCCAAGTCAGCGGGATGGGGAACACAGAGGTTGAATGGAACAGTGAGAGTTAGTTTAGAGCCATAAGCAAGATATACCAGTCTGATCCGTCCACATTTTTGTGAGAATGTTACTGTGAATTCGTAAAAGGATTTACCTCCCAATTCCAAAAAGAATTGTTGGATTTTGTTTAACATCGGCGTACAACATAACACATTTTTCCAAAGAAAAAACGTTTCTAAAACAGCCTTTCTTTCTCTGTTTAGGCACCTTCTCCCGTCTCTCTCTCTCTCTCTCTCTCTCTCTCTCTCTCTCTCTCTCTCTCTCTCTCTCTCTCTCTCCCCCCCCCCTCTCTCTCTCTTATTCACTGAAAAATGGTTATGAGAAAAAAGTATATTTAATGTGCATGTGGGCACGCATGCATACACACAATACACACGCACAAGCACACACACATACACACAATGACTCTCTTTCTCTGTCTTTCTCTCCCCTACTCCCCCAGCCCCACACAATCAGTGTGAATTAATAGGCTTGTGGGCACATGCATGCAAATGGATCTACACACACACACACACACACACACACACACACACACACACATGCACACGCATGTTTAAGTAAATTAATCCCCTCCCACCACGTAAACCCACTGGTGCTACCCACACACATAATTATTTGTGCATGCACACACTATGATAATAGTTAATATCATACCAATTGCATGCACATGAAAATGTTGACCTACCAGCTTGGTCACCTGTGTTGTACCTCTTGAGATGGCTGTTTCATTAAACCATACTATTCCCCAGTCCAGAATACTTGTTTCACCAACCAAACACCTATTTGTTGTCTTTATATTACCCTGCGTTTCACTGGATAACATATATTCTTATAAGTTTTCTTTTCTCATTTGAAAAAAAAAAGAAATAGAAAAAACCCCCACAAAAAATTAGATTTAAAGTTTGGGAAATCACACAAGTTGTTTTAAACACACCCACGTTTGTTTTGTTCTGAAGTTTATGGGTTTTTTGTCACAGAATTGTAAGCTATCTGTAAACACGAGCAGGAACAGCAACAGCGTCTTGCATCAAGTTGTTTTAAACACACACACGTTTGTTTTGTTCTGAAGTTTATGGGTTTTTTCACACAATTGTAAGGTATCTATAAACACAAGCAGGAACAACAAAAACAGCAACAGCGTCTTTCACCAAGTTGTTTTAAGCACAAGTTTGTTTTGTTCTGAAGTTTTTTGGGTTTTTTGTACACAACTGTAAGCTATCTTCAAACACAAACAGGAACAACAAAAACAGCAACAGCGTCTTGCATCATGGATCCGACAGTCTTACTCTGTGTCACTCCCTGTGGCAGAATCCTGGACATCAGGCTCATACAGCATGTCTTTGGCTGATGCAGACACTGGCAGGCCTTTGAAGAATGCATGGTGATGGGAGGGGGTGATTCCTGAGGCGCAAAGGGACATTAGGTCCTGCTGTTTGGCCTTGGAGATGGGCAGTTTGCCACTGTAGCACTTAGGTAGTGTCTTCAGAGGTGCTGGTCTGCTTCTTTTGGATGACCCAGTCAGGCGGAAGTCTTCATCTCCAAAATCTGTCTTGAAGAACATCAGGTCCTCCTGGCCTTTGTGCAGCTTGATATTGCGAATGTGCAGCCAGTTGACTTTCTGACCTCCAATGTCGGTTTTCGTGTTTCTGATGAAGGATGCTGACAGCTTCTTGAAGTCAAAAAATGAAGTGTGCTTTAGAGGAATGACTGTGTATTTCTTTCCTCTTCTGGCCATTCGGAGGACGACGTCCCATTCACTTGGCACATGTATTGGTGTATATTTCTTGGCAAGAGATATGGCTGCATGCATGGAATCGCATTCCATCTGGGTATGGCCAGTCTCCAGGTACTTTTGCTGAATGATGTCTATGTTTGGGATTGAGTTTACCGCATGTATCAGGGCGGCAGTGAGGTTCTGATTGCGATTCTGTCCTCCACAGCAGTCAGAATAGATGATCACTTCCCTGACTGTGCTTGACAAGGACTGCAGGTACAGGACCAGACAGGTGGCAATCTCACAGGATCCTCGCCTGCCTTCTGTTTCATCCCAAATGTAACAGGAGCCTTTTCCATCCCCAAGAGAATATACCGTGAAGTTATATACACAGAGTTTTCTCTTGTAGTAGAGCTGGCTGACCAGTCCACAAGGAGCCTGCAGGACTGCCTGGAGGTCAACTGTGACGACGTGTTTTGACTGGTCTTTTGCAGCTGCCTGCTTGTCAGCTTCTTTCTTCTCCCTAGCTTGTTGCTTCCTTTTCTGATGTTCCTGGTACGCCTGTTCCTCACCTTCTGTTGCTGTCCCCTCTGCTTTCCTATTGTGGTATGCTGCACATGTGGAGCACTGGTCTTTTTTGGGTACGTAAAATGAAAGGTTGAAATTTTCGTTGAAGATCTTACTATATTGCCTTGCAGAAACCGGAGAGAGTCCCTCTTTTTTGCATTCTTTTTTGTAAAGTTGATGCATTTTTGTGATGTTCAAATCAGAGGAAAGATATTCACGGTGTGTGTCCTTTCGGGTGTAGTGTGAAGGAACAGCGGGAAATGTTCTGATGTGATTTTTGACTCTTTCAACTGCCCTATCCGGTGTCTTGTTGTGTGGGCGTTTCCTGCCACGACATTCTTGACCAACAAACACGCCATTTTCGCTGTTTCTCAATGCATGTTCCAGGTAGTTGTGACTGATACTTAGTGTAGACGTGAAGAATTTCTTGCAGACGCGTTCACTTTGTCCATCCACTGTAAAGTGATACTGTCTGGATACATGTCTTGTCTTTGAAACAGCTGCATTTGTTACGTCGTCATGGATTGTCTTGGTTTCTTGGTAGTAATGTGTGCACAAACAAACTGCTTCTGTTTCTCATATGAATCTAGTGCATAGAAGGATCGAAATATTTCTTCTCTTTTTCCTTTCAACCTGTCACACTTAATACTGCATTTCGAACAGTCTACTTTTTTCATCTGTTTTGCTGGAACAGGAGTTCCTTTGTCAGATAGATGGTATTTTCCCTGGAGCCGAAGAACTTTCCTTACATTTTTCTTCCAGGTTTCAGGTCGTGCTGTCCTTTTTCTTGTGAGCTGCTTCTTTGGCGGTGTTTTGAAATTCCCTGATTTTCTGGGTGTTTCAGGCAGTGCTGTTGTAACTTTTTCTTGTGGAGAACATCGTTGTGGACTTTGCTGAAGTGAAGGTGAGTGCTGGGATTGCGCAGCTGGTGAATGTTGGCATGAAGACATTGGTTCAACAGGCAGGGAAGCCTGAAGGTTCAGCGGAGATTCACCAGTAGAATTGGTGATCGTTCAGAAGGAAATGATTGTGGAGCTGATGGGCCAGTTGTGTCTGTGTGCACCTGGTGGGGCGGTGGTAATTGTTGAGCTTCAGGCTGTTCTCTGACAGTCTGCATGCCTGAAAGTGACTGATAATCAGATGGACCAGGCTGAACTACGCATGGGTCAGCTTGTGTCAGTGAATATGGGGCCTTTGAGTTGGCCTCAACTGTGCAACTGTTGTAGTGGGGTCCACTTGGGTATTCCAGTAAGGCCAGAACAATCGTGGTCGCTTCATTTCGTTCATCAGGAGAAACTTCCAAGGGATGGACATCAAGGATTGGGTGGATTGGGTTACTTGTGAACAGTCTGACATATCTGCCAGTCCATGACGCAAGAGCCAGAGGAAGCATATCACCAGCATGGTTGCTCCATCGGCCAGGATGGCGAAGCTCAAAAACGTTTGGCATGTATTCCATGTACCTTTCATTGCCATCTTCAGCAAAGGGCATGAGATCAATAAACATACCCAGGTTGTCTTCAAGATAGTCACAGAGGCATTTTCGTAGGTATAATGCTCTGAGAGAGCACAAGACTCAAAAAAGCAATTGCCATCTGATGCCACCTCCACTTGCCGCAATCCATTGGCAGACAGGATATTATCCAAACGTTGCTGGTGCACAGTTTGGTCACTGACCTCTTGTTCTGCCTGTGCCTTGCTCTTGGCAATGGCCTGACGAAGGTCCCTCTCCTTCTTGCTCCGCTTTCTTTGTCTATGGGTCTTCTCCTTAAACACAGGCGTGTCCTCTGGTTGGTATGTAGGGTCACTGCCACTGGAGTCATTGGACAGTTTATGGTGTCTGTAGTGGCTTAATGGAAGGTTGTCACTAGTGTTGAAATCAGAGTCAGCACTTGCGATGATGGGGGATTCCTCTTCATTTTTATTTTTGGAGTCGTTGGACAGTTCATGGTGTCTGTAGTGGCTTAATGGAAGGTAATCACTAGTGTTGAAATCAGGGTCAGCACTTGCGATGATAGGGGGTTCCTCTCGAGACAAAGCACCGTGATTGTCCATGTGAGCAGTCAGGGATGCTGCTAAGCTGAGATAGACGTCATCATCGGACCACTCATCAGAACAGTCCATTGTCCTGAAAAAAAACCATTGAATAACTAGAGCGCTGAAACACTAGAGCGGCCAGCCACACGGCAGCTGTTCCGAAAAGCAGCATTTTATAGCGACAGCATCAATCTCTAGTACTCTTCCTGAGACACATTTACACAAAATTTCAAATGATTCTATTAGATGGTTATGGAGATATAGCCAGGACAGCTCCCACACAAGAAAATGACTCCGATTTTTAGGGTCTACCAGACTTTGTGACCTTGACCTTGACCAGCACACATTGTACAAAAGCACCATAGGCCAAAGCACTGATTATCAAGTTGGAACATCCTAAGTGTAACGGTATGACATATATCAAACGGTCAAATCTGCACATCTTCAGCTCCAGTGACCTTGACCTTTGACTTATGAGACGTTCTATTCAAAGGTATACCGCTTTTGTGACATAACAAGTGAAAAATGAAATTGCGTTTTTTAAGTAAAAAACTATACTGCATGAAAGATAAACATCTCCAGCACACATAATCATGAAAATTTGAACAAGCTAAACCCCAGGAGTTGAGGAATTCATTTAGGGGTAGACCTACCGAAAATACAGCAAAAATAACGTTTTTTCCTTTTTGATGTTATATTGATTTGCTTTGGTACTAAAATGCTTATAATGTCATATATTCTTTTGATATTTCATATGCTATTCTTTCTATCGTGGAGTTTATGCCATTTTGCATTGAGGAAGGATAAATTTACACCAAAACCGTTTGCGTAAAAAAAGTTAGCAAAAATTGAGTATTTTTTCGCCAGTTTAACCAGATAATTGAAAAGCTATAAAAGATATTTTCTTAAAATTGTGTGCACATTTGTAAAACCTAATTACCTGGAAGTGTTTGCGGCTGTTTTGAAAATAATTGATTGCTTTTTTTTAAATTTTATGACATAATTATTGTATTTTTATTTTAATAAATTTTGCGTATATATGCATTAAGTCATAAAACGTGAAATTTGCAACATATGCCTTATTTTCTATGACAATATTATCCAGACATGAGAACCATTTACGTGTGTACCAAAATTCAAAACAATCAGAAAACTTTTTTTTATTCACGATAGGGGGAAAAGTGATATATGCTATTTTTAGTAACTCTAGCAGGTACTTTTTCATTCAATTTTTATGTTGTGGTGACTAATATAATTTTCAACCTTATCAAATATTTTGTATGTTTTTTGTCTGTATTTGACTTTCAGGCTTAATTTGTGATAATGTAAAGGGATAGATATATCTTTATCATAAAGTTTATGACCCCTGATAAAGTAGGCCTTACCCCTTACCGCTAAAGTCATACACCAAAAGCTGACAAATGAGTTGATTTGCTGCAAACCTGACCTTATACTTGAAAACGGATTTTAGTTGTAACTAATTACAGTATAATTATTAATAATAATAATAATAATAATAATAATAATAATAATGGGTATTTTCATCGTGAGTTGATTTGCTGCAAACCTGACCTTCTACTTGAAAACGGATTTTAGTTGTAACTAATTACAGTATAATTAATAATAATAATAATAATAATAATAATGGGTATTTTTATAGCGTGATACCCCGTACTAGGCTCATCACGCTTTACAAAAAAAAGAAGAAGAAGCAAATCACACAGGCGTAACATGCCCTGTAAAGGTGGTCAGGCTGCCGCTCTGTTTCCCACTAAACCTACACCCCCCTCTCCCCCCCTGCTTTTTTTTCTTATTTATTTATTTTGGGTGTGTGTGGGGGGGGGGGGGGGGGGGGAATTCTCCGTCCTCTCGGCCTGGGAGGGCACATATAGGACATTTGTATTCATGCAGGTGTGTTTATTATTACGTATGTTTATTATTTTGTACGCTTTTAAAATACATCATTTTAAAGAGCGGCCAGAAGTGTAGCCTCGATTTGAAGTGCGACAATTTTGGACCGACAGACCGACAGACCGACTGAACGACAAAGTGAGTTATAGGTTTGTGGCTTGAGCCACAAACAATAAACATACGTAATACAGACACTACAACAGACACGACGAGTATGCGGTGCTTCTTTTGATGAGTATAAGTAGGATACATAGTTTTAAATGTTTTCCAAAAGATATGAAAAGTTACGAAATGGTGCAGAGATAACATTCTGGTTTACAGATTAAAATTATTGAAAAGCCAGGGGAGGTGACTCATGGTTGGAGTGGTAAAAATAGACCGCGTGCCACAAACTATTGCGATTTCGCGCTTGTTAATGAAAAAGGTGGTCTGAATGCTCTCTCTCTCTCTCTCTCTCTCTCTCTCTCTCTCTCTCTCTCTCTCTCTCTCTCTCTCTCTCTCTGTAATGTTGGTATTGATTGTCCACTAAGCAAAGGTTCGCCTGAAACGGAAATACATTTTGTAATAATTTGCCCTAAATATTTAGTAAGCCTACTTAGAGAACAATGGATCCCTAAAAAATATTACAATCATCCTTCTGCTTTTAGGCTAGTTTTGCTAATGTGTAACTGATGCACTTAGAATTCGTAATGAAACAATGTGATATTTTCTGCTATTATCTTGATACTGCTTGTTATGTTTATCTCTTTGAATTGTGAAGTTTTCTCATTGTTACCCTTTCCCACATGACTTCCCACATGACATGGACAATTGTTTCTGTCTCTCTCTGTCTCTCTCTCTCTCTCTCTCTCTCTCTCTCTCTCTCTCTCTCTCCATTATATGGATTAATGAGTAGGCCTACCCGCCATCCGATTTGTGATGATCTTATTATATTAATGTTTACAACAAAATATCGTGTGCATGCGTTAAACCCTCACCATTTTCCCCAGTTTGGAATGACTGTGAGGCCCTTGGCCTAAACATTCAGACTTCAGCCCTCTCTGTCTTTTTGTCTTATCTCTCACTCACTCATACACACACGCGCGCGCATGTACGCACACACACACGCGCGCGCGCTGCGCGCACGTACACACGCACACACACGCGCGTGTTCGCACAAGTTCATCCTCATGCGAGCGGCACACGCACACAAACACATACATAGAGTGACACACACACACACACACACACACACACATGCGTGCGCGCACACACACACTCGCACGCACACACATTCACACACTGTCACACACACACACATAAACACACATACACACACGCGTGCGCGCGCGCCCGCGCGCGTGTTCGCACACGTTCACCCTCATGCGAGCGGCACACGCACACAAACACACACATAGAGTGACACACACATGCGTGCGTGCACACACACACACACACGCACGCACACACATTCACACACACACACACACACGCGCGCGCGCGCGCGTGTTCGCACAAGTTCATCCTCATGCGAGCGGCACACGCACACAAACACATACATAGTGACGCACACACATGCACGCGCGCACACATTAACACACATTAACACACTGTTGCACACACACTGTCACACACACACACACACACACACACACACACACACACACACACATTCACACACTGTCACACACACACGCACACGCACACGCACACGCGCGCGCGCGCGCATGTTCTCACAAGTTCATCCTCATGTGAGCTGCACACGCACACAAACACATACATAGAGTGACACACACACATGCGTGCGCGCACACGCACACACACACGCATGCACACACATTCACACACTGTCACACACACACACACAGACACACACACACACACACACACACACACACACACACACACACACACACACACACACACACACACTCACACACACACACACACACACACACACACACACACAAATATATATATACACACACAAACACCACGCGCGTTTAAACGCGCACCGAAGTTGGTAGATCTAGAATTTACAGGCCTAGGTTTTGAAGCGACAATCATGACGTCGTTTCGATGGTATCTCTGTCACCAAAGGCAGTACTACGTACATTTTTCCATCTTTCTGGCTTTTTCGTCATCGACACAGTTTAACAGGCATGTTACGTTATTTTTTGTGATCTTCTCCACGATTTACCTAACTGCAAACTGGCTTAGCTTGCACTGCGGTCACAAAAAAAACTGGGTTTTTTGCTTCTGTTAGGCATTACAAAAACTAACGCCACGTCAGCTCTCTGCATAAGATATCTCCTTGCAAAGCAAAATAGTTGATTTTATCCATTAAAACAAGGTAAGATGATTAAATCAGACATCGTATATACATTTCAGTTCAGTTTGGTGTTTGTATTAACTCATAGAAAGGCATAACCCAGTAACGCGTTTGAAGAACAGATCTAACGCCGTGCGATACCATCGACTAACGTTTGTAATTCGTCCGTTATTTACCAAACCAAACGACTTTATAGTAGAATGCAAGCGTGTAGACAGAGACACACAAACTATACACCGGATTTTGACAGCTTCCATTGTTTTATTTCAGCACATGATTTCCCTGTTCTATTAATTTCAACACCCCCGTACTGCATGTCACAAAATGACAGCCTTAAATCACCTTGATTTTTCACAATTCAATCTCTAAACTAATATATATTACACGTATGAACTTGTTTTTAACCATACAGGTTGCCCACAGTCTTGTGAATGTAGGAAATGTTAATTGAAATTATTATTATCTATAGTTTGATTTATACACATGTTTCAATTTTCTACCCTTCTGTGGCATACCTTTGAATAGAACGACTCATGACTTTCATCGTCAAACTTGTCCTAGATATTCTGATTACCTATCTGCGTGCAAAATGTAAAGGTCCTATGTCCCTCCGTTCAAGCCTTATTGTGGTAAAGAACACATAAAGAAACAAACACACATTCAGACTAATCTGAAAACAATACCAGCTATGGTTTCAGCGGCTGGTAATAATGCCCCCCCCCCCCCCCTCCCCACACATACACACACATGCGTGCACGCATACACACACACACACATATTCAAACTCTTCCACTCACACACACGTGCACATTACACATACACACATAAACGCTTGCAATGCATGCACACACACGCACATGTGCGTGCGTGCGCACGCACACGCACACACACACACACACACACAAATATGCGCCAGCACACGCGCACTTACACACACACTTACTTAACAGATTAAAATAATACTTACACGAGAATGCTTAGACCACCTCTTTCCTTTTAGCTGTGCGAACAGTAATGAAGCAAGCAGAACTGACACGGATGCAACACAGGAAATTTACATCAACACTGCCAGAGGAGGTCAGGCCAACATGGGGCACTTTCTGATAGACCCAAGCCGACCCTAGCCATTGTTTTGTTTATACACTGCAGCCATCCCTCCATAGTGGAGCAGTGTCAGCTGTCTTACAGACAGACAGATAAGGTACCAGTGGCTTCCCTCTTGGCCCTGCCGAAGTGATGTTTTAGCAGATATCCCTTTCAGCAGGGCCTTCAGTCTAATATCATGCAAGTTACTGAGGGATGTATTGGGACAGGTGTAGCCTAAATGTTCCATAATAGCATGATTTGATTTAATTATTTCTCAGTAGTCCATTTCAGTTTTGTCAATAACTAAAAGAAACAATAAAGATATTAAAAAATGGACATCATCATGACATAGGGGAAGACGGGGTAAAAAGCGCATGGGCGGGTAAGAAGCCCACCCCAATTATCTCATGAAATAAAGAAAATGTCAGTCAATTTTGCCCATGAGACGAATGCTAGACATTAACGCTCGTCTCATGAGCAAAATGAGACTGAAATTTGCTTCATTTCATGAGATAATTGGGGTGGGCTTCTTACCCGCCCATGCGCTTTTTACCCCGTCTTCCCCTACCCAGCCGTTTAATAAATTAGTTTCATGTAAAAAGTGAAAATGTGTAAAAATTCGAGATGGTCCATTCTGGTTGGAAACCCTCGATTTGTGATCTCTCTCTCTCTCTCTCTCTCTCTCTCTCTCTCTCTCTCTCTCTCTCTCTCTCTCTCTCTCTCTCTCTCTCTCTCTCTCTTCTTCCAGCTCATTGACAATGAGTAGAAATATGAGGTTAATTAATGCGTGCGCGTGTGTGCGTGGGGGGGGGGGGGGGTAGGGTAGGGGTGCGGGGGTGGGGATGGGTGGGTGGGGAGGGGTGGATGTTAGTGTGTTGTGTTATTATTATATGCATTGCGGTTGTTTTTTATATGAATGATATTCATTCTCTAATGTATTCGTTTGATAGAGATGTATGGTGAAGATACATGAGCTAGTCTGTTAGAAATGTTTGTATGAATGGTGAGTGAAATGCGCACCGAGTCGCTTAGCAAGATTATGCGCTATATAATCAATATTATTATTATTATTATTATTATTATTACTAGCGCAACGCCTAGTACTGGCAACGCACCGTACTGGTAACGCCACGTACTGGTTTCGCCACGTTTCTGAACCGATTCGCTTCCGGTTTGGCACACCGGTAGTCACCGTCTCCGGTCATCTACCTACCAAATGCGAAGGCAATCGGTCCAGAAACGCCGGAGATACGGGCGCCGAGAGTCCGGCAGATACGCGTTTCGCGCATTTACTGAACCGCGCAAATGACACGGCCGCCTCGGTTGCCGTTGCCATCGCCCCGTTAGGGCTCACAGCAAATTTGAAGCGATTCGGTCAAAAAACGGCGGAGTTATAAGGCCCGTTTTGTGTTTCACACACACACACACACACACACACACACACACACACGGACACTTGGCTTTTTACTATATGATTATTATTATTATTACTATTATTATTATTATTATTATTATTATTATTTATCACTGACTAAACTTTCTTAGCCCCCTTGTTGTTGTATTGTTGGCTCACCCTGGCTAAAAGACTCCAGGGATCATCCCAGCAGCGGAAGCACTTGAACACTATCGGGCACAAGTGCATCAGCTGCGGATGAGAACATTGCGTGCGTGTGAGCGTTTTTGATTACCCCGCCACGTGAGCAGCCACACTCCGTCTTCGGTGGATTTTGGAGAATGATAATGTTATGCTAGGAGCTTGCCACGGCTAAAGACAATATCCGCATAATTATGCATAGCAAAGCAACATTTTGAAGTAGCCTTGGTGTTCTAGCCTATGTCAATTGGTCTGACACAGCCTTAAGCGAAGGCGGCTTAGTCATCTTGCAGCGGCACGGTATGCCGTCCTGCTTCAGCCTGAATTGGGTTCTGACGTCTAGCAATACTATGAATACTAAATCCAGCATTTCATGAATACTGATTAACTAACATGACTTTAACACTGCTTCCATCCTACCCTAGGCCTAAATAGCCTATAGGGCCTATTTTATACTCGTTAAATCATTCTATGAATAGGGTAGTAATTCCATCGTTCCATCTTAATGATCTCCTGTCTACGTCCTTTTATCAATACTTATTGTGATAGATTAGCCTATGGATTATACGCAAAAAAGCGCTGTTCGGATTCAGATTTGCACGCACGTAAAAGGCGCTGTTTAGCTTCGGATGCACGTGCGCACGCACGCACACACCACACACACACACACTCATGCATTCCTGTGTTTTAGGCGTAACTCTTCAATAAACACACATAGAAACATAGGGCCTACACGCACGCGCATGCACATGCTCACACAAAATTATGCATACATGCATGTAGACACATGCAATCATTAAAATACCATATGCATATGCACACGCGCGATCACACACACACACTAACACATATACTAACACACACACACACACATACACACACACACACACACACACACACACACACACACACACACACACACACACACACACACACACACACACGAACGAACGAACGCACGCACGCGCACACATACACACACACACGCGCGCACACACACAAATTATGGTCGAATAGTGCTGAGGAAGCTGTTCATGCTAAAGGTCGAATGTTACAGAATGTCAGGTTCCATCATACGTCTTACGATTCCGATAACCAATAAGTGAATAACACGAAACATTAAAACTGGAATAGATCAATCTCTCTCTCTGGAAAATGGAAATTGGAAAACTGATATGAAAGGACATGTATTGTTTCGAAAACAAGATTGATTATATGAACTTAGACCGTGTGTGTATGTGTGTGTGTTTTTGGGGGGTGTTTTGTTGTTGTTGTTTTTTTGTTTTTTTTTGGGGGGGGGGGGGGGGCTGTGTGTGTAAAAGGAGAAGCATGGGTGTGTTTATGTGTGTCTGTGTGCGCAAATGAGTGGTGGGTGTGTGTGTGTGTATGTGTCAAGTCAAGTCAAGTCAAAATTTTATTTCCAGATGGAACATTGAATAAGCAAATAATATACTTTTTTTTAAAAAGTATGTGTGTGTGTGTGTGTGTGTGCGTGTGCGTGCGTGTGCGCGCGCGCGTGCGTGTGCGCGCGCGCGTGCGTGTGCGCGTGTGTGTATGTGTATGATTGTGCGTGCGTGTGAGCGAGCGTGTGCGTATGGGTGGATTAGGAGGGAGGTGCATTTTTATTGCGCGCGCGCGTGTGTGTGTGTGTGTGTGTGTGTGTGTGTGTGTGTGTGTGTGTCAAGTGTGTGTGTGTGTGTTTGACTTTGAAATCAATGTATTTTGTTCTATATACCATGTGCGTATAGCTTAATAACGTATTTCTTTTTTTCCCCTCCGCATTGTAAATAATGTAAACCTATTTTGTTCTAAGACTTAATTGTGATCTGTGTTTCTATCTTTTCGACGACGAAAATGGAGTTTTACGTCCTCTTGGTCTATATTTTCCACGAAAATGGAGTTTTACGTCCTCTTGGTCTGAATCAGACACATATGGGACATTTGTAAATACAAATATGGTGGGAACAATACTGGAGGCAATGCCCGGAGGCAGTACGAAACCAGGAAAGTCCTGATTTTTTTAAAATTAATACAGATAGGTGTAGCGGTGACCACGTCGTGTTTTTTGTTTTTTTGCTTATACATAATGTAGTATTTATACCATGTGCGTAGAGCTTCCTAATCGTATTTCTTTTTTTCCCTCATTGTAAATAATGTAAACCTATTTTGTTCTTTATATCTTTTATGATCTGTGTTTCTATCTTTTCATATATAATCAGTGTTTATGTACAATGCTTTGTTTATTTTATTTTATTTGTCTTGTGTGTACGTGTACTCATTGCTTGCAGTGTTTAGCTCAATGTTTAATGTACAGCGCTCTGAGCTCCCTGCAAAGGCAGTAGTGCGCTTTATTATTATTATAATTATTATTTATTATTATTATTATTAAGAGAGAGAGAGAGAGAGAGAGAGACAGAGACAGAGACAGAGACAGAGACAGAGACAGAGACAGAGAGACAGAGAGAGAGAGAGAGAGGGGAAGGCACACACAGATGTCTTATCCAGCATACTCGGTTCGATCGTTACGTTTCACGCAGAACAGTGCTACAGTGGAACCTCCCTTATAAGACCTCCCATTATAAGACTCCCTCCCACATTAGACCTACTTCTCTGAGACATCGCCCCTCTTTGTAAGTATCATACTTACCTCCCTTATAAGACCTCATTTTGGATGATTTTTGAAGGTCTTATAAGGGAAGTTTCACTGTATTTTCACTTTCAATGCAAGGTGTGTTCCAGTGTCACCTTCGTGTTGTGTTGTCATGGCAACTTCAGCAGCATTGCTAATGTGCGCG
>CM065683.1:64233948-64313948 GCA_017654935.2 Phymorhynchus buccinoides | reverse complement strand
ACAACTGTGTTATAGACCATTCATCAAGAAATGTTGTGAAAAAAACTGCATTGAAATACATGCAAAACTTCGCGAGATATTAGCGATTATGTGTTTCGGGGTTTGAACCCCGTAACTGGCGCGACCTTGACCTTAATGTAAAACTAAATACATCAGTGGATAGCTAGCATCTTGGCAAACTAGCATACCAAATTTGATGATGATACACTGAATAGTTTTTGAGAAAAACGGACGAATAGCCGGACGGACGGAGGCATGCCGGACGGACGGACACCGGACGGACGGACGGACCAGACAAAAACAATAGCTCCCCGAACCTTCGGCTCGGGGACCAAATCACACATCTCCAAATAAAACCCATACTCACACAAAAGACGTCGAACATTTGAGACCCAATATCAGAGACAGAGAGAGGGAGCACTGAGCGATGTTTTTATTTCGTCAGGCCCCCAGACCCTAGAAATAAGGTAAAAGTTAACTTTAAACTAAAAACAACATATAAAACACATATAACACATACTTTAGTCAGTTTTCTTTCTTGAGACTGTCGAGATCTGAGAGAGAGAGAGAGAGAGGGGGGGGGGGGGGGGGGGTAAAGTTCATGGCCAACATCGTTCCTGGGTCGTGACCCAAAGAGGTCAGGAACTCTCAAACTTATCTTATGCCTAAATTTGTGTAATTATCAGGGTCATAGATTGTCAAGGATATAGTATATGGTTGTGTTTATATTTATAACTGTTTATTTTTTTTAAACTCAAGTACAGCACGTTTGAAAAGAAGAAACCTACTGGTATTTGTTTTGTAACAAACGGTGCAGAGAGTAGTTTCAGACGCCATTTTATTCCAGAAAAGAAAGTTTGTGTTTTGATTTGGCCATTTATTTTGTTTTCCTTCCTTTTGTTTCATGTGAATGTAGGTGTGTCTTTGTTCCGTTTGTTAATTTAGAAAAATGAATTATTATTGTACACAACAGAACCATCAAAAGGCATACAAAAGATGGTGTTGGTTGTCACCCGCAAGAAGATGTACACAATTCACAAAGTTTCACAAAAGTGACAAACTTGGTGAAACACTCAAACAGTCTGAGAGAGGTTTTCTTTTTGTTTTTATGTGGTGCTTGTCGCAGTCAAAAGTGTAGCTCGTGCAAATCTGCCGCTCGCTAATGAGAGTGTATTTGCGACATTGAGCATGAACCACAAATTTCACTTTTTTGTAGGGTTAGGGTTAGGTAAATGGTTCAAGTAAAGAAAGAGTGACATTTGATTTGTGGTTGTCGCAAATACACACTCATAGTAGCGAGCGGCAGATTTGCACGAGCTACACTTTTGACCGCGACACACACACACACAAAATAACACACGTCGATAACACACACACACGTCATATGTACACAGACACACACACTGACATGCGCAGGAGGCGCCGTGGCCGGTTGGTTAATAATAATAATATGGTTAGGGTCGCTCGCGTAATCCAACGGGTTTGCGAGTGCACTGGTTCGAACCCAGCTGGTCACAGTGTTGTATCCTTGGGAAAGATACTTCTATCTTCTGGTCCTTCTGATGAGACCTAAAACTGAGGTCCCGTGTGTGAACGCATGCACAAGATCTTGCATGCACGTTAAAACCCATTCCACTATTCGGTACGAGTAGGCTGTGTGTGCCGGTGGAATGGATGACATGAACTCACAAGGCATGCATCCTGTGCGCCAATAGCAGTCTAAACGGATACTTTGAGCATGGGGCAGGATAAACATCCCCAATCGGAAGAAGAAGAACGATATAACACACACAGTGACACACTGACATGATATGTAAACACACACACACACACACACACTAATATCCGTAAACACATACACATAGTTTGACAAATGACAGTCAAAATTTAGGGTCTGGGACCCTCAATGGCCTCATCCAGCCAAATATATCAGCAAGATTGAGAGGGTTCAATGCCGTGCAACTTGCTGGGTAGTTAATCGCCATCAACAAACATCTAGTGTGGACAACATTTTTTTTTTCTCCAAATAATTTGTACAGGTGCTGTTTTGAGAATGGATCTGGTGGTTACCATTGCAATTGGTGTGCTGGCCACCGTCTTTCTTGGAGCACTGGTCGCCTTGGTGTTTGTGTGTCGACATCGCTGCCGCAGCTCAGATCTAATTAGCCAGCAGCATAAGGATGCTAGGTGAGTGAAGCAGCCGGCCCCAGCTTAGTTGTTGATCAGGGATTCGGAGACCACGCATAGAAAAGTGTAGTCCGAGCATTAGTAAAGTCTTGTCCTAGTTCAGTTGGTGGTTGCCTCTTGGGGGCCTAATTATATCATGTAGATTTGTCTTTGTGGACTGCTAGTTTCAGGTTCTGCAGCCTGACAAATCAGGGTGTGGCTGCAAAGATGGTCGGAATGAGTGGTGTGGCAGCAACACTACTTTTCTAAAAGGCTGTGTGCAGTAATTGTGTTAACTGGTAATCACCTGTAAAAACTCAAGGCAAAACCAACATACTGAAAAATATTTGACCTATCAGTCCCAGGCAGGGCTCCCCATTTTGTTTGACCATAGAGGGCATTTTCACCCCCAGGAAGCAGCTATAGAGGGTCTCTTCACCCCCAGGGTGAACTTATAGAGGGTGAAAAATCAACCAGTCTAGAATGATCAAGTACTATCATGACCTGACCTTCACCTTGTGCTAATGCCTCTGAAGTGTTTCAAGTGATGGAGTTTTTTTTCCTTTCTAACCCAATGTTTGTCCTGTCTATTTATGGAAGACGGGACCGGGGTTATGTGAGCGAATGGAGGGGGGGGGGGGGAAGGTAGAGAGAGAGAGAAAGAAAGAGAGAGAGCGCCATTCAGATAAGGCTGACATTGACAAGAGCTTTTAAAAGAAAAACATTTCACACTGCACACAACGCAGTCACCCAAAGGAAGGAAGGAAGAAAGAAAGGAAGGAAGTTGAGGGCTCCATTGGACTTAGCGAGTAGAGGGGTGGAAGAGGAAGGGTCTTTATCTTCTAACCTAAACAGACAGCAGTGGTACCAGACTTGTAAACTTTGGGCTGACATGCCTAATTGGTCTCATGGGTCTGCAGTAGACCGGCTTTGGCTTTTCTCGTTGAGTGAAGCACTCGGCAGATTTATAGTGCGTCTAATAACCCTCAAGTAGTAATTATAGTGTGTCATTTCACCCCCAGTACGAAGTTTTAATGCGTCTGTCACGCACATTTGACGCACAGACGCACAGAATGGGGAGCCCTGCCAGGGACTCGCTGATACATTATTGCTAGGACTGATAAATTGATTTAACAGAAGCTTACTGGTTGACATTACAGATTACTATAGCCTGTAGAAAGGGCCAATGAGAGCTGTACTTTATATTTTCTAGAGTGTTGGAATATCATGGTACAGCTTAGTCTTTCATGGAAGACTATATCTCTAACTAGGGGGCATTTGCACTGGCTCTAGACTCTAGTGCTACAGGCAATGGGATTGGTTGGCCTTAGGGGACCTTCCCCAGCGCCAACTCTCGTCCTCAAATCCATTTGGCCGAGAGTGGGGATGTACCCTGGGCAAGGCTTCTCCACTATAACCAAATTGTAGCCCAGCTTACCGGAATAGCAGTTGCCCCCTCTGCTATCTGGCAGTCATTGTCGGAAACGACAGACAGGCAACAACACTCAACAGCAACAACAACAAGAAGTTTGATATTATTGTGGCTTTCACTGGTTTTGACACTGGTTGCTTGGGGGATTTGTCGCTAATGGGACTGGTTTTCCAAATTCTAAGCATGATCACTGTGTAAATTTGTGTGCTAGTTTATCAGGTTTGTGTAACATTACTAACAAGGATTTGGGCTTTTAAGACTAAATTGTGCTTTCTCGGATCAGGGAATGACTGAGTGAAATGGAAACAATTAACAAACGAAACTTTTCTTGTTTTTGTTTCCTGCATTTTATTTCATTATTTTGCCCTGTAAAGACAAAGTCATTTAGAATCGCAAGCAAAACCCAGGACACAGTGTTTTATTAAGAATCTGAAGCATAATACATTGTATGAAATGTGAGAAAAATGTGCATGGCTGCTTGATCATGTGCAGGCCTGATGTCCAGCTGATTGGGGGGTCCTCGGAAGGTCTTCAGCAGCCTGTGTCTGATGTTGAACTGGATGATGTGCCATTCAATCCCAGACTGCAGGAGGTGCTCAACAATGAGCAGTGGGTGGATGATGCTACGTGAGTATTCATAATCATATGATCACTGATAATATTTGCCTTTTGAATTTAGTTGACACTTTGACTTTCATTTTTTGGTTATATCACTTTACATTAACCTTCAGTGCCTAAGACGTAATATGTCCTCTATAGCGCTTCAGTACTTGCCACCGACGTATATATACGTCGCCGCTAGGTAGCGATATTGCAGCGTTCAAAAATTGATGCGGCAAACCGGCGGCGCATGTGCAAGTAGTAGGCGGCAGTGAAGGGGCTAACTCTCAGTCCATGTGAGTCTACAGGTCTGTCAGTGTTGGCTCTTGTTTATCAGTTTTGTGTGTTTATTAATTGCATTGACCCACTGCCTCGAGAGGCACAGGTGACTGCTCAAGGCCTACCCTGAGAGGCCTCCAGCCATGTGATATATTTTTGATACAAGAATTGCTGGGCTTTCAAAGAATTTTAAAACTGGTTTTGCATTGGTGAAGTGAAAGTGTCCCTGAGAGCTTTTTCTCAAACATTTTTTTAATGCTTTGTTCATAAATTATGACAAATATGCCGACACATGGATTGAGAGTTAATGTAAAGTGATATAACCAAACAAAATAAAAAAGGGGGGGTAGGAAAACAGGGAAAAAGGGGGGGGATGGAAAAAAATAAAAGGAACAAGGAAAAAAGGAGGAAAGGAAGGAAAAAAGAAAAGAAAGGGTTAAAAATGAAGGTGGAAGTGGTGGTGGGTTGCACGATGAGTGAGCAAGATAGTGGAGAGCGGATGAATGATTGGGTGTGGTGTGAGAGTTACATATTTGTTAATGTAAATTTATGTTTCATACTTTTATTTAATATTTTTATTTTACACGGTGGAAGACAAGTTTCCATGTGCGTTGTACAATGCCAATGGACAGTAAAGAAACTTATGACTTATGACGTATGACTTATTTTAAATCCATTTCAGAATAGAATCTAGTTTGAAAACCTGACATTTAACGCAAAATTTTCAGTTGCAGAACTTAAGCTCCGAAATGTATTCATTTTCACAATGCTAAATTATTGTTGTGTGTGTGTGTGAGAGAGAGAGGGAGAGAGAAAGAGAGAGAGGTAATGTTTGTCGTTTCTGGTTGCTTTCATGAAATCCATTTCAAATCATTAAACTGCTATAAAAATGATTACAGAGGAACCTCCCTCATAAGACACACCCCCCCCCCCCCCCCCCCCATTATAAGACTCCCTCCCTTTTAAGACCTACTTCTCTGAGACATTGCCCTTCTTTGTAAGTATTAAAATTTCCTCCCTTATGCAACTCCCTCCCATTTTGATTTAAGACCTCATTTTGGATGGTTTTTGAAGGTCTTATAAGGGAGGTTCCACTGTATTTTCACTTATTGTTCAGGGGTCTGATACCGCACTGCCTATCCATCCTGAAGACGTGTCGCCACCTGACGGAGAAGCTGGTGGGCATGACCATGGGCAACGCGCAGAACATCAGCACCCAGGAGACCCAGACAGACCTAGTCACCATCGCCAGGCGCATCTCACCCCGGGTGGATGAGGTGGTCAAGTCTATGTACCCGCCCCTGGACCCCAGACTACTGGAAGCCAGGTAGAAAGCACACACACACAAACTATCTTGCCGTTTGCGAACTGTGTGTATATGTGTGTTTGTGCAGAGTTCTTTTTTTAACTGTATTTTGTAACTTTATTTTGTTATAGTACATGTATTAGTACTCTCAGCATACCTGTGTCATCCATTCACTACGGTCATTGTTAAGGGGCAGCCACACACATACGAATCGTATCTGAATACGATTGCGATTTTGAGGATGTGAGTCCTGAATCATGTGAAATTCATGTATTGGGTCTACTTGAGTACCGTAATTTTTGGACTGTAAGGCGATATTTTTTTCTCCAGTTTCGACCTATGCGCCTAATAAACGAGGGCGCCCTATTAGTGAACAAAATCGTGGGAAGAGAGGCAACGATTGCCATACTCCGTACAGTCTACTGTGAGTCACAACATCGAAAGTGGCAGTGAGTCGCCGATACGACGAATACTCATGTTAAAATGCTTCAAAATGATCATCCGAGATACCATCCAACAGATGCCACAACCCTTCATTGGATGTAAAAAGCATCGTTGTAAAGCTTAAGATGCCATAATTCTACCAGTTTTCACGAAGAAAAGTCCAAACACAACAACCGGAAGTCGCAAAAACGAAAGTTTCTATTATTTGAATAGCAGAATTACTTTTAGACAGAAGTGTTTCACGTGATTCATGACCTACATCATCAAAATCGCATCGCATTCAGGTGCGATTCGTATGTGTGTGGCTGACCCTTTAGTTTGTTGTCTTCCTTCACCTTGACAAAGTCTTTTCTAAGACGAAAATTTGGTTTTCCTTGTTTTGTTTTACATAAATACAGAAATCATCTTTTGTGTATTCTAGTAGCGTTGTGGTCATTTTTGTTTTGTTTGTTCAATCATACAACTTTATTTTTCATGTAAACAGTCTCTTGTTGCACTTGACATTAGGCAAACAGATTTTCTGCTCTGGGTTTTAGTTATGCAATACAATACAATTCATTACAGTACAAATACAATGCAATAAAATATCAATACAAATTTACAATGCAATACAATACAATACAACGATCCAATGCTGTGCAATACAATACAAAACAAAGCACTACAATTCAATCCCATCCAAACCAGTCCAGTAAACAACAATGTGTGAATCTGATTATTATTTTTTATTTTCAGGAACAAAACATCCAAAGCATGAAAGATACTTAGTGTAAAATACAAACTGAAATTCGCCTTAGCATAGCTATACAGCTGTGTCAGACCAATTGGCAATAGCTAGAACACCAAGGCTACATCGATATGTTATGTTCTGCATAGTTATGCGGGATCGTCTTAAGCCATGACAAGCTCTTAGCATAACGTCATCAGTCCAAAATCCTCCGAGGTTGGAGTGTGGCTGCCCTCGTGGCGGGGTAATAAAAAACGGTCACACACGCAATGTTCTCATCCCAAGCTGGTGCATTTCTACCATAGTGTTCAAGTGCTTAGGCTGTTGGGCCGATCCCTGGAGTCTAACCTCTTCACTGCCCCATGACAGATATTTCCGTCATTATTTCTTGTAGGATTGTCCCACTGAAAGCCTCCATGCAGGGATGTACCATTGAATTCATATCTTTAACCCCTTCACTGCCCCATGACAGATATTTCCTTCATTATTCCTTGTAGGAATGTCCCACTGAAAGCCTCCATACAGGGATGTACCATTGAGTTCATATCTTTAACCCTTTCACTGCCCCATGACGGATATTTCCGTCATTCTTTCTTGTAGGATTGTCGCACTGAAAGCCTCCATACAGGAATGTGCCATTGAATTCATATCTTTAACCCCTTCACTGCCCCATGACGGATATTTCCGTCATTCTTTCTTGTAGGATTGTCGCACTGAAAACCTCCATACAGGAATGTGCCATTGAATTCATATCTTTAACCCCTTCACTGCCCCATGACGGATATTTCCGTCATTCTTTCTTGTAGGATTGTCCCACTGAAAGCCTCCATACAGGGATGTACCATTGAGTTCATATCTTTAACCCCTTCACTGCCCCATGACGGATATTTCCGTCATTCTTTCTTGTAGGATTGTCCCACTGAAAGCCTCCATACAGGAATGTGCCATTGAATTCATATCTTTAACCCCTTCACTGCCCCATGACGGATATTTCCGTCATTCTTTCTTGTAGGATTGTCCCACTGAAAGCCTCCATACAGGGATGTACCATTGAATCATATCTTTAACCCCTTCACTGCCCCATGACGGATATTTCCGTCATTCTTTCTTGTAGGATTGTCCCACTGAAAGCCTCCATACAGGAATGTGCCATTGAATTCATATCTTTAACCTTTAGCACCCTGCATTTTTTCTGACGTTCCGTACTCTGCCTCTCCATTCTTTTTGAGGTGGTGAAAAACGCTTACACCCACTTGATTAAAAATGCTCTAATTTTCTCTGCGTGTTGTGTGCAGACTTGATTATTGGAATACTAATAAAGAGATGATTGAGGAAAGTTTTGATATCATGTATTTTGTTGTCCGTGTATGTTTTGTTGTTGAAAAAAAAAGAAAAGAAGCGAAATCAACAAAGCGAAAGTGTTGACTTACTGTTTCGGCACGGTCGGAATGAGTGCCGTCTGCTTCAAAGTTCGCCCACTGACTAATTAACTCATGTCTAAGATCCCTTTAACGAAATAACTCACGGAAATATCATTAAGAATATTATGAAAGGCAAAATTTTCTTTGAATTCAACCTAGTAGTCAAAATGGGTTCCGAATCACAATCGCGGCTTGAATTGATATCGGATCGTCTTCATCGAGTCACACCGACATCGGCTACCCCCCCTTCTACTGCATTACGATCTTCTATCACCCTTTCACTGTCGATATCCGACCTAACAAAGCCTAAGAATTCATGATTTAAACAAACATCGACGCTAATTTCCAGTAGGAAGCTTCGCCAACACGAAAATCCGCCATATTTGATAGTGAACTTTACTTTCTGACCGATCAACACTTTGAAAAATTCAATACAACAACTAAAAAAACAAATGGCGGCTTGCCGGAAGAGAAGCAAGCAGCCGAGCCTCGTTCTGAAGCTAAAGTGAGGTAGTTTCGATTATTAATAACAGAAATAAGGTCCTCGAAGCATTGGTTTGGGGGTACCCCTCTCTGGGCGACACAGGGCGCCTGCAGTTGCAGGGGAGAGAATCTGCTCGGCGACACAGTGCGCCTGCAGTGTGCTAAAGGTTAATTAATACTTTTGAATGGTTAGGCAACTTTTAATTATTCAACTGCTAGATTTTAATTTATTTAATAAGTAGCCTCTCTATGAATTCAAAATGGCCGTTAAGCCAGGGTACGACAACAACAACTACAATGTGTGGTTATTGTGGCAGGTGCACGGCCCTTGCCCTGTCAGTCAGTCACCTGGTGATGGTCACCAAGAACGCCTGCCACATGTCCGGCGTGCTGGACTGGATTGACCAGTCACTGGCGGATGTGGAGGACCACTTGAGGGTCAGTCAGTGGTCATTGCAGCTTGGTCGGAATTTGAGCAATATGAAACTTTTTCATATCTTAATGCATGAGTTGAAAAGGTTTGCTGATTTGTCTTAAGTCACATAATTATGGTAATACAGTGGAACCTCCGTTATAAGACACCCCCCAACCCTCCACTATAAGACTCCCTCCTCCTACTTAAGACCTATTTCTCTGAGACATTGCCCTTCTTCGTAAGTATTAAAATTGCCTCCTTTGTATAACTCCCTCCCACTTAAGACCTTATTTTGGATGATTTTTCAAGGTCTTAATAGGAAGGTTCCACTGTATGATATGCTGTTTGTTGCAACTGTTTAGAACAACCAGCATTCTGCACAAGTCTCTGTGTAATGAACAGATGGAAACCAGCACCATTTTTAATACTTTTACAGCTGCTCTGCTCCATGCTGGATTGGTTTTATATGACAGAAAATGCGCTTGTCTGTCAACAATTTTATACTTAGTCCTCTTACAACAGTTACACACCTAGATTTTATGCTGCGCCGAATGTGGATTTTGCCTCATCTTTTCCTCTTATTGGAGGAAACATGACCTCCAGAGTTAACCCACTTACCCTCAGCTGACCCAACGCTAACCTTGTATTTAACGTGGTGACAGCCCTGACATGGCCTTAGTTGTCGACGGGGCTATAATTTTAATCTTAATCTTGAACGCTAACCTTGCTATGAAATCCCATGTCAAGGAAAATAACTTGCGCAATTCACTACAGTAGGTAGTTAACTCTTCTATTACCAAGTATTACTTAGACTGTTTACTGTTGTGCACCAAGTAATTTTTGCAGCTGCACTGATTTTCACATACTTACTTTAAAAATTCATAAAAAATACTCTCTCGAATCATCACTAAACATTTCCTGTGTCGATCTGCTACTGCAAACACAAGATCGTTTCAGCAGCTCTTTTTTATTCGCCTAAGTTCAGATTCTGCCACTTATTCCACAGTAAATCCAGTGAATGCTTCGTCGTCACTGTTGCCATCTTGTAGAAGTTCACGCCAAAAGTCATCGTCAGTTTCCGTCGTCGAAAACGCGACGAAAATCAATTGAAAATTGCAAAATTTAGCCTACAAATGCAGATGGCGGAAGATTGTGCTTTCCCTGAGCGAACTGCGCAGGTCACGGAAGTAAAGGGTGTGATGTCACTTCATATAAATAGCGCAAAGGGGGACACCGGAGTTTCCCTAGTATCTGGCGGTCAAACCCGCCCATGGCTAGCAACAGTAAACAGTAAACCAACGGCGGCAGAAGAGTTAAAAAAAAATTAAAGATATAAATTCAGTCTGTAAATGCATTGATTTATTTCTATTATGTTCTTGATACTCTAAAAAAAAAGTCACAAAGAAACGCTAATTTCAAATTCATGGTACTGTTTACTTTTTTTTTTAATGTCACAATTGACGGCACACTCCAAAATCTGGACGGCAAGTGTACTTCATTCCACAAAGTGATTGGCTTAGGGCACACATACATTAGACGTGGAAACCTCATGCGCTTATCCGTGAATAAGTAAAAGAAAGGGGAAAAAAATGTGACAAACTTAATACCCCTTTTATCTGGGCAAAGGACAAAAATAAGCGCATGGGTTTCCGTGTCCAATGTATGTGTGTGCCCATAGTGTTCTGTAGATGCTAGTGTGGCCTGTGAGATGAACCAAAATGTCCCAGCTGCAGAGTTGGCTCAGTTTTGTTCTGTTGACCCTGTGTGCAGATTCTGCGTGAAGCCAGCGTGGCCTGTGAGATGAACCGGGCCTCCCAGCTGCTGGCCAGCCCCGGTGTGGGCGGCGGGGGGCACCAGGCGGCAGCAGACCCTGCCCACGCAGCCAGTGCCAGTGGGCCCCCCACTGTCCCCAGTGACAGCTCCCAGGTCTGAGTGGCCCTGCCACCTGTCTCATCACCAACCCTCCAGTCCCATGGACAGTGTCTTCACAGAGCTGAGGCTCTCTCACAGTCACGCTGGTTTGCCTGGCTTTGGATGCGTGCACAGTTTTAGGAGTCGGTGAAAAGTGCGTATAGTGTATGCTGAATGTTCGGGTGTTTTGCCATAATTGTTAAGACTTGAGATATGGAGAGTACAATGGGGTTTTTGTGTGTGAATTGCCAAAAATGCTTATTATGTTGATAATGTGCCGGTTGTTTTGCATATTCTATTATGTTTATATATTGGTTTTACATTCCACCGGCTTTATATCACCCATGAAAGGTTGAAAAGATTTTGCATAATTATGAGGTGCAAATCATGTTGAAAGATTAATCAGATTATGTGTGCTTGACTGCCTGTTTGGACCAGAACTAGGTTCAATGCTATTGATGGCAAGTTGGAAAATAGTGAGATATCATGTCTCCATCACTGTTCTTGGTGCTATCAGTAGCCTGTCCAAGAAACCTTGTGATACAAATTACGAGGTGACAACGCAACTACACAACGATCTTCTGAGCATGAACTTGTCAGTGCAATGGCCTATTGAAAATGAAATATGGTCTACAGCACAAATATGCTACAGTGCAGCAGTTTACTGAGCAACAGTTCTTAAATTGTGTAACAGTTCATCGTGTGTCTGATGATGCGCTCATGCTCGTGTGTATGCTCAAGCATGTGATGTAGACATTTGTGAGTATGTGTCATTGGGGATTGTGAGGTTGTTTGGGATGGTAGTATGTTGAGTGTAGGCATGTGTGTGTTGTGGTGTGTGTGTGTGTGTGTGTGAAGAACAAAATGCACAAACATTTTTGTTACGTTTTTGTACATGTAATGAAGCTTTATCTAAAGTACATATGGTTTGGGAATCAGTCAAGGCATGATTGTATTAATTTTATGATGACCATAATTCACGGACTATTACCTGCAACTTTTCTCCTTGAAACAGACCCCTATGGCCTTGGCTTGTCTTATGCTGCGGCCTTATCTTTACCAAATTGAAATCAACAGCAGCCCATCCTTGATCAAGATGAAATAGAACATCATAATACCAAAAGTCATGACAATCAACATCAAATAATCAAAATTAAGTCGTGCATGCATTCAGTAGACTATCATGAGAATCGGCCTCTAAATCTGGTTCCGAACGGAATCAATGCATTCGTTTTCGATTCTATTAGGCTGAAACATGCAGACATATCTTCAGTTTGGTATCGAGAAATAGTCGGAAACAACCACAGAAGTCACAATAATCAAGTGTTAATCCTTATCAAAGGCCTTTATTTCAGATTTGAAGCAAAACATCTTCTGATTTCCTAACGCAATTGAACCAAAACAAGTTCTGGTGACAGGAAGTTTCATACATTCTAACTGAGCAGACGAAACAAGTTTGAATTCTGGGAAGATAATAACACAACCTCGGTTTCATAATCAGCCATGATGGATGAATCTGTCCTGTCCGTTTTCATTTCCAACAACTTTGTGAAGTTTCTTAATTCAAGGCCGCATCATCATTGTTTCTTGTTTAAAAGCGAAACAGCTTGTAAGAGTATGGATGTGAGGGTTTAATGCCTTTCTGTGGCTAGATTTATGTCTCACAAATTTGAGTGTGCCTGACTGGGTGATTGTGCAGTTTCACGGCTTTGTTTTAAATCACTTTTGTTTCACTTTCACAGCGCTTATTGATTGCTTGTTTTCCACGGTTTATTTATCGAAACAGCTTAAGTGTTACTTCTTTGAAAAAGTAAGGGGTGCGGCTTGCTTAACGAAGCGGCTTGCTTAACGAAGCGGCTTGCTTAACGAAGCGGCTTGCTTAACGAAGCGGCTTGCTTAACGAAGCGGCTTGCTTAACGAAGCGGCTTGCTTAACGAAGCGGCTTGTAGTTTGTGAATGACAGTGTATCAGATCTTTGGAGGAAAATAATGCAAAAACCTAAGTAAAAGTTTCTATTTTTAACAATTTTCCTCAGTCAGCAATTCTTCATGTATCCTTTCAATGCAAATCAGTTCTTTAAAAAAAAGAAGTTATTTTCCATGTATTCCTTGGACTGTGTGCTATTGATAAATGCCTGAAATGTATCATTACAAGGTGCTGAGTCCTCTGTTTGGCAAGTCATTATTATTGATATGTACTTATGTACAATTTAAAGGAAAACAATGTAAGTGTGTGCAGGATTATTGAAAATTGTCTATATACTTTTCCCAATGTATTTGAAATGTGCCTTTTGCTCTAGGAATTTCATAGTCAATGTTTTTGCTGCCTCCTAATAAGTTATGAATGTGTCTTTGTCTCTCCATTTGTGAACGGGTAGGTCCCGATTGGCCCTTTCCCGTCTCACCCTTTCTTTGATCTATGCCGCAGGCCTCCTCGTGTGATTTCCGTTTGGCCAGGAGTTCCATTTCGCCCTTTCAAGAGTTCCATTTCGCCCTTTTCTCACTCAAATGTATAACCTGTGGTCCTTGGCTGTATGGGAGGGGAAGGGATAGGCAGAAGCATGTAGGTCCTGTGTGTGCGTGTGCGTGTGTGTGTGTGTGCGTGCGTGCGTACGCGCACGGATAGGAGAGAAACAGAGAGAGATCAAGTGAGCAAGAAAAATTTGCAGTCATGTTATTGTCATGAGAGAAATGACAAATCCTTTTTTTATAAGCGTTTAAATTTTTTTTTAAATGCTTATATTTTAATGTTTCAAAGAAAGTAATGCATCATTACATTAGTCCTTCTTTGAGGAGTGAGCGCGAGAAAGCCACACACATGCAGCACAACAAAAACAGAGAGAGACAGGTACAAGGAGAGAGGAGACAGGGGCCAGAAAGACAGAGAAATTATAAGAGAGGGGAGGAGAGAGAAAGAGGGGGGTCTTTCCAAAAGAAATGAAAGGGCGAAATGGCACTCCATTTTATTTGCATTACACAAACATGGGTGCAACTTTTCCTGGTGTACAAGGATTTCCTGTGTTTGAATTTTACCACAAAAGGAAATTCCTTTTTTTAAACTTGTCAAACAAGATCTTTGGGTGTCTACTGTATTTTTCAAACACTTTAAATAAGCATTTGTATAAATTGTGGAAAAAGCATACCAGTCGCGTACCAAGTTGGACTTCAAATGCCGCGAGGCCCAGTCCAGTAATTGGAAGAAGAAGAAGAAGAAGAAGAAGCAAACTAAAATACCTTCATAAATCATTTTTTTCTTCAGCTGCAGGGGAACATTACCCCTAGACCCGGCCTTTCATGGTTTTTTCATTTTGTGTAGTTGCACCCATGCTCAAAGGGCCAATTGGGAAAGGGCCAATTGGGAAAGGGCCAATTGGGACATCCCCTTGTGAACACCCCCCCCCCCTCCACCCCAGCCAGTGAACTAAAATTTTAATCCATTTAAAAAAAAAATTTTTAGTTAAGTATTATCTGTTTTACTAAGGATTTTTTTGGGAGTTAATTTGCATTGTCTTCTAACCACAGGAATTTTTAATGTGTTTGTAATTTTTTGTTATTCTTCCAGTTTGCTATTTTTGTTTTTGTGATGATTAAAATATTGTAATGTATGAACATTTTATTTTCATGTCAACTGATTTACATACGCAAAATATTGTTATACAGTATGAAAATTTTTATTTTCATATTTGTCAACTGATTTACATAATTACATGCAGTTTTTTTCCTAGAGCCTTGATTTGTCTTGACGCATGTTTTGTAGCAATAACAGGCTCTTCAAAGATACCTTTGTTTGTAAAACAGATTCATTTGAATCTAGTTTGGTGATTGACCTTTGTCTTTAGAATAGATTCATTTTACTTATCTTGTTGAGTGATTTTGCTATTTACATTGAACTATGCAAAATGAAAGTGGTGCATGACCTTACTGTGTTTTAGATGGGTCTTTCGTTTCCTTCCTTTATTTGAGTGGGGTTATGTGTACACTGCTTTTGTTTTGTGATGTTATTAGGATTCCCCTCTTATATATTGTTTTTGTACAAATTCTACTTTTATTATTTTTTTTAATTTTTAAAGTATCGTACTTTTCGCATTATAAGGCGCACCTCCCAAAATTTTGCGCCAAATTCAGATTTTATAGCTACACTTTCGTACTATTGTGTTCATCATATCATAAGGCGCATGGGTGTTAATCTGGGGGGGAAAAGTGTCGCCTTATAGTCCGTAAAAAAATGGTATGACTGGCGTTGAAAATGAACAGACGGCAGCCAAAAAGATTGCTCCTGCTGCTCAGCAGGGCAGCCCAGCGACACGCAGCATGAATTGAATCAAATCGGATTGACATGTTTTCATATTCATTCTTTGTATTGTTTCGTGTTTTAACTGTTTGGCCAACCAACCAGGGTAGCTTTTTATTAATTTGTGATGGTCTTTTTTGTGTGATTTGCAAGTCAAGTCAAACCACTTTGCTTTTAAGAAAAAATATAAAAAATAAAGACGACAAAACAGGGAAAGCAAACGGTGGCGAAGGAAGTTTTGAGGGAAAGTAATTGATGATTTTGGGTCTCACAGTGGCAATGGAATAATTGAATTCAACAAACCTTGCTTGTGTTTCTTGCTTTCTGTGTCATTACTAACAAAAAAGAACAAAATCAAAGAATGTTTTAGTTATTATGGATTATTATTGGAACCAAAGAATGTGTGTGTGTGTGCGTGTGTGTGCGTGCGTGTGTGCGTATGTGAGTGTTATTGCAACCTGTCCATTTACAAATGTCAAACATTAATACTGATACAATATAATTGTAAGGGAGAGAACCTCTTCTTTATAATTACCAATCTCATAGTCTTTATATACTGTACAACATTGAAAGTCATAACAGAAACAGGGCTGCCATTGCAAACATAAGGCTTTGTAGGTGTTTTTGAACAATCACAATCATTCTTGTGGTATGAGTATTTTTTTGGGGCAGCAATTTATCTTCTTTGGAGATTTCCTATGTTGGTCTCAGCTGCTGATCAGCTCAAGGTGTTTATAAAAAGAAAGAGTGAAAAGTTAAAGAAATAAATTTGAAAATTCATGACTTTTTTTCAATAACAAGCGCAAGATATTGGAAATGTGTTTTAGCTTGGATTATTTGATTTGTCTGTCGAAAGTGAAGTGTTAACATGTACATCATATCAATAATAGGGTGCATTAATTTCTGACTCTATGTGTTGTATGCGGATACTCCGTATTTGTATGTGTATATCACTTTCTTTGTCAAACTAATCATATCAACTAAGTCATATCAATTTGAAGCATTCATATTTTATTTTTAAGGTTTCAGCATTGAGAATGAGTATATTGGTTTTTGTATACCTTGTTCATGGAGTGCCTTTTAAATACACACTGCTGATGAAAAATAAAACTGAAGTGCCCCCCATGTTAGGGTTCATTTATGATACATATTTGCCTTCGCAAAGTTTTGACTCAAGAAAAGTGCTCTTTTCTTTTTTTGTCCAAATATGCACCTGCACTTTGTTGACTGTGACTACTGTCAAATCTATTCTATCATGTTACCGTTTCACTACGAATGAGTTATTCCTTCCAATTTGGAGCAAATGCCAATTTACCAAAGACCAAAAAGTTATAGTCTTAACAAGACTAGATTACTTCCCTTGGTCTACACAGCCAATACCACTAAGCTGCCGTGGATCCCACTCGCTACGTCACTTCCGGGGAGGCAACTTTAAATCATAATAAAATTTTTTCCAACTTGGAGCAGCCATGTTGTTCTTTGCTCTTGCTATTATTTCGTTTATCTTATTTATTCTAGCCGCCATCCTCCTCTGTTTGGGTTGCCCCTTTGCCTTGGGGCTACAGGTTTGTCGGCATGTAGTTGGTGTGAATTATTTTCACGTTTTTTCATTGCTAATAATTATTTGAAATATTTTGTTGTGCTTACAAGTTACATGCTTTGTTCCCCCGGTCGCCATGTCGGCCGTCGATCCTGTAGTATGGACTCAGTCTAGTGGGGTTTTCTAGTAAGCTATCTCGGGATGTTAAGGGGAAGCTTTTGGATACACCTCAGGCTTCTTCTTCTTCTAGTTTTCGCAAACTTTCTAGTTTGAGGCCTAGTCTGCCTCTTCTTCATCGTCGGGGAAGGTGCAAACCCCCCCCCCCCCCTCTCTCAGCCTGTTCTGTGTCTCCTGCGTTTGTTACAGAGCAGATTATTTCCTGGGTGGATTCTTCTTCTCTGGTATCAGATATGCTTGCAGAGTTTGAGAATGAGGGGTTAGTTTTGGTTCCGTTGGCCTCTTGGGCCGGTTTGTCAGTTGGGCCTGGTAGGCCCTGGACACGACAACTGACTTGACTACGGACAAACTACGCAGGGTACTCTCACGAGAGTCAAGGTATTAACCAGTGTGTACGTTCGCCTCTCTTTGCATGAACAATAATGATGTTCCTTTTCTTTACTCGGTTGGGCAGCTGGCCCAAAGAGAGCTGACTACGGACATCCCCATCTTCCCACGAGAGGAAGACCTCGGGCTGGACGGACGGTCCTCCTCCCAGCGTGACGTGGAAGCTGTTCGTTCCCACGACCGCTGCAGGAAGCCCCAGACGGACGCCGTACCTGTCTACGGCTCTCGTGCTCGTGATGGCGAATATCTCCCCTCTCTCAGTGAATGGCAATTCCGTAGCCCGCGTAGGGCGAGTGGTAGCCCGCGTAGGGCAAGAGGTACGGACTCTCCCAATGATCGGCAGTCACGTAGCCCGAGTAGGGCGGGAAGTACTGACTTGCATTATACCCAGCAGAGCCGTTGCCCGCGTAGGGCCTTGCCTCGGCGGACTCTTGAACCCGGAAATATCGATGATCAACAGTTCCGTAGCCCGAGTAGGGCGAGAAGTACGGACTTGCGTTATACCCAGCAGAGCCGTTGCCCGCGTAGGGCCTTGCCTCGGCGGTCTCTTGAACCCGGAAACATCGATGATCAACAGTTCCGTAGCCCGAGTAGGGCGAGAAGTACGGACTTGCGTTATACCCAGCAGAGCCGTTGCCCGCGTAGGGCCTTGCCTCGGCGGTCTCTTGAACCCGGAAATATCGATGATCAACAGTTCCGTAGCCCGTGTAGGGCGAGAGGTACGGACTTGCGTTATGCCCAGCAGAGCCGTTGCCCGCGTAGGGCCTTGCCTTGGCGGACTCTTGAACCCGGAAATATCGGTGACACCTTCCTCTACCCGCCACGGCCCGTGCGGCCCGTTCACGGACCAACCCTGTCCGTTACTCGTGCCGGCGGCACGCGGCCACCTGTCTCCACCGTCACGGGCACCCGTCACGGAACGGCACCATCAGCGGCGGACCGGCCGTTGCCTGTTCTGGAGCCTGTCTCACGTCATCCTGGCCCTCGTCGTGCGGATGAGTTTCAGCTTCCTGCGGATGCCTGTCTGACCAGACACCCCTCGAAGCGTCATGTAGCGCTGCCACGAGAGTCTTCTGTGGATGAAGAGTTTGAGTCGTTGCCTCGTGAAGGCTTGGTTGACTTTGACTTAGCCGTCCAGGACGAAGTATTTCGCATCATGAGAACTGTGTATCAGGGGTCTCAGCGGTCCCCGTCGAGATCTGTCCACGTCGACGATCTATTCTCTCAGTGTGGCAATGGTGTGACTGATCCCCCTGTGTATTCAGACCCAATCCCTTCGTCGTGCAGTCAGCCCTACTACACCGACGTCAAGCCGATGGTGCAGCTCGAATCAGCTCAGACAGCGGGACAGCTACAGTTTTTTGGCGGTCTGCAAGCGCAGAAGGAGGCTCGTCTAGCGCTTCTCATCTCTCTGTTCGTTCGGCAGGCACTTCGTAAGACTACTCTACCCTGTGGTCTCAGCCGCCGCCGTTGCCTAACGGCGACGTCTCTCCTCCCCCCCTGCCGGAGCCTGTCCCGTCTCAACCCGGCGCCTTTTGTGTAGAAGGTCTTCTTCCCACTGTTTCAGCGGGCTATCCCTTTGTGCCTGTGCCTTCGCACTCGGTTGTGGCCCCGTAGGTACGTTCCTCCCTTTGTTATGGGCGCTGAATGAGGCAAACTTCGGCCTTCATGGGCCGGCCGGCCTTCAACATCTTGGAGAGATCCATGTACTCTATTCTTCGAGCCTCGTCGTTAACCACGTCATTGCTTCAGCCCCTGGCGCTCATCGCCGGCCCAACGAGCGTGCCTTGGGCGTTGCCATGGCTTCGTTCTACCAAGCTGTGAGCTCCAGTTCGTCCGTGGCCTCCTCTTCTAAGGTGCAACTAGCGGCCACGTTCAGAGACGCGGTCCTCCAGGACTGTAAGTTCCTCTCTCCCTGCTGGATCGTTCGGCCGTTCGTTCTGGCCCCACTGATCTTCGTTCTACTTTTCATCAGGTTTCCCTCAAGGACAACCTGGGGCGGTTCAAGGAACGGAGACTGGGCTGGGGTCGGGATCGCATCGTGGAGTTGGCTACCAGGTCTGCCGGCCGGGGGGTTGCTTCCCCCCAAGCCAAGCGCGTGCGCATGGACTTCAGGCCTCCTCCTCTTGTCTCCACGAGAGCCGATTCGTCTCGAGGGCGTACCTTTCGCTTCCTCAGCTACCAGCCGCCCCCGCAAGACCAGTCTGATTCGTAGCGATCGGCAGAGGAGTCTCTGCGCTCTGTCAATAGGGGAGCCTTTGTTCAGCTTGTGCCTACGGAAACGGGATTCTTCTCTCGTCTGTCGTGGTCCCCAGGAAAAACGGAGAATTTCGCCCGGTCTTGGACTTGTCCCCCCTCAACAGGTTTTTTTCGCACCGACAAGTTCAAAATGGAAACAACGGCTTCAATCCATCTCTCCATTCTCCCGAACGACTGGGCTACACCTTCATCCTGAGGGACGCATATTTTCACGCGTGCATCCATCCTTCACGTCAGCGTTTCCTTCGCTTCGCCGTTAGGAGCTCGTTCGTCTGGCCAGGTCCCGGGCTATTCGTCTTCATGTTTACCTGGACGATTGGTTGTTGCTAACAACTTCGCAAGCCCTGTGCCTCTCACAAACGGACATTCTTGTTCGACTGTCCAAGACTCTGGGTTTTCGCATTCTCAACGGGAAATCAGAGCTGTCTCCGTCAGCCTCCTTCAGCTACCTCGGCATGAGTTCGTTACGGAGCGGTTTTCAGTGCAGCTGTCGGTAACTCGGGTCAAAGCCATCGTCGAGATTGTTTCGACGTTCGGGCCTAGACTTCGCTCTCTGCTTGTCAGCTTCTCCGTCTCCTGGGACTTATGGAATCGGTAGCGGATTTGCTTCCTCTCGCACGGTTGCGCTAACGGCCACTGCAACGACTGCTGTCGCAAAGGAAACTGTCTCAGCTGCCTCTCGGGCAACTAGTGTCTCACGGCAGTTGGTTCCTCGAGTCAACGTAACAGTGGATGATTCTCGAGTGGCCCGACAGCTCAGTGCCTTTCCGTCCCATGCATCAGCAGCAATTTTCTTCTCACAGATGCCTCGACGTCGAGGTGGAGGCAGTGACCAGGGCCCTGAAGCCTTTTGTAGTCCTTCTCTCCGGGAAGTGCGTCACCGTCTGCGGACACAATACGACAGCTCTCTCATATCTTCGTCGCCAGGGAGTAACACCGTCTCCGGCTTTTTCAAGAAAAGCAGAAGAGTTTCTCCTCTGGGCTCGATCAAGACAGATCGTGCTTTCAGTCGGGTTGTTGGAGATGGAGTCAGTAGCCAGGGCTCTGAAGTCTTTCACGGCCCGTCTCACCCAAAACTGGGTCTCCATCTGCGGAGACGATACGACAGCTTTCTCTCTTATCTTCGCCTTTAGTGAGAGACTCAGTCTCCAGCTCTCTCTAGGACAGCAACCGAGAGTTGTTCAACCGTACCCTTGTTGCCTTCCTTCTGAACGAATTTTTTGGGTGGCAACGGCCCCGGCTTCGCCGTTCCTTCGAATGTTGTCTGTTCTGGCAGGCATGGTTTTACTTGCTCTGTTTCAGACCTTCGTTTTCACTGGTTACAACCTTGAGTTGTTCAACCAGTTATTTCGTTCACCCGTTCCAGTCATCCTTTTCGGTCTGGTTCCGTCCCGATCGAACCTTACTGTCCGGCTAACATGATCTTCCATGCCCAGCCGTCAGCTCAGTTGTTCGACTGGGTGGCGTTGGAATGGGTTAAGGCGACGTCACGTTTGCACACTGTTTCGCTTTTTGTCTACATGTTTTCCTCTTCGGTGGGGACATTTCCGCGTCATCTGGTTAGTTTTGACGTCATGCGATGGCAACTATGTTGCTGTTTCGGTCTGTCCCTACGTCAGGGGCAGTTTTCATTTTTTGCCTTCCTACGGTCTTAGCATGTAGAGTTGGTTATGAAGTGCAGTCACACATTCATACCGTGGCTTCTCAGTTTGCTAGTTCAGAGGTGGAGTCTGCTGTTTTGCGGATTCTCATCTTCACCTTTTAGTACTAGCTGTCTCTATCCCGTCATCGATCCTTTGCTTGCCCATTCTGAACAAGTCTTGTCCAGATGTGGGCCTTTTCGTTTTTGACTCTTACTCGCCACTTCGGTTGATATTTTTTCCGGTTCGAAAGGGCGTAGCAGCGTGTGGTGGCCCGGTCCGGCCACTCATAGTCCGTTTTGTTTCGGCCTTGGCTGCCCTGGGTGTCTCCATGCAGAGTTTGTCATCTCCTGGCTTCTTTTCCAGGATATTGTCTCGGTGGAGTCCACTCAGGTTCTGCCCCGGGATGATGCTTTCAGTACCCTTCTGTCTCTCGCGGGTACCAAGTTTAGGGCCAGTAATCACCCTGCTCAGTTTGCTTCTCCCTCGGTTACGATTTAAAGTCTTCTCTCTATTCTCGGCCCTGTTGTTTCTGATAGACTCCTGTGCCCCGTCAGAGCTCTTAAGTTTTTCCTTAAGAGGACCTCCCCCTTCCGGGGGCACAAACGCCGTCTGTTCTTTTCTTTGAATGAGAAATACATGAGGGATATTTCTAGTCAGCCATTTCTAAGTGGTTGGTGAACGCTTTTAACTTAGTGTATATAAGTGCCGACTGGTCATTGCTCACTAATCCTCTGTGAGCCCATGAAATCCGGGCTTTCAGCACATCCCTGGCTATGATTAAGGGAGTGGCGCTTTCCAGCGTTATGGAAGCTGCGTACTGGTAGTGACAGTCCACGTTTGCTAGCTTCTACCTTCGCCTTTTCTCCGCCAGAAGGCAGGACGACGCCGTTGGCATCGGGAAGGTGGTGCTTGCGCAGACTCCTTTTTTCTCTGGTCTAACGATAAGCTTATGCTATTTTTTTTGCTCTGGTGTTGGTATGCATATGTTTATGCTGTTTGGGGGTATGGATGTTTTGGTTATCTAGTTATTATGTCCTCTCCCTTACAGGTTATCCCTGGCGTTCCCTGTCAGGTTTGTCTTGTGGGTATTGTTTTTGTTTGTTGGAGTGAAGTTTCAACAATGTTTTTCTTACCCACCTCCTCGCTGGGAATCAACTCATTCGTAGTGAAACGGTAACATGATAGAATAGATTGAATGATTTTAGTTAATATAACTATCTATTCTATCTATATACTTACCGTTTCACTACGATCAAAGGTTCCCACCCTCCTCCCTCCGACGAAAACATCATTGGGAAGGTTGGTTTTAAAAAAATTTATCATGATTTAAAGTTGCCTCCCCGGAAGTGACGTAGCGAGTGGGATCCACGGCAGCTTAGTGGTATTGGCTGTGTAGACCAAGGGAAGTAATCTAGTCTTGTTAAGACTATAACTTTTTGGTCTTTGGTAAATTGGCATTTGCTCCAAATTGGAAGGAATAACTCATTCGTAGTGAAACGGTAAGTATATAGATAGAATAGATAGTTATATTAACTAAAATCATTCAATCTATTCTATCTATATACTTACCGTTTCACTACGATCAAAGGTTCCCACCCTCCTCCCTCCGACGAAAACATCATTGGGAAGGTTGGTTTTTAAAAAATTTATCATGATTTAAAGTTGCCTCCCCGGAAGTGACGTAGCGAGTGGGATCCACAGCAGCTTAGTGGTATTGGCTGTGTAGACCAAGGGAAGTAATCTAGTCTTGTTAAGACTATAACTTTTTGGTCTTTGGTAAATTGGCATTTGCTCCAAATTGGAAGGAATAACTCATTCGTAGTGAAACGGTAAGTATATAGATAGAATAGATAGTTATATTAAATAAAATCATTCAATCTGGACTATATGCTGTGAGTATACATTTTTTTTAAATGTTGATGCCTGTGTTTCAAAGAAAGATGAGTTTGTCAGCATAATATTTCACATTCTTCTTCTTCTTCTGTGTTCCCAAGCCAAAATGCCACAATGGGTAAAGCACGTATGTGTCCGTTTTCAGTTTTCACTGGTCTCCCCGCTGCGTACAGCTGACGCATTCCGATTTCGGAGGAACTCAAAGGAGAAAAGTTATTTGGAAGATTTTTTGGAAAAAGGCAGGAGAATGGGCCAATAAGTAAAAAAGATAGTAGATGACAGAAAGCAAAGGGAAAATGCAGAGTCAAAGAGGGGGGCAGATTAGAGGAAGTTACAAGCACAGAACTTCCAGAAGGTGGGGGAACTATTTTTACGAAAGACCTCCCAGTATCCCCACGGGGATTTCACATTCTATTTTTTACAGAATTTTCAAACCTACTGGGTTGCTGCATTCTCCATTTCGTGGCATAATTTGAGTTGTCAGACTTTTTGTGTTTAAATTAGCATTAATTAAAAACTAGCAAAGCAATGTTTGCTGTTCAGTACTTTAAAAAAAAGAGGTACATTTAGATTCATTCCTTTGCAAAATGCATCTGCAGTCAAAAATGTAAATGGCAGAATGTTTTTTAAAGATGTGCTTTATAGAGTTCAATATAGACCCTGAATACTTAATTTTTAACACAGGCTTCTGTGAAAATGAAGATGCTGATAAATAAATAAACGTTTACTTAAATAAATAAAACATCCAGTAGATGTTAAGGTATAACAGCTGATGTTGCTGATACCTGTACACTTTTACATTTGGGATTTTGTGTGTGTGTGTGATGTGTGCAGCTTGAAAAGTGGCTTATGTGTGATTTTTTTCATATTTCTTTCAAACAAACAGATTGCAGTTTATATGCTTGTGTTCGTAAGCATCTTTTAAACAAACAGATTGCAGTTTATATGACGGTGTACGTAAGCGTCTGATCAAGAAATCTCAAGAAATGTATGCAGTTTATAGTCTTCTGATTCCAATAATAATGCTTGAAACATTAATGTTGCTTCAGACAGGTCCCATACCTTGCTAAGTAAATCTGCTGAGTGTGGGCCTTGTTTATACAAGAAAAAAGGAACCTCTAGATACATTTCTGCTTTGTTTCAGTCCATGTATCAAAGTGCAAGATACTGTGCGGACAGACGAGAAAATAGACTTGATCACTATATTTCTGTGCTCTTCCCAGGAGGCAGAGGGATGAATTGAGGACATGTATCAAATGATAGTATACTATCATTCACCCTTCTTCTTCTACTAATAATGTCCACCTGCCGTAACCGGCAATTATTGACTGGGGTTCAAAGAATTATGCAGAATTATGCACCCTGACTACGTCTTTAGTAAACAAAACTACCATACTCGTTTTGACATATGAATTATTGACATATAAGTTTAGGGGGTGCCTAGTTCTGCTATTGCAATAGACAGCTCACAGCTAGGTTTGTCATCCAGCTGATAGGTAAATTATCTGTATCAATGTATTACTTATCATGCTGCTGCTATTTTGAAGAGGCATTAAATGCTGCCCTCCTGATTAAAGGTAATGGTTTTGTTTGCCTATAATTCATATTGTATCATCCTTTTTACAGCATTGCTTATCAGACGACAAAACATTCCTAGAATGCTCAAATGATGACCACTTATTGTTGACTGTATGTCGGTTGCATTTTATGTTGTTTTTTTCTAATTGAAAACATATAGAAACTCAAATGTTAGCAAATGATTGTTTAGTTTGGCATTCCTGTGACGTACATTCCTGGCAGTTTGGATTATTTGAAAACTGTTATTAATGCCTTAGCTATCAAATATTCATTGTTATTAATGCCTAAGATATATGATCATTGTTATTAATGCCTAAGATATCAAATAGTCATTGTTATTAATGCCTAAGATATCAAATAATTATTGTTATTAATGCCTAAGATATCAAATAGTCATTGTTATTAATGCCTAAAATATCAGATAATTATGGTATTAAAACCATTCCTTCATGTTGTCTCTAAATCTGCATGATACAAAATAAATGATTGATATAAGTGTGTACACATTACATGTACATGTGGAAGATATTGGCTCTGAACATTCAGGTGTCCTTCTCAAGAATCTCTCCTTTGTTGTTACGTAAAGCATATTGTATATATTATGTGTACTTATGATAAAGCAGATACTTAAACACCCATTCAGAAATATATGTTCATATTGGATGTAAACATGTTATGGTTAAAAAGCAAATGCTAATATGGCCATTTGATAACTTTTTACATTTCTCTTTCTCTTCTTTTTTTTCCCCCCCCTTTTTTTTGCAACTCATTGATCAAATGTTAAATTGTGATACTTGACATGCTATTAAATATGGCTGACTTATCAGTACCCCGAAGACGGAGTGTGGCTGCCATCATGGCGTGGTAATCAAAAACGGTCACACGCGTAATGTTCTCATCCGTAGCTGATGCACTTGTACCATAGTGTTCAAGTGCTTCTGCTGTTGGGATGATCCCTGGAGTCTTTTAGCCAGGGTAGGCCAAACAAACAAAAACAAAAACAGTACATCAGATGTCGAGTTAACTGCACATGATTGTATATTTGGTATATTCTAGTCACAGAGACTTACCTCTGTGAAATTCGGGCTGCTCTCCCCTGGAGAGCGCATCGCTGCAAGTGCAGCACCTACCCTTTTTTTTTTGGGGGGGGGGGGGGGCACAGGGTGAGGAGGGGGTGTGGGCACACTTGGAAAACCTAGCTATCCATTTAGCCATACCAGGCAGTGGGATTTCTCCCTGCTCTTACCGACTTTCAACTGCCGTGGGATTTTTGCGTGCGTAAAGCGCAAGGGTCAGACTAGCTTTAAGTCCTCATCTGAAGGACTCGACCTTCAGTTCGAATTTCCTGTCAAACTAGAAAGAAAGGGCGAGGCCGGGATTCGAACCCGGCTCACTCACGCTGCAGTCACGCATTGCATTTGGCAGGCGAACGTCTTAGCCACTCTGCCACCTTTCTCAACTTAAACGATGACAACAAAAAAGACCTACAGTGAAATTTAGAACTAGCTGCAAATTACAGTGGCTTTTTTTCCTACAACCCTCATTGTCATGTTTATAGTTGGCAATGCTCTCTTACGGGAAAGCACATAATATTGTAGACTTCTGCTGCTTTTTTTTAATTGATCTTAAGTTGTTCAGTATTTTCATGAGATATATTTGTGCATGCAGAAAACAAATGTACAATTCCTGCCTCCCAAATGTTAATCTATTCTTTTACCTCAGTTTTAGCTTTACACATTCTGTGTGGGTCCATGAAATTCCTCGTAAAGATAAAAATGACTGATGGAAGTACCAGTAAGTGTGTCTTATTTATTATGAACTGTTCGTATACAGGGTGGTCTGCAACTCTTTGAAATGTGTTTTGAATAATGTGCAATTTATGTATATATTCATGGGTTTTATCATCAGACAAATTTTATGATACAATGTTTGAAACAGAAAGTATGCTAGAAGCAGCTTTTCTTTTTTTGAATGCCGCTTGTACTTCACTGAAAGCAAAACTGACTTATGCAGTAAACATCTTGTTATTTACATATATGTATATGCATGGATGCTCCTTCTTTCAGGATGTCCTGAATTGCAGGACTTTTAAATTGCCTAGAGTCGGTGTCGCCGGATTGTGAGAATTTGAGAAGCAACGGTTTTCTTACACACACACACATTTGTACAATAAAAAGGGCCTATATAAGCATTTGCTATATTCAAAGGACTGTGATTTTGCATCATGCTAAGGTTTACCACCTTTATAGTTAACTTGTGGCAGTACCATAGCCGATGAGGTTTAACCGAGGTGTGGTTACTGCTACACATATCTGTAGTGTTAAAAAAATCGGGACTTTACTGGTGTTGCGCTGCCTCTGGGCATTGCCTCCAGTATTGTTCCCACCATCTTTGTATTTACAAATGTCCCATATGTGTCTATGACCGAGAGGACGTAAAACACCATTTTTCATTCAAAGGACTGTATCACTTGTACTAGTCTAGAGGGGTGAGAAAAGAGCAGTAAATATGTGTGTGCGCGCTGCCCCTGCACTCTGCCATGCAGGATTTTTTTTAATTTCCCAGGAGCTCCCATGTATATGTTGTTGCTTGGATAATTGGTACATGTATTATAATGCAAATAAAAGCTGCTTTTTGAAATTCTGTCTGAGGAAAATACACCAGTATGTTTTCTCTGTGTGTGTGTCTGTGTGTTTGCGCGCACACACACTTGTGAGAGAGTGTATGTGTTTGTATGTTTGTGTGTCAAGTCAAGTCAAGTCAAGTCAAGTCAAAATTATCTTTATTGAGGATAAAGGAGTAAACTTGACAGCTTTTTTTCATCCTGTCCTCAGAATGAAAAGTAATACGAAAGCAACTTGAAATATAACTCAACATGCAAAACAAAACATTCCAAACTACTAAACATTAGCCTAATAATATAACTCATTGAAATAACTCTATTGAGAGAGAGAGAGTGAGAGAGAGAGAGAGAATATATGTATGGGAGATTGAAGTGAAAGTGGTTGTCCCTTCCCCATTTCATTTTCTTCCCATCACCCATATTAACAAATGTCCCGGACACAATGGAACAAAGCAAAGAACAATCAAAGTATAAAAATTGTAAAGTATCAATTAAAAGGACATGTTCCGACAATAGGTGCTAAATTTCTAAAGTTAGAGACTAATTCATAGGGTTTCTAACATGAAATTTAAGTGCTTTCATAAATGTCTGTCTTGATGTACACGATTTTAAATTAAAAGATAAATTGTTCCACGCCGTACAGCGTGTGTGTGTGTGTGTGTGTGTATGCACACTTGTGGCATGTGTGTGTGAGGTGGTGGGATAGAAGAAGAAGCTGAAAGAAAAGATTCTTGCTAGGTTCAACCATGCAGCCTATTTGTTCTGTTTTTTGTTTGGGATAAAGACTTTATTTAATAATAATAATAATGAGGAAAATGTATATAATACAGTGGAATCTTCCTTATATGACCTTGAAAATAATCCAAAATGAAGTCTTAAATGGGAGGGAGTTGTATAAGGGAGGTAATGTTAATACTTACAAAGAAGGGCAATGTCTCGGAGAAGTAGGTCTTAAAAGGGAGGGAGTCTTATAATGGGGGGGGGGGGTCTTTTATATATATTTTAGGTAAGAACTAAGCTTATCTCGACCAGTGTGTGGTTCTAGTAACCTGCTGTTTCTTTCAGTATTTATGTTTACTTCATTATTATTTTGTTAATGCTAGTGAAAATATCGGTCGGTCTGCTTTCAAGCAGAATCCAGTGAAATGACTTGTTTTACATTTTTGTAAGGTCTGAGATTTGAACAAGGTCATCTAAAAAAGCCATGGCCCCACTGGGTCCAAATCAAGATTTAAACTTAATGCAATTATGGGATCATTGGAAGTGCCACCACTGTCTCGTAACACTTAAGGCCTTGTCCGACGATGCAATCACTCGCTTTTCCGCAAGAGTGTGTACCCATTCTCACAGCGTGACAGAGCTACCAGGTGCATGCCAGAGGAAGCATCGTATGTGTGTGTGTGCGTGCGTGCGTACACGTATGCGTGTGTTTGCATGGGTGCGTGCACGCGTGCATATTATCCGTGCGTGCACGCATGAGTGTGTTTGAATGTGTACATATATGGGTTTGCATGCTTGCGTGCACATGCATGCAAGCATACATGTGTTTGCGCGCATGCTCTGTGTGTGTGTGTGTATATGCGTATATTTGCGTGTACATGAGCACATGTTTCTCTCTCTCTTCTCCCCCCTCCCCCCCTCTTACCGTACGTTGTGAACTAAAGGCTCAATCATTACCAGCTGCGAGCGAAGCTGGTGAATGTTTAATCAGCCGCGAAGATAAAAAGCTGGTTAATGTTTTCAGGGCAGTGTGTTCCTGGCTATCTGTCTTCTTACATTTAATAACCACCGTCATAATTGTGATCTGACTGTTTACACGATAACTTTTGACCTAGGACTGAGGCTCTTCTTCTTCTTCTGCGTTCCCGGGCCATATGGCCATAATGGGTAAGGTACGTATGTGTCCGGTTTTCATTTTTCACTGGTCTCTCCGCTGCGTACAGCCGACACATTCCGATTTCGGAGGAGCTCAAAGGAGAAACATTTGGAAGATTGTTTTTGAAAAAAAGGCAGGTGAATGGGCCAATAAGTCAGAAAAATAGTAGATGATAGAAAGCAAAGGGAAAAGGCAGAGTCAAAGAGTCGCAGATTAGAGGAAGTTACCAGCACAGAACTTCCAGAAGGTGGGGGAACTATTTTTACAAAACCCCCCCCCCCCCGGTATCCCCATGGGGAGAGACTCGTGGAGGGGGCGGTGGAGGCACGAGCCATCACCCACTGACCCGGGACTGAGGCTCAAATTCTGCAAGCGGAAGGGTACCTAGGATATCTAGGCCAGTGTCTTCTTCTTAGCGTGGCCACAATCAACACTTTGATTATTTTGCCATGGAACCGGGGGGAGGTTCTATGCCACTTTTGCTGGAAGAAAGGCTCAAGGCCTGAGAAGAAATAGTATGACAAAAGAGGGGATAGATAAAAGAGAACCATAAGCCTAACCAACTGTTGATCTGTTGGGTTGTTGGAAGAAGGGGTAGTGGGGACGGGGCGGAGGAAAAACGGAGGGGAGGAAAACGGGATGGGAGGGGGGACGGGGGGGGGGGGACGGGATGGGAGGGGGGAGAGTATTGTAGCTTGTTAGTCCGATGACCCCAGAGTGGGGGGCCGTCAGACGTGGCGTCTGCAGCAGGAGGTTGTCCACTGAGGTGTTGCCAGACTCTGGTCACAAAGCTCTCTGGGGTTCCGGCCTCAACTGCTGCTGGTGGCAGGACATTCCACTCCCTGATGGTACGTGGGAAAAAGGAACTTTGTCTGTACTGTGTGCGACACTGGGGAACAAGGAATTGTTGTGAGTGTCCTCTTCTTTGTCGCTCTGGCAGTGGTTCAAGCTTGATTTTGTTGATGCTCACCATGTCATTCTGTATTTTATGCATCATGGTGAGCCTTGCAACCTGCCGGCGTTGCTGCAGGGGATTCCAGCCAAGCCTCTGTACCATATCAGTGACGCTGGCTGTCCTCCGATATTGATTTGAGACGAACCTTGCAGCTCTTCGTTGAATCTGCTCCACTCTGTCAATGTTTTCCTGAGTGGAGGGATCCCACACTGAGCAGGCGTAGTCAAGAAGCGGCCTTACAAAGGCCATATAGGCTTTTGCTCTCAGCTCAGTGGAGGCTATCTTGAGGTTTCGCCTGAGAAATCCGAGTGTCTGGCTGGCCTTTGCTGTGAATCATCTGAGTGCCATCACAGTGTGATGGCACTCAGATGGGCGTCCCAGCTCCCATTTGCCTGTAGAGTGACACCCAGGTACTTCACCGACTGCACAGTGTGAATGAAATTAATTGGTCAAAGATCAAGGTAACTGGAGCTGAAAATGCTGCCGCGCGGCTGGTGCTCTAGCGTCTTAGCCTCTAGTTTTTTTTATGTATTTCCTGCATTATGAGGTGGTTTTCGGCGAATAGTCTAAGACAAAGGGAGATAATTGATAACATTCAAAATGGCGCTGAACATCCCTTGCAGGTTCGATTTCTGAATTTATAAACACTATCCAGTGTTTGATAAACTTTTGTTTTAGTTAAATTACATTTATACAAGTTCATTGGTTATTCCTTAACACACTCCATATCCTATGATTTAAGTGAATCCACAACGGAAGACCAGAACCGTAGCCTTTTGTCGTTTTGAGTGGAGATTAGAGTAAACATGTATTTGCTATTTCGAACGCCTCCAAGACTCGAGCGTTATTCTCGTGTCTCTGGTTCTCCAATGCTTAGATTTGGAGATCTGCAGCAAAGAAGTGTAACTGACGAATCAACGGCTAAAAATAGATCGCCCCGTTTCGACATAACGCATCCGTTTTGACTGTTTCAGTGTTTGAAGACGGGTCCGTCGAAACACCCAAAACACCGGTTTGGGGATCTTTTTACCCAAAAAACCTCTGTTGGTACCCCAATAAACAAGGAATTTTAGAAAACCAATATAATCAGGACATTTTTATGTTGTCTGTCTTTTCCTGCTCCCATCTTACTATCCCTAACCCTATCCCTACCTATCCCTAACCCTATCCCTATCCCTATCCCTAACCCTATCCCTAACTTTCTGAGTTTTATTTGACTCGGTTTTTTGGGTACCAACAGAGGTTTTTTGGGTACCAATCAGGTATTTTTCAATTTTTGGGTACCAACAGGTTTTTTTTGTAAAAAGAAAAACGGACCCCAAAAAACATTTTTTGGGGTGTTTCGACGGACCGTTTGAAGACAGTGAGGTCATGTGTGGGCTACTTCGAACATTTGTTGATAATCAGGAACAGGAGTTGTTGATATTTCGAACAGGGCTATAATTACTTGAGTACACGTTTTAACAACTTAATCTGGATCTGGATAAACAGTCAAAAGGGATACTATATCATCGACAAAAACGTGATAAATACAATAACGGTCCGAAATAACCCTACATTATATTATGTGAGCTGGCCAACCAGTCAGTGCCCGTTCAGAGTCACCAGTGTAATGCCATAATCATAGGTTCGAAGTTTCAAACATTAGTAGTTCGTAATATGAACAGAGTGCAAAAATCTTGTTGAAACTCCGAACGCACGTTTTTAACGCCAATATAAGCTTTCATACACACAATATCTTCTTTTTCACAAACCCAAACAAAGCCTCAATGTACCCATCAGCAGAACAACCAATATAATTTACACCTGCTTATTTGGTGATGGTAAAAACTGAAGTCGAAGTCACCTTGAACTCAATGCGTGCACAAGCACTTCTCAAAATTTCCGCGAAGTGTCGGTATGAAAACGAGGGTGCTCTATGTCACAATCTCGTTGTAGTATTTTTATTGGTCGTTATATTTAACGGTTGACACAGTTCTGGAGCATGATAAAGGAAAGACAACTCTGAGTAAACGCAGGAAACGTATGAACGAAACGAAAACAACTAGAAGGTAAAAACCGAAAGCGTTCGTAGACGTAGTATCAACACCGTTCAGAATATTGTATAGTTACTATGCAGCATGATTTTGAGCTGATGCTCGGGGGGCCCGTATCTCACATTCTCCAGGCTATGGGTACGGCACTCAATCACGGGACGCATAAATTGTGCGCAAATGTCTTTAAAATAAACTACTATTAGTACTAACATTAAAAGCTACTAACACTAACTGTGACATATTCCTAACCATATTCCTTACTAAGATGCGTTAAAATTTAACGAGCTTGGGGTTGTATATTTAACGGTTAAATATACAACCCCAAGCTCGTCCAACACGTGGAGACTGTGTCTGGCCTGTCTGACCACTGCATTGTGTATGCGGAGCTGAACATGATCCAACCCAAGAGGAAGCCTGTTGAGCTGTATTCTGACCCCTCTGAATCCCTATCACTCGAAACAAGAAGGGGACTAACTCCGAACGTCACACCGAATCTTATATTTAAAAAAATCACCCAGAATAAAGTCTAACTCACCTTTAATTTCTGAAAGATGCATATTGAATAGCAATGATAATATTTTCATTCGAATTCGAAAGCTAACACACTATCACACAACAAACCATGAATTGGAAGAAAAAATCCATAATGGCACTCCAAACATCCCACTGGGTCATGACTGCCCGCTTCATATCAAAAGTTTTAAAAAATTTGGCGTCACTTTGAAAATCACGTTAAAAAAGACTACTGGGTGGTTTCCCTTGCTGTAAAGACACAAACGGAAGAGGAAGAGTCAGGAACAGGAAGACATAACATAATATATTGCATTGTGGGTAGGACAAAGCGAAAGTGAAAGTACTAGACCTGCTGTTCAGCGGCCGCTATCGGGCGTTATGGGACCCATGTCACGAAAACATTTCGGCGCTCCCGGCGCTTGCGGGAGTTAAAGGGTTAGATGATTATATGAAGCATCAGTTCTAATCTCAAAATTAGTTTTATTTCTTATTATCGTTTGATGATGTGACCCAATGTATCATTTTTGTTTTGTGTTGTATCCTCCGCACCCCAAGGGTTAAACTTATCTTCAAAAAAGTCAGTCAAAAATTATTTTTATCCCGTTAAGAGAAATTACAATGTGGTCTCATACAAGCACATTACAAACAAGGAAACACATTCATGCACAGCCACTAAAAATGATAACAAAACTAACGAAAAGAAAACAAAAAGTTGGACACATTTGAAGTCGATGCAAGCATCCTTCTTAACAGTGTATGGTGTGTGCATGTGTGTGTGTGTGTGCGCATGCGTGTGTGTGTGTGCGTGCGTGTGTCTGTGTATGTATGCGCATGTGTGTGTGTATGTGTGTGTGCATGTATGTGTGTGTGTGTGCGTGTGTGCGAGCATGTGTATACATGTGTGTGTATGTGTATCATTGTATGCGCATGTGTGTGTATGTGTATGCGCATGTGTGTGTGTGCCCTTTATTTTTCTTTTACAGCCTCTGAGTCGGGATTGATGTTGTACGTACCGCGACATCAGAAAACGAAACTAACATTTACAACAAAACAGGATGATGCTGCAAGACAGTTCAACGAGTCTGACCGTCCGTCACCGCTTCAGCGCTTCTTCTTCTGCCTCCTTCCTGACCCAGCTGGGCATGATAGCCAGTGGAGGAGGGGGCATCGGGGAGCAGGAGATGGACGTCATCATGCTGGACCACTGCTACGCCAAGCCCTGGTCGGCACACCCTGACGCTAGCAGTGCCCGCCCTGTTCGCATGCTCTTCATGCCCAAACAAACCCGCCCGTCTCCTTTAGAGTTGTTGAACAGGTATAGCTGTCATCGGTTTTCGTTCATTGTTGTTGTAGCGCAGTGTAGCTTGTGGCAATATGAATGTAATTTTACTAATATTTTGCCCTAATTTGTGTATTGTTATGAATACTATAGATTTTCTTCTTGTTTTCAGTATCTGTGTGTCTATCGGCACATGTGTGTGTGTGTGTTTCTGTCTGTGTGTGTGCATGCTCGTGTGTGTGTGTGTGTGTGCGTGCGTGCATGCTCATGTGTGTGTGTGTGTGTGTTGCAAGTTGCAATTACAATGGAACCACGTTTAATGGGCACCTCAGTATCGCGAACACCTTCTCTTCCCTTCTTATCTTATTCATTACTAAAAGAGTTCAGTATAGCGACCACCTCTCAATTACGGACAGTTTTGGCCAGTCTGTAGGGTGGTGGCAATACTGAGGTTCCACTGTAGTTTTGAACACTCTTCATCTTTTTACCTGCCTCAAGTGATGATCAGTGTGCAAGAATACTTGAACAGTATGACCTTGGCAGCCAACTTAGTTATTCACATTTCCTTTTTTTGGCATTGAAACGTAGAGCTATTTGAATAAATTAATTCTATGAATTTTGTAGTGAAATTTTCCGATTGCATTTACTTGACCGTCTATCTATCATGTATTCATGTTTTTGTGTTTTACTAGTTTATCTATTATTTATCCAATCTGTTTTGTGATGCATGTAGGTGTGCATGTAATGTTTTATTTTGGTTTTTTTATTATAATTAATTCATTATTTCTTTCTTTAATTGCATGTTTATTATTTTCTTATTCGTTGTTTACAACTGAATTGTAATGGGTCACATGCCTATAAACAATGAAAACATTTGTCATTTTACCTGCTTCAAGAAGGCTGTGCATTTAACTTTGGGTTTTTTAAGTACCATAAATATATTTTAAAAAATTAAATTTATTGGATATTTAGGATGTCAGCTAAACTAAAGCACTTTCACATCACTTTCAGGTTTTCAGATAAACTTTTTGAAATTTAATTTGTTACAGTTTGGGGTATATGATTTTTTAGTGTTAAAAACTGACAGGATTGCTCAAAACATTACCAGATTTTCTTTTCACTTATTTTTATCATTTAAAGGAAATCCCTGATTAAACTTTAAAGCTGAGCTTTAATTAGTTGTGGGATTTAAATTTTTTGTTATCATAATTCTTCTATTTTTCTTAGCTGGTAAGATTGCTCAAAACAATAGCACACACTGACACAGGTCTTATTACTAATTTTAAAAAACACGAGTCGTGTTAAAAACAGAATTTTTTTTTTTTCAAATTATACATTTACTTTTAAAAAAATCAAGTTAATGAATCCTAGAACTGTATTCTTATTGTCATTTAGTGATTTACAAAACAGAAAAAAAGAAAGAATCCTAGAAGTTAATCCCAGAACTGTGTTCTTATTGTCAAATACAGTGGAACCTCAGTGTTGTGACCTACCTACAGACTGGCCAAAACTGTTTGCGAGGCGGTCGCTATGCTGGAGACTCTTTTAGTAATGAATAAGAAGGGAGTAAAATCATCCGCATTACTGATGTGTCCGTGACACTGAGGTGCTCTTTAAGCAGGATTCCAATGTGCAAGTTGCTGATGAAAAATGGAAAGACTTAATAAACGCAGTGACTGGTTTGTTGTGGGTTTTTTTGTGCTCAGAAACTTTGAGCCTGTGATTGATGTTGTTGATGCCGCGCCCACGCCCTCCATGCCGTTTGACGTCAGCAAGGCCCGCAGTCTGATGACGGAGTGTGAAAGGCACGCGTCGTACGCCCGCACTGACCAACAGGAAGACTGGGAAGACAAGATATGCAAGTAAGGCCGGAATTCCATATGGATGATTTTAATGGCGAAAATCAACGGCGATAATCAACGGCGATAATCGCCAGCGATTAAATTTTATCGTCACCAACAATACAGTCACCCTATACACCCATAATCGCGAGCAGTCAGTCAAAACGCGATTTTGTTTCATCGCTTTTTTGTCACCGTCGAAAATAGTCTGAAAGAGGGTGGAGCTTAAGCATCATGCCATTTTTTCAGCCAGCATGGCTTCCAAACTTGTGGAAAACTTGTACTGGTGAAAAATGTTGCTTGCAGTTCCGTCGGCGTGATCAGGATTTTTGTGCAATGTAATATGTTTGAATAGCGCTATCGAAATCGCCAGCGATTTTAGTATCAATGGAATTGTAAGCAACTTTTTTCGTCGCTGTTGAAAGACGCGGGCGATTTAAGCCAGCGAAAATAGTGCGTATGGAATTCCAGCTTTAGGCTCTCAATTTATTTGCGGGTGTTTTTTTCAAAACGAACAAAATAAAAAAATATTTATTCTTCTTAGAAAAATTTGAAAATTTCCAGAGCTCTGCTTTTAGTAGATCTATACTGAATCATGTGAATGGTGACTTAAAAATTAATTTAAATGACCTTTTCTTGCCAAAGTCTGTTTGCAAGATGCCCTGACTTTTCGGTTTATTTGCATTTATGTGTTCTGTTCTATAGTCTCTATCTTTTAACTCTTTCGAGACGATTGAGCCTGATTGGGCTCATGCCCTACGCAACCATTTAGTAAGAATGAGCCTGATCAGGAGTTTTCAAGATGTTTTCATTTCTGGCGTGTAACCAGCTTTCCAGGGTGAATTTATAATCTAATTTTAGTATGCTCTGACCTTTCCTGTTTTGAAAGCAAGCAATCATTGCAGGCAGACTTTTGTTGTGTGTGTGTGTGTGTGTGTGTGTGTGTGTGTGTGTGTGTGTGCAAGGTCGTGTTTTGTAAAATTCCATCATTGTATGTGTAAGCTGTGTCTGTCGACAGAAGAAAAACGACAAAGGTGCGGCATCTGATGTTTTAGATCAATTAAGGCATGATGATGCTAATCTTTTTCTAAAACTACTAATCCTTAACTCTTCATAACTTATTTTTTGCCAAAACATTTTTGTAACCCAATCGAATGCACAGTTGACATAGAACAAAGGGAAGCAACTCGGCTCATCCCAAGTGAGTTAAAAATACTAAACAAAATTCATTTTCTGTACCTTTCAAGGCTAGAACTGTAGAAGGCTATGCCACTCTTGGATAGATGTTGATTTGTTTGTATGTCGTCCTCTCCACCATTGTTGATGTGTACTGTGTGGGTGAAGGGTCATAAAGGCGAACTTGGCACATTCTTTTTTGAGAATGATGCTTTGTTTGGCTCTGACCCACGCATTGCTAGGTGATTGGTATCGTAATCAACTTTGGTGGTGGAGGGTTAATGGTGGAGAAAGAGAAAGAGTTTTCCCCCTTTGTTCAATTTCCTTTTAAGATAATTATTATTTCATAATGTGAACATTATTTCAACACTCTGTGTGTGTGTGTGTGTCACGTGTGTGTGTGTGCGATCGTACACACACAGTAGATGAATTGCCCCTAAAAAGCCCCTACTGAGGAGTGAGTGGAAGACCCAGTCTGGCAGTGAATACTGATGATGGATGGTCAGTGTTTGTGTGCAGGTCCGGGTGGACTGTCCAGCAGACCCGTTTATTCAACAAGGTGATGAAGGCTCTGCAGACTGACCGCCTAGCTCGCCTGGCCATGGAGTCGGTCAGTACTAAGGGCATCTGCTGTAACTCATTCTACCCCATTTACGAGTATACTCGTAAACTCAAGCCAACCATATCTGCCCGTTTACGAGTTAACTCGTAATACAAATCCATCTTCAAACTGAAGCGTCTGACTTGGTTCTCATCCTCAAATTGTCAGGGGTGGGATTTTGTCCGTTTTTTGCCTGAAATCCGGTATTTTAAAAAAAAATTCTGACATTGAATGAAAAATAAATTCCGGCCAAAAAAAACACCTTGAAGAAAGTAGAAACGCACTCTTGTTTCGGTTTCGTTCGGTCGTGATATTAAGACAATCCTAACTTCTGCCATGTCAATCATGGCCGGCCGTACAGTTTATTAATCAAATTTTGTTCAGGGGGTGGGCCGCGGGTTGTTGAAAATCTAGTTTTTTTTTTTTTTCTTTGGTCAAATCCCACCCCTGAATTGTTCACTTTGGTAGCTTTAGCCTGTTTACAGACATTTCCTTTCCGGTCATGCTTAAATTTTATCGATTTGGGCGCATCTTTTTCATATTTTTACTGATTCTTTTCGCAAGTAAAATTGTGTTTGGATTGTTTAAGACTATTATATTGAGAGAAAAAAAATGGCGATTGTATCGAGTTTTTAGCGAATGTAGGTGAAGTAGAAAGCTCTACTTTTGATGATTTCATAAAGAACAAACAGTTTCTATATTACTGTTTTTTGTGTGTAAAAGAATTATTTTTGGAACTACAAGCCGTACTTTAAATTCATGAAACTTTGTAAACTTTTAAAACACACATTTGACAATAACACTTTAAAATTTTAAAGCAATACGGTGAATTGTTTCAAAGTTATAGCAATTTTTCTAAACATTTTTATAGTTATGCTCAGAGCTCTCTGCACAGCTGGGACAGGGAAGATAAATCCGGCTGCACGGATGGGGTAGAATGTGTTAACACCATTGTGACTGATGCTGCCTCTGCCGAAAGAAGGCTGCAAAGTTTATCTGTGGTCTTTTTAAGTTGATAGGTTTAATGCTTTTTGCATGCCGCCTGAAAAAAAGGGGGAATAATTCATTGTTTACACGCATTTTGTTTACAAAAACCTACAAACCTACCTGTTCTTATTCATATTTTGTGTTCTTTAATTTCATTCAGTGTCTTCATTTTCACATTCATCCTCGCTACTGCCGTCAGAAAACATATATTCTCCATCCATTTCAGAATCTCCTCTCTTGTTAGACCTCGATAATTTGGCATTTTTTATTTGAATCTGCTGTTAAATTGCCGATTGAAGACAAAGAAATTGCGTTAAACTGAAGTGATTTAACAAGGGAAACAACTCACAGGATGATAGCAATCTGTGGTCGAAAGTTATAAGTTTTGTACCTTTACAGTGATATGAGTGTTGTCACAGCCCGGCTGTGCACGATGCTTGGCTGCTGTGAATATAGTCACGGGCCGTCGCCAGTGTGTTAAGTCACATACCATTGGCTCCTTGTCTTACTGACTGTCTCGTGAAAGCTTTCCCCCTCATTCTCTGTGTGTGTGTCAAGTCTCCTGTGGTCTCTTATGTGGAAAGAAGTTTAGTTATTATGTAAAATCATGAAAAAGGATAACAGGAAACTATTTGTTTGATCAAAGTCAACTCATCCATTCAGCATTACCTTTTTTCATTATTTTCCAATTTAAAGCTTTTGAAAGTTTCATCATTAGTTGGGCATCGCTTTTGAGTTCACTTCTTATGAGAATCAAGAAAAAACAAAAACAAATTGAAATACCTTTAAAAATAAAATCTCAAGTCATCTTGTATTTGTTGTTGTTGTTAGTGTTTTTTGTGTGTTTTATTTTGCAAAAACAGTAGACTACCGATGTCTGTTAAAAAAAGCAAGCTGTTTGGCTTGGGTCAGTGACGTTAGAAGTAGAGTTGAGAACCGGTTAAAAAATCTGAACCGGTTTTCAACTGGTTTTCCCTCTTTGAACCGGTTTTACCGAACTTTTTTTTTAACCAGTACTTGCATCACTAGTTTCACCCATGCAAACATATTTATTTGTCAGAATATTCAGACACACGCACGCACGCTCACAGATACACACAGACACACAATAAAGAAACTTATGACTTATGACACACACACACACACTCAACTCAACACTCAGTCAAAGTCAAAGCCATACACCACCACAAACTAGAAACAGCTACTCTTGGTTTACAAACACCCAAACTGCGCTGAGAATCAGTGTTGTTCTTCAAAAAGAATGCGTTATTCTGAAAAAAACTTACTTTCAGTTTGCAGTTAAAAAACCCGGTTCACAGCCACTCGAACCGGATTTTCGAACCGCGAAACTTTAGCACCGGTTTTTCAGTTCACACCGGTTTTTCCCCCCTTCTTTAGTTAGAAGCGTTAAGCGTCCCAAGAATATTGGACAGAACGTTGTTGTAAAGATTCTACAGGCATGGTGCTTCAAATTGTCTGAATTCAGAGAAAAGGGAATGTAGAAAAAACAAATATTAGAGTGTTTTTTTTAGCTTGAGCAGATGCCCTTTTCCTGAGTTTGTTATTTTATTTTTATTATTCTTTGAATCTAAGAGGAATTGCTCCTGATCGCCATAAAGGGTTCTTTGCTTCTTGACCACACAAAAATACAAAATCTCCTGACCCCCCAAAAAATGTTTTCAGATAAAAATGCTTTTTCTTTGGACAGTACCATGCCTGTTCTAGCATGTTTTGAATGATTGTAATTCATGTTGAAAGTGACGTGAATACTGTGACTGAAGCCAAAGGTGTTTTTCCCGCAGATTGGAAACGAGCCAATCGCCAGAAGACAGGTGGTGGACAAGACGGCAAAACGAATGCGTCAGGCCCTGGCCAGTGTTGGATGGGTTAGTGTTTTGGGTTGACTTTCGATTGGTTTATACGTTATAACATGGGTGAAAGGAGTTCAGGAATGTTCCTGAATATTAATCAGGAATGTCGTCTGTTTGCTGATGTACCATGGCTAAAAGACTCCAGGGATCATCCCATCAGCCGAAGCACTTGAACACTATGGTACAAATGCACCAGCTAGGGGTGGTCAATCGTTCTGACATAGCCTTAATCCAAGGCGAAATCAGGAATGAAAAAGCTTATAGAAAGAATCTTCAGGAATGGCCATCTTGTCATCCAAAACAACGGTCTTAGAAAATCAGAAGTATTGTGTACTGACATTTGATGGTGGACAGAAATATGGCTGTAAACATGAAATGTGACCTGTCACCACTGACTGGCTGGATGTGCACTAGGTTCTGTATGGATTTGATGCCGTTCCTGTTTCCTTGAGCTGAGGCGCATTGCCTCCATTCGTCCATTCCTTTCAGCTGGCTCATGCAACCGCCTTGTTGCAGCATTTATGACATCACACTTGGATTTCTGTAATTCCGTTTTGTTTGGTCTTCCTTTGGAAGAAATTGAAGAAACAGTGCGGCTCATCTCATTTTGCGAACGCGTAAGCGAGAGCATGCCATGCCACTCCTGAGAGAGCTGCACTGGTTCCCAGTTCAGTTTCGCCTACGGTGCAAAGTTGCAGTCCTTGCCTTCCGTCATTTTGAGCAAACCCTTCCACCCTACCTCTCTAATGCTCCTCCATACATACACTCCTTCTCGCTCACTCCAATCTTCCAATGCCTTGCTGTTAAAGGTACCCAAAACTAATCTGAAATCTTTTGGTCAGCTCACAGCTTCAGTTTTTGTGCCCCCACTGTCTGGAATTCTCTCCCTGTCCATCTCCGTCACCAACCAACCCTTTCCAGTTTCAAATCCCAGGTCAAGACCCATCTGTTTCAGAAAGCTTTTCCTCTGATTTCAGAGACACGGTCGTATGAATGAGGGAGAATGTAAGTGTATCTGCGTGTGATTCAGTGAATGTAAGTGCCTTGAGTCTAATTCATTTAGAAAAAGGCACTATATAAATGCTAGGTATTATTATTATTAGATGGAGACAACCCCATGTTTCGCACTGACTGTCAGTGAACTGCTCTTGTTTCAGGACACGGAGGTGGTGCAGTGGCTGCATCAGCTGATTGTGGACAACCTCAGCGTCCACCTCCTGGCCTGCTACCTGGACGCCCTGCAGACCCTCAAGGCCAAGGTCAGTCAGGGCTCACCACACGGTTGTGCGTCTATGCCTGTGCTGATTCTTCGTCAGTGGTACTCCCCGAGGATCTCTGTACAACCCCTTTGTCAGTGGGGGAAGAAACTAGTTGTGTGATCTGTTTCAATAAGTTTCAAGGTTTAGGACACTACCATGTTTTTTTGATTATAAGGCAATGACTTTTTTCTTCAAAATAAGACCCCTGTGCCTTATAATATGACAAATAATAATATATGCACAAAGAAAAAGGTTAAGCACCCCTTAAAGCAAATTAGCTGTTACAAGTCTGACAGGAGGGAGGAGACGCAGGGTTGAAGCAGTCATCCAGGCACAGGGAGGAAACACACGCTACTGAACTTTGATTTGCCAAATGAGTTTTGGACACTCCTCAAGACGTTTTCCCACAATAATTAACTTTTGATATAGCCATATGAAATTGTTACATTGATAATTAAACATGGTATTTTTTAAAATTGAACATGACAACCCTTTTTGTTTCAGAATATCAGAATGCATTTGTAAAACCATACATTAAATTATGCGTTTTCTTATAGTCAGATAGTCAAACTTTCATTTACCAATCAATGTTGTTTCATTCTTTATTGATTATTTGCAATAAATCTCGATTTCATCTCATCTACAGCAAAAAAGTGGTGGGGTGCTTAACTTTCTTCTTTGTGTATAGTACTAAGAAAATAGAATAACAAAATTTGATTTTTGTGATAAGTTTTGGAGGTGTGCCTTATAGCCCCAAAAATACGGCAATCTATTTTAAATTTGTTTCCATGTTCGAAATTATGCACTCCAACGAAAAATGAAAATCTGTCACGATAAGAATATATAACATTGCAGACCTATTACATGATATTACATGATGCAAGCCATGAAATTTTTTTATATTAAAAACTGCCTTTCATAGGAAAGAACCAAAGCCCAGCCAAAGACTGAAAGAGTCAGGTCAGGTCAGGTAGTTAGGACATTAGGCCTCTTCACTGTCCTTTCATTTTTGTTTGAACTTTTGCACAGCTGAGAGGTTTTTAAATGTTGTTAGTCAGCGGTGGTGTTGTGTGTAGTTGTTGATGACGCCTGTGATGGCATGGGCAGGTGCCGTCGCTGGTGGAGAAGATGGTGAGTGGGGTGCCCCCCAAGCACCCCAGCCTGTCTCACGAGTCTCTGGGGCTGCTCCTCAAACGCCCCTGGGATCCTGTGGGCACCGCTCTTTCTCAGCAGAAGCTGGTACGTAAACACTGGAATAATTCCATAGGTGTGACTATGTCCGTTTTACACAGATTTCTGTGTTGTTGGTTTTTTCCAGAAGCAGAAATTCTGTTGATGGGGCTCTGTCCCTGTACCCCAAAGGGGCCTCAGCAGCCCCTGGACCCCTGCCTTACAGGTTTTTTTCCATTTTCAGCAGTTGCACCCATGTTATTCAGAAACTAGATGATGATTCTTTGCTTGCATTTTAAGTCTTCCCTTGATTTAAAACAGCTCTCTTCATATCTTAATTTATCCCTCCCTGTAGTTCTAAACTCATCCTTTGAACTGATGTGTGTGTGCGTTTTGTGTGTGTGTGTACATGTGTGAGTTTGGGTGGGGGTGTTTATTTATTTATTTATTGTCTTTCATTGTATTATTTCATATTCTTTTGTTTTTATGATTGTGACCTTCAAAAATAATCCAAAATGAGGTCTTTTATAAGGGAGAGGTCTTATAAGGGAGGTAATTTTAATACTTACAGAGAAGGGCAGTGTCTCAGAGAAGTAGGTCTTATGTTGGAGGGAGTCTTATAATGGGAGGTTTGCAGTTTCTGAGCCTATCTATGTTTTAAAACTATACTGGAACGTTTAGGGTGTGTGAGACCCATTTAACCCTTTCAATGCCAGCCATTTTTAGCTTAAATTTTACATCATAACATGAAACTTACCTGGGAACAGAAACGTTTTGTTTGCAATGCTGGGGATTCCTTTATGACATGTGTAACATTAGGCCTATCCTTATCTCCCAACATTAAGAAGAAAAAGTCATTGTATAACAGACCCTGATTAAATGCAGTTCAGTTGTTGTTGTTGTACCCTGGCTTAAAGACTCCAGGGATCATCCCAACAGCAGAAGCACTTGGACACTATGGTACAAACGCATCAGATAGGGATGAGAACATTACGTGTGTGACCGTTTTTGATCACCCCGCCACATGGACAGCCACACTCTTGTCTACGGGGGAAAGCGAAAGGGGTTTTAAGGGAAAGTGTTTTTGGCTGTGCAGAAGAAGTTGCCGGGCACCCCCCTGCTGCTGTTGGCCCCCAGCGGTCCGTCCCAGAGCGGCAGCACCCACAGGGGCCACGCCAAGCGCCTCAAGTTCTGGCAGACCCACCTCAACAGCCTGGGCAAGACCATCCCCACCAGCATCGGGGGAGGCACCGGGGTCAGCGTGGTCCTCTGCCTGGAGCAGATGATTGGGGCGCTTCGCACCAAGGTGGTGGAGGTGAGTTGTGTGTCTGGAGCAGATGATTGGGGTGCTTCGCACCAAGGTGGTGGAGGTGAGTAGTGTGTCTGGAGCAGATGATTGGGGCGCTTCGCACCATGGTGGTGGAGGTGAGTTGTGTGTCTGGAGCAGATGATTGGGGCGCTTCGCACCATGGTGGTGGAGGTGAGTTGTGTGTCTGGAGCAGATGATTGGGGCGCTTCGCACCAAGGTGGTGGAGGTGAGTAGTGTGTCTGGAGCAGATGATTGGGGCGCTTTGCACCAAGGTGGTGGAGGTGAGTAGTGTGTCTGGAGCAGATGATTGGGGCGCTTCGCACCAAGGTGGTGGAGGTGAGTAGTGTGTCTGGAGCAGATGATTGGGGCGCTTCGCACCAAGGTGAGTTGTGTGTCTGGAGCAGATGATTGGGGCCCTTCGCACCATGGTGGTGGAGGTGAGTTGTGTGTCTGGAGCAGATGATTGGGGCCCTTCGCACCATGGTGGTGGAGGTGAGTTGTGTGTCTGGAGCAGATGATTTGGGGCGCTTCGCACCAAGGTGGTGGAGGTGAGTTCAGTGCTGGGGCTCTGGGTCATTTATTACCAACTGTTGGTTTAGGTCTAAATCTAAATAATACCATTCTGGTATTTCTGGGGATACTTATGAAATGTTGTGCAATGCAGGAGCAGGCATGGGAATGAGGAATTGTGAAAAAAGCTGAAAAGCGTGTATCAGGGGACAACGCCCCCTGAAGCTGAACCTTTTGTTTTTTTAATCTAAGCCTAAAAACAGCATTTGAAATAGAACTAAAATATTTAGTTCATTTTGCATTCATTCATAAGAAGTAATTCTTACTCAGTTGGTTTCTTTTTATAAAAAAAAATGTCTTGTTGGGTCATTTAAAAAAAAGCTGAAATTTGCTTAAAAGCTGAACATTCCCATGCCTGAGGAGGGAAGGAAAATAAAAGTGAACTAAAAAACAGCAACAGAAAGCCAACAGGTCGGGAACAAAGTAGGGGTCTCCTCAGCGTTTCATCATTCATGGTTCCAGTCAGGCCAGTGTGGTTACAGTAGCGGCCCCCATGGACAATCCCCGACCGGCACAGCCTTAACCTTTATGACCACTTTTTGGTAGGCAGCAAGCTCAAAGTTCTCATGGGTGAAAGTAGTTCAGGCAGGCTCCTGAAATCAGGATTTGAAAAAGCTAATAGAATGAGTTCAGGATTGGCTATCTTGTCATCCAGAACCACAGTCTTATAAAATCAAACACATTTCTGCCAAAATTGATGGCAGATTAAAACAAGATGATAGATAATGGAATTCTAACCCCCCACCCACCCAGTATACACAGACACACTTTTTGATTTGGTCACCATTTCAGGATTGGGAAGATTCAAAGAACTTTAATGTGGTCACCATTTCAGGATTGGGAAGATTCAAAGAACTTTAATGTGGTCACCATTTCAGGATTGGGAAGATTCAAAGAACTGTCACCATTTCAGGATTGGGAAGATTCAAAGAACTTAAATGTGGTCACCATTTCAGGATTGGGGAGATTCAAAGAACTGTCACCATTTCAGGATTGGGAAGATTCAAAGAACTTTAATGTTGTCACCATTTCAGGATTGGGAAGATTCAAAGAACTTTAATGTGGTCACCATTTCAGGATTGGGGAGATTCAAAGAACTTTAATGTGGTCACCATTTCAGGATTGGGAAGATTCAAAGAACTTTAATGTGGTCACCATTTCAGGATTAGGAAGATTCAAAGAACTTTAATGTGGTCACCATTTCAGGATTAGGAAGATTCAAAGAACTTTAATGTGGTCACCATTTCAGGATTGGGAAGATTCAAAGAACTTTAATGTGGTCACCATTTCAGGATTGGGAAGATTCAAAGAACTGTCACCATTTCAGGATTGGGAAGATTCAAAGAATTTTAATGTGGTCACCATTTCAGGATTGGGAAGATTCAAAGAACTTTAATGTGGTCACCATTTCAGGATTGGGGAGATTCAAAGAACTTTAATGTGGTCACCATTTCAGGATTGGGGAGATTCAAAGAACTTTAATGTGGTCACCATTTCAGGATTGGGAAGATTCAAAGAACTTTAATGTGGTCACCATTTCAGGATTAGGAAGATTCAAAGAACTTTAATGTGGTCACCATTTCAGGATTAGGAAGATTCAAAGAACTTTAATGTGGTCACCATTTCAGGATTGGGAAGATTCAAAGAACTTTAATGTGGTCACCATTTCAGGATTGGGGAGATTCAAAGAACTGTCACCATTTCAGGATTGGGAAGATTCAAAGAATTTTAATGTGGTCACCATTTCAGGATTGGGAAGATTCAAAGAACTGTCACCATTTCAGGATTGGGGAGATTCAAAGAACTTTAATGTGGTCACCATTTCAGGATTGGGGAGATACAAAGACCTTTAATGTGGTCACCATTTCAGGATTGGGGAGATTCAAAGAACTTTAATGTGGTCACCATTTCAGGATTGGGGAGATTCAAAGAACTTTAATGTGGTCACCATTTCAGGATTGGGGAGATTCAAAGAACTTTAATGTGGTCACCAGTCCAGGATTGGGAAGATTCAAATAACATTTAGACATGTCATTTCAGGATGGAGAGAGTGTTTTACTTTCTCTGTTCTGTAACTAGCTGATGTTGTTATGCTAATGGACTGGTTACCTTGGTAATTCAACTTAGAAATGTCTTGTTATCTACCTCACCCGTCTTATTTGCTTGTATTTTCCCGTGTCTTGGTTTTCAGCAAAAAAGCCACTACCCTGGTGTCCCGATTATTTTAGTTGGATGGAACATCGGCGCCTTGGTTGCCTGTCATGTAAGTCAGACCTCTGATCACTTGTTAGTGTTTGCCTTGGTTGCCTGTCATGTAAGTCAGACCTCTGATCACTTGTTAGTGTTTGCCTTGGTTGCCTGTCATGTAAGTCAGACCTCTGATCGCTTGTTAGTGTTTGCCTTGGTTGCCTGTCATGTAAGTCAGACCTGATCACTTGTTAGTGTTTGCCTTGGTTGCCTGTCATGTAAGTCAGACCTCTGGTCACTTGTTAGTGTTTGCCTTGGTTGCCTGTCATGTAAGTCAGACCTCTGATCGCTTGTTAGTGTTTGCCTTGGTTGCCTGTCATGTAAGTCAGACCTGATCACTTGTTAGTGTTTGCCTTGGTTGCCTGTCATGTAAGTCAGACCTCTGGTCACTTGTTAGTGTTCGCCTTGGTTGCCTGTCATGTAAGTCAGACCTGATCGCTTGTTAGTGTTTGCCTTGGTTGCCTGTCATGTAAGTCAGACCTCTGATCACTTGTTAGTGTTTGCCTTGGTTGCCTGTCATGTAAGTCAGACCTCTGATCACTTGTTAGTGTTTGCCTGTCATGTAAGTCAGACCTCTGATCACTTGTTAGTGTTTGCCTTGGTTGCCTGTCATATAAGTCAGACCTGATCACTTGTTAGTGTTTGCCTTGGTTGCCTGTCATGTAAGTCAGACCTCTGATCACTTGTTAGTGTTTGCCTTGGTTGCCTGTCATGTAAGTCAGACCTCTGGTCACTTGTTAGTGTTTGAAGAAAAATGAGGCCGCTATTTTTAAAAGAGAAAGAGAAGAGCATTTTATTTTAGCAATTGATTCAACAGTGAAATATAAGTCTAAATTAAGTAACTTAAAAATCTAGATCTACTAGTCTCATTGTGTTCTCTTCGATTCTTCGGTGGCTACTCTGAAAATGATTGAATCCTTTTTATTTGTCCTGCTTCGTAAAGTGAATATCCGACAATTTTCCTTATAATTCCCTGTATCAGAACTATCAACATCGAAAGCCTGTTGTATGCAGAGAGTCAGAAGTGTTCACCTTAATGGTTCTGAATCCAATTAACATTGAATCGTTAAGATAGCATATTCATCATAAAGAGTTCAAATGTTGCTTTGCTTTATGTCTTTGAATTTCTTCACCCCGTCTATAATATGATGTAATTATGACTTGGCTTAAGGCTGTGTCAGACCAATTGACATAGGCTTCACCAAAATGTTGTTATGCTCTGCATAGTTATGCAGGGGTTTTCTTTAGCCATGACAAGCTCCTAGCATAACATCATCAGTCTCCCAAATCCCGAAGACAGATTGTGGCTGCCGACGTGGCGGGGTAATAAAAAATGGTCGCACGCGTAATGCTCTCAAGTCTCATCCCTAGCTAATGCATTTGTACCATAGTGTTCAAGTGCTTCCCTTGTTGGGATGATCCCTGGAATCTTTTAGCCAGGGTACGCCAACAACAACAACATATACCGTATTTTTCGGACTATAAGGCGCACCTGATTATAAGGCGCACCCCCCAAATTTTACACAAAATTCAGATTCTGTTATTATATTTTCTTACTATTTTAGTAGTCATATTATAACTTATATAAGGCACAGGGGTCTCAGTCGGGGGAAAAGTATCGCCTTATAGTCCGAAAAATATGGTAATGTAATTGTAATGTTTGTTACCCAATCCTTGTTTTTGAATCGGTTACGAGAACAGGTGTAATGAAATAGAAAAATCATTTGTACAGGTGTCGTTGGTGGAATCTGTGAATGCAGTGGTTTGCCTGGGGTTCCCATTCACTGGCATACATGGGCCCAGAGGGGTGAGTTCTACAGTTATGCACATTCATGCCTGTTTATTTCTGCCCTAGATATACTGTCGACTATCACCATTCATATTGAGGCATATTGCTCTACAAAGCGGCACGCTCTTTGTTTCTTTTGCTTTATGGCTTGTTGCAACTCTTGCTTATTCACACAAATGGATATTTACAGGTATAAATGTTTGGCCTTTTATTATTTCACTGATTTTGCTGAATTCAATTCAAATTAGAAAATTCTTGACAAAAATCCCATGCCATAGTAATTAGTAGAGGCGAAATTAGAAGACTCTTTGTCTCTTGCATTTAGTCGCTAAACTTGAGAATAATTGTGTAAGTCACAAGTGAAAGGACAAGTTTCACTTTTAGACACTGCTATTTTTTTCAGGTTTATTAGAATTTTTCACTCTTTTTTTTCTTAAGTTTTCAGGAAGAATAACCAGTTTAGTGCCTTTATAGTGCCCCTTTAGTGGCTCGAGTATGTAACTGCTGTTTGAATTTCTAATGTTTTTTCTGTATTGTTCTTTTTTGAAGTTAGACTCAGATTGTAGCAGAACTTCAGATTGTCAGGAGGGCCCGGGTCAATGGCCCCTATTTTTTTAAAGCTGACCCTTCATTTTTTTGTAATTGGGGGTCATATGACCAATAAATTGTGAAAACAATCTGAAGCTCATCCTAAAGTCGAAAAATATCATTGCAGCCTACAGTCGAATCTACAGTGCAGCTTACCATAGAAAAATAACATTGGAGCCTACAGTCGAATCTACAGTGCAGCTTACCGTCAAAAAATAACATTGCAGCCTACAGTCGAATCTACAGTGCAGCTTACCGTCAAAAAATAACATTGCAGCCTACAGTCGAATCTACAGTGCAGCTTACCGTCAAAAAATAACATTGCAGCCTACAGTCGAATCTACAGTGCAGCTTACCGTCGAAAAATAACATTGCAGCCTACAGTCGAATCTACAGTGCAGCTTACCGTCGAAAAATAACATTGCAGCCTACAGTCGAATCTACAGTGCAGCTTACCGTCAAAAAATAACATTGCAGCCTACAGTCGAATCTACAGTGCAGCTTACCGTCAAAAAATAACATTGCAGCCTACAGTCGAATCTACAGTGCAGCTTACCATCGAAAAATAACATTGCAGCCTACAGTCGAATCTACAGTGCAGCCTTACAGTCGAAAAATAACATTGCAGCCTACAGTCGAATCTACAGTGCAGCTTACCGTCAAAAAATAACATTGCAGCCTTCAAGAATTTATGTGATGGCCAAAATGATGTGTACATAGGGCCAAAATAATGTGTACATGTGTGTGTGTGTGTGTGTGCATGCGTGCGTGTGTGTGTGGTTGTGTTGTGTTCATTAAAATATGAACGTACATCACATACACGTATCCCTTTCCTTACTGGAATCAATTTCTATCTGTAATAACGACCTCTTTTGTCTTACTATAAACGTTCGGGGCAGTGGGTGGATGCCTCGTGCCTCCATACGAGGAGCTGGACGACCCCGCCCACCACGAGTCTCTCCCTGTGGGGATACTCGGGGGGGAGGGGTATTTCGTAAAAATAGTTCCCCCACCTTATGGAAGTTCTGAGCTTGTAACTTCCTCTAATCTGCCACTCTCTTTGACTGCCTTTTTTATTTGCTTACTGTCAACTGCTATCTTTCTGGCTTATTGGCCCATTCTCCTGCCGTTTTAACAAAAAATCTTCCAAATAACGTTTCTCCTTTGAGCTCCTCCGAAACCGGAATGTGTCAGTTGTACGCAGCGGTGAGACCAGTGAAAACTGAAAACGGACATATACGTACTTTACCCATTATGGCCTTTTGTTCTGGAAACGCAGAAGACGAAATATAAACGTTGACTGACACTGTGCGTTGCAGGACTGTGAGGACTCTGCTGGGCAGCCAGACGCTACAGACATTGACCACTGTGCTACAAACATTGACCACTGTGCGTTGCAGGACTGTGAGGACCCTCTGCTGGGCAGCCAGACGCTACATTGATCACTGTGATACCAACATTGACCACTGTGCATTGCAGGACTGTGAGGACCCTCTGCTGGGCAGCCAGACGCTACAGACATTGACCACTGTGCTACAAACATTGACCACTGTGCGTTGCAGGACTGTGAGGACCCTCTGCTGGGCAGCCAGACGCTACATTGACCACTGTGCTACCAACATTGACCACTGTGCATTGCAGGACTGTGAGGACCCTCTGCTGGGCAGCCAGACGCTACATTGACCACTGTGCTACCAACATTGACCACTGTGCGTTGCAGGACTGTGAGGACCTTCTGCTTGGCAGCCAGACGCTACATTGACCACTGTGCTACCAACATTGACCACTGTGCGTTGCAGGACTGTGAGGACCCTCTGCTGGGCAGCCAGACGCTACATTGACCACTGTGCTACCAACATTGACCACTGCGTTGCAGGACTGTGAGGACCCTCTGCTGGGCAGCCAGACGCTACATTGACCACTGTGCTACCAACATTGACCACTGTGCGTTGCAGGACTGTGAGGACCTTCTGCTTGGCAGCCAGATGCTACATTGACCACTGTGCGTTGCAGGACTGTGAGGACCCTCTACCAGATGCTACAAACATTGACCACTGTGCGTTGCAGGACTGTGAGGACCTTCTGCTGGGCAGCCAGACGCTACATTGACCACTGTGCGTTGCAGGACTGTGAGGACCCTCTGCCAGATGCTACAAACATTGACCACTGTGCGTTGCAGGACTGTGAGGACCCCCTGCTGGGCAGCCAGACGCCCACGTTCTTCGTGGTGGGTCAGAACGCCTGTGACTGCTCCCTGGACCAGCTGCAGGACCTCAGGGAGCACATGCGGGCGGAGACCGGCATGCTGGTGGTGGGGGGAGCCGACGAACAGCTGCGGCTGTCACACCGACAGCAGCGTGAAGAGGGCTTGACCCAGGCCATGGCTGACCGATGCATCATAGTGAGTACTAGCGGTTTAATTAAGTACCCGCTTCGCGCGTTCAGACCCAATGCCAACAACAACAAAACAAAAAACACAAACAGATGCGAGGTTTAAACTCTGCACCTCTTGCACGGGACACAATAGTTTTATTCATTACACCACAGAGTCTACTGGCTATCAGAGTACTTTTTACCTACTTATCAATAGCTTCCCCTGACTGCCTCGTTTTTGACTTCTCAGTAATGGTGGATAATGTGTGTGTGTGTGTGCGTCTGAACCAGGATGAGATCTACCAGTTTCTGGGCAGCATTTTATCCATAAACTATTGTTCCTACTGTTGGAGTGTTGTGCTGTGTGTGTGTGTGTGTGTGTGTGTGTGTGAACCAGGATGATATCTACTAGTTTCTGGGCAGCAACTAGTATACTTACTGTTGGCATGTTGTATGTGTGTGTGTGAACCAGGATGAGATCTACCAGTTTCTGGGCCGCATTTTATCCATGAACTATTGCACCTAATGTTGGCGTGTTGTGCTCTGTGTGTGTGTGTGTGTGTGTGTGTTTGTGTGTGAACCAGGATGAGATCTACCAGTTTCTGGGCAGCATTTTATCCATGAACTCGGGGCTGCCTGACCTGCCCACTGAGGTAGCCCCCGTGGACCTTCGCAGGAAGCGCAAGCGCAAAGCTGCCCAGGATTTGATGGGCGGCTCCAGTCCTGCAGAGAGCACCACCCCTGCCACTAGCGCCCAGCGTGCGGCTGTAAGCACAGTAAGTGTCCACGTCAAATGCCAGTTCCCCCGAAGTCAGAGTGTGGCTGCCCACATGGTGGGGTAATAAAAAAAACGGTCTCACACGTAATGTTCTCATCCCTCACTGATGCATTTGTACCATTGTGTGCGAGTGCTTCGGCTGTTGGGATGATCCCTGGAGTCTTTTAGCCAGGGTACAACGACAACAACAACAACAGATGCAGTAAGCTGTAACTTCAGACTGCTCTTTGATTCAAATGGCATCCATCAGATTAAGCCATCCCCCTCTTCTCTTTCTCTCTCTTTTTCTCTATCTCTCACACTTTCTCTGTTTCTATCTTGAGGGGCAAAGGCATACATGAATAAATCGTCATTGTCTGTTTCTATCTATCTGTCTGTCTGTCTCTATGTTTCAGTCTCTCTCTGTCTTTCTTTCTGTATTTTTTGTAATCATTTATATTTATATGAAACTCAGCAGTATCATTGACACAAATAACAATGTACAAGCACAAATACATGCAAGCACACACGCATACAGTTCACTCTACATACACAGAGTGAAATGTATCCAGAGAATGTATATATCTTTTCTATTTAATAAGAAGGGGTTGAGTAGAGAGATCATGGAGGGGTTTTGTTTTGCTACGTTGTGTACAACCGGGCCTCCACAAAGGAGCAGAAGACAGGGATGTTTATCTGCACACACACACACACACACACACACACACACACACACACACACAGACACATACACACACACACACACACACACACACCTCCTCTCCAACTGCACACTTCTTTGACAAAGCCAGAATTACAGCTGTTAGCATGAAGATTGTAGTCCATTGAACACAGCTCTTTTCATTTGCAGGAGATCTGTTTCTATTTCTTTGTAAGGTTTTTGCTTTGTTTTGTTGTTTAACATGACTGACTTTAAGCATCTGTCACCATCATAATGGTCACATTATTAAAGTCAATGGACAGAGTTGTGATGCCGTAACGCGCCTAAAATTACATCCTTTTTGCAGTTGCCTAAGAACATTAACAATAAAAAATCATCAAAAATGAGGACTTATAAGGGAGGGGTCTAATAGTAATAAGGGAGGGGTCTAGTAAGGGAGGGTCTAGTAAGGGAGGGGTCTAATAAGGGAGGTAATTTTAATACTTACAAAGAAGGGCAATGTCTCGGAGAAGTAGGTCTTATGTACAATGTTTTTTGGGTTTTTTTTTCTCTGGCAGTTAAGGGGGTTAAGGAATGTATTACTATTAGTACTAAATGTTTGTGTGTTGGTACTAAATCTTTTCTTTTTTTTTTTTTTTTAAGGCTCCAGTGATGGTGGGTGGAACAAGCCGTGTGTCGAAGCGTGGAGGAAAAGCTGCACGGTTAGCGGCTACCCTGGGGGGCTCCACCGTGACTGCAGGTGGGTGAAGGGCCATGCTTCACTTTTCCACGAACTATGTTGTGTGACTTCCATAGGGGTTTGCACAATCACTGACTTAGATTTAGTGCAACCTGTTTTCAGAGACAGCTTTATTATTTATACTCCTTTATTCTGATAAAAATCAGAAACTGCCAGCATATGACTGCAAAAAGGTGTATATCCTGCCCACTATGCATCCTTATACTCCTTTAAAATGAGATCAGGACTTACATACTTAACGTGTACTGGTATGTTTGCAGTGAAAACTAAACAAAAATGAGTAAAGACAAAGAAATGAAAAAAGCATGCACTCCTTGAAAGTAAGTTATCACTTGTTCCACAGTTACACATAGAAACAAACAAACAAAAAACACCCCCAAAACAACCCAACCCCCAGGAAGAGAAATTGTTACAATTCTTGACTTTGCCTGTGTTTGTTGCAGAGGGCAGTAGACCGGCCCCCAGGAAGAGAAATGATAGTAATTCCTGACTTTGCCTGTGTTTGTTGCAGAGGGCAGTAGACCGGCCCCCAGGAAGAGAAATGATAGCAATTCCTGACTTTGCCTGTGTTTGTTGCAGAGGGCAGTAGACCGGCCCCCAGGAAGAGAAATGATAGCAATTCCTGACTTTGCCTGTGTTTGTTACAGAGGGCAGCAGACCGGCCCCCAGGAAGCGGCAGGGGCGTGGTGGTGGCGTGAGCGGAGGAGGACCCAGCCCCAGGAAGCGCCTTGCTCTAGGACTGGGTCCTGGGGGCATGCCCGGCGGCCCCCGGGCATCCACGGGCAGCCTTGAGGCGACCAGCAAAGCCACGCTGTCTGCTATCTCCACGGCTCCGGAGCTGTCAGGACTGCTGCAGGGCATCCGTGTGGGGCGCTCCACCGAGGGGGACTCCTCCTCCACGGGGGTGGGGCCCGGCAGGTCTCTGATGGCTACGTCCTTCCCTCTGACCAAGGTGCTCACCTTCAACAAGCTGATGGAGGCAGGGGGTGATGCCGGCAGCGTAGGGTCCGTGTCTGCAGGGTCGGCCACTCTTTTGGCGTCGGCCATTCGAAGCGGAAGCCTCTCCGACAAGGACAAACAGCAGCAGTTCTTGGTGAAGGCCGGGGGATCCAGCATCTCCCCTCTCGCCATACCTATTTCCGTAGCCCAGCGTCTGATGGCGGCGGGCGGGTCATCCCCGCTTGTGCACATCACGGGCGCTGGTTCCTCGGGCTCCTCCTCCTCGCAGATCCACCAGTTGCTGACCTCCATTGCCGGCTCTTACGTGGGGGGTTCTTCCGGCGCTCCCACCTCCCAGCCCCCGGCGGCCCCTGTGACCAGCGCGGTGCCGTCTCCCCTGCCCGCCGCACCACGCTCCGCGCGCCCCGCCAGGACCGACAGGGCCGGGCCGCAGCAGGTTGACGCAGGGCATGTCCCGGGAGAAAAAGGGGACGGTGGGGCAAAACACAAACAACCCGGACCGCACACGCCTTGTAGTAGTCAGAGAGGCGATGTTCCAGTGACAACCACTAGCGCAACAAACTTTTCTGCAGTGACAGTGCCCGCCCTCCAGAAAACTCAACCGGCTATGAGTGTGTCATCTCAACCGGTCACTTCTGCCACACAGTCCATCCCGGCCAGTGGGTCCTTGACATCCTCTGCGCCACTGCCATCCACCCTGACCAGCCAGGTGGCTGTGACCAGAGAGACCCCTCTCAAAGCCCCACCACCCGCACAGATCCAGCAGAGCGGCATGAGCAGAGCCGTCCTAGCAAAGACTCTCGCGTCTTTGACCACCCATCTCGCATCTCCGGTGACTTCATTATCGACCTTGAAAACTGTAGCGTCATCAGAAGCGGCTCGGAGCAAGTCGGAAAGCATGGGCAGTGTCAGTGTCCAGTCCAGCCATCTGGTCAAATCGGGTTTTGTGCAGCTGGCGGTGACGAAAAGCCTGATCAACACAATGGCGGGCGCGTCGCATTCCATCCTGCGCGTGGCCGGCAGCGCCTCCGCTCACCCTGGCCAGGCCGGATCTCCCACGGCCACCACCTCCATTCTGGGCGGGAGGAGCACCGTGCTCATTTCCCCCACCATGGCCAAGTCCCTGTCGGCCAGCCCGGGCACGGCCTTCCTGCTCAGCAAAGGGGGGTTGTCGGCTCCAGGGGCTGTGGGGGCCTTCAGGCCTTCACCCGCGGAGGTGCTGGGCAAGGTGACCTCGGTGCTGGAGGCTGGAGCCAAGGGCGCTCAGCAGGCGCAGTCTTCGGCACCAAGCTCACCCATGGTGACTCTGCCCCTGGCCATCAGCAAGGCAGGGATCCTGAGCAAGGCGGCCGTGCTGACTAATAGATCCGATGTGGTCGGTGCACTGAAGGCGTCCAAGCCAGGTGCTGGTGGTGCCAGTGGTGGTGCCAGCCCTAGCCCCGTTTCCACTTCAGGCAGCTCCCTGGCTGTGGCTTCCCCGCCACCACCACCACCGCCGCTGACGGCAACATCAACCCCAGCCACCCCACCCCCTTCCAGCGTTGCCGGCAGTGCGGGGCGGGCGGGGCACAGCAAGTCGGTCAGTGCCGTGTCCTACGCTGCCAACTCCAAGCCTGTCCTGCCCGGGACCCCTACGTCCACTAGGACACGCCGGATCAAAACGCCCAAACAGTATGACCTGTGATGGTCTAGTCCTACCCACCTCCACATCCACCAAGACACGCCGGATCAAGACGCCCAAACAGTATGACCTGTGATGGTCTAGTCCTGCCCACCCCCACATCCACCAGGACACGCCGGATCAAAGCGCCCAAACAGTACGACCTGTGATAGTCTAGTCCTGCCCACCCCATCCATCAGGACACGCCGGATCAAGACGCCCAAACAGTATGACCTGTGATGGTCTAGTCCTGCCCACCCCCACATCCACCAGGACACGCCGGATCAAGACGCCCAAACAGTACGACCTGTGATGGTCTAGTCCTGCCCACCCCATCCACCAGGACACGCCGGATCAAAACGCCCAAACAGTACGACCTGTGATGGTCTAGTCCTGCCCACCCCCACATCCACCAGGACACGCCGGATCAAAACGCCCAAACAGTACGACCTGTGATGGTCTAGTCCTGCCCACCCCATCCACCAGGACACGCCGGATCAAAGCGCCCAAACAGTACGACCTGTGATGGTCTAGTCCTGCCCACCCCATCCACCAGGACACGCCGGATCAAAACGCCCAAACAGTACGACCTGTAATGGTCTAGTCCTGCCCACCCCATCCACCAGGACACGCCGGATCAAAACGCCCAAACAGTACGACCTGTAATGGTCTAGTCCTGCCCACCCCATCCACCAGGACACGCCGGATCAAAACGCCCAAACAGTACGACCTGTAATGGTCTAGTTCTGCCCACCCCCACCTCCCCACCAGGACTTGCCTGATCAAAACGCCCAAACAGTACGATCTGTAATGGTCTAGTTCTGCCCACCCCCACCTCCCCACCAGGACTTGCCTGATCAAAACGCCCAAACAGTACGATCTGTAATGGTCTAGTTCTGCCCACCCCCACCTCCCCACCAGGACTCGCCTGATCAAAACGCCCAAACAGTACGACCTGTGATGGTCTAGTCCTGCCCACCCCCACATCCACCAGGACATGCCTGATCAAAACGCCCAAACAGTACGATCTGTAATGGTCTAGTTCTGCCCACCACCACCTCCCCACCAGGACTTGCCGGATCAAAACGCCCAAACAGTGCGACCTGTGATGGTCTAGTTCTGCCCACCCCCACATCCACCAGGACACGCCGGATCAAGACACCCAAACAGTACGATCTGTGATTGTCATCTCCTGCCCACCCCCACATCCACCAGGACACGCTGGATCAAGACGCGCAAACAGTACGATCTGTAATGGTCTACTCCTGCAGGGAAGTTGAACGACATTGATCATTTTGTGACTGTGTCTTGCTGAGCGTATAGCGGCATCCCGCCTTAATTTTTTTAATATCTGAGTTCAAGTGACAAGACATTTTTGTGCCATATTATTAGAATGTCAGTCAAGAAATGCATGAAGTATGCACTCCATTCAAGATGTCAAGCCAGTCTTATTTTCGGTCTAAAATAATCAAAGTGGCTTAGGTGCACAACCACATTTTGTTTTTATATATATTTGTTCAGTCGCTGAATCAGGAATTGTGTAATGTGTCTGTGGAGACGATAACCTTTTGAAGTGATTAAACCATACAAAAACAAACAAAAAAGTGTAATGATGATATTGGTAGATGTTCAATGTGTCAAGCTTCAAAAGCAATTTATGTAACCCAGTTGAAACTGTGTTCAATCTTTGCTGGTTAAAATCCTATTTCTGTGTCAAGCACAGACTAAGCCAGGTGTTAAAACATAATTGCAGAAATTTTAGCTGGATCAAGTTGACCTGTTGTGTGAAAAAGCAGAGTAATTGATTTTTAGTTGAAGGGCTGCACTGTACGAATGCTGCTATCTGCTATGACTGCAATGGCTGAACACTGAACTTGGCATTATTTGTTTGGTCATTATCCTAAGAATTTGATGGCTTGGAGTCAAAACGGACTATCTTTAGATGGTCCATTGACTTATTATTGAAATTATTGCAAAAACTAATAACTTGTATATAAAAAAAACAGACTGCAGGAATATAAAAAGCCTAATCCCCATTTTGTATTATTGGTAGTCTTTTTTAATACAAGTTCTTAGGTTTTTCAATAACATCAATAATAAGTCAATGGACTATCTAAAGATAGTCCATTTTGACTCTAAGCCATCGCTGAGTATCTTCTCTTTCACAACAGATTCTGCTGAAAGTTTGTCTGCTACAACATGAAAGCAAAAACATGACGTAAGTATGTTGTTTGATGTTGAAAATTTGATGCAAGTCTTGTCTATTTTTTTTAATAAGGTAGGTTGCTCTCAGGCGATAGGAAATAGTGGTCAAAATTCTATTTTAAAACCCCCAACATAACTTTAGTTTGTTTGCTAACAAATGTAAAAACCTCCTGGACAAAGACCCAAACCTTAGTAAATTAAAATACCAGTATGATTGATAGTCTACTAAAACCGTCACAGCTGTGCCAACTGAAAGAAAAAAAAATTCAAGAAAGGACGCTTGAGAGGCCGCGAGGCCTAGTCATCCTACCTGTCACCTGACCTGACCTTTTTTTCTTAATTGTTCACATTTGTTTTTTTATTATATATGTTTCTCTGTACAGATCCTTTCACTATGTCTTTTGATTTTAAGAATGACTGATTGTGAAATGTTTGTGTTTGCCTCACCATGTTCATGTACTTTGAGAATGTTAAGAATGCCGGGGTACATGGAACAATACACATTTGTTACTAACGTTCCTTCTGTGAGTCGGGAAGATGAGAGAACTTCTCTGTGTGTGCTTGCGGGAGCCTCAGCCTGACGATAATTTGAATATATCTTGTTATGAAGTGGTTTATGTTTTGATCTTCTTGAACTATTTAACACTTGTCTTTTGCACATCTGTTAGTACAACCAGGAATGGTAGAGTAGGGATCTTTCGCTTCCTACTGCTACTGTGAGAGAGAGAACGAACGAAATTATAAAAAACCCAGGTTTAACACAGCAGAAAGTTTGAAGGTTGGCAATGAAATCTGGAACTGTTTCAGATTTCAAGAATTTTTGCTTTAGCAATCAATCAATCAATCAATATTTTTATTGTCCATTTTAGTTTTTTTTACAGGAAATTCTTTCTGCAACGATAAAACAACACAAGACAGAGACGTAGTATGTAGAAAAGCCAAAAAATAAAATATGCGACTGTTTTAAACACTGTGCGCACATACAATTCTTGGTTACACACACACACAACCACACACACACACACACACACACATATACACACACATCATGCGCATGCATACAATCATTTATCTACCCATCCATCTAACTTATACATACATACACATATGCTTACACATACATACAAACATACAACTTGCATTCACAATTTATATATTAATATACAAATATCTTAGTCTATATGCATACATTCTACATGCTTACACAAACATACATAGATAGGCCTACATAGATACATAGATAGAAAGACAGATAGATAGACAGATACATACATACATACATACACACATGTACATACATTCATACATGTGTTGGGAAAAATTATCTCATTGGGACGTGAGTTTTGACTAAAGATACAGTTAAAGATTGACTGACAATGTAGGCCAGTGATTTTTTGGACAATATTTTGTTTTCAAAATTTTATTTTGTATATATATTGTATAAAGGGTTAACACAAACGACAGTATCTTAAATGTTTTTATCCTATTTCTTCCAACTTTTGTACTTCATCGGCTAAGGGACAGGATTAGAATCAGTTTAGGATTATTTTCGTCAGAATCAAAGATTTATAATCATAATTTAAGAAAATAAACAACTGCTCAAAGGGTTACCGTAGCCTATATGCGATCTTGGCATTTAATGGTCGCCATTTTGGGGGGATTTTCCCATGCTAACAATGGCGATTCTGAATTGATAGAGTTTACGTTCGTTTTTCCTTGCTGATTATTTTATTGTTTCAAACTTTCTGTGGCATGAAAATAACCCTAAACTGGTTCTAAACTCTATCCCTTACCCGATGCAGAACAAAAGTTGGGCAAAAAAGGTCTAAAAGAATTTCAAACACTGTCGTATGTGTTAACCGTATAAAGAACTAAAACTTTCTATTTGAAGATTTAATTATTTTACTAAAAGAATTAAATCTTCAAATAGAAGTAACCAGGGCCTGTATTCACGTTGAGATAGCATGAGACTTAGCATGATGCTAACTTAGAAGCTCTTCCAATGTCCTATAGGATTTAATAGGACTTTTGGAAGAGCTTCTAAGTTAGCATGATGCTAAGTCTCATGCTATCTCAATGTGAATACAGGCCCTGGGCTCCATACGGAAGGATAAAAAATTGCATAAACTTCTGCTTCAACCTAGAGGTTATTCATCTTGTGTTACAAGACATTACTTTTTACATTGATTTGATTGAATGTTGTTAATGTATAATACTAATAGTAGCAAACAGGTCATCTTTCTTTGTCCAAACCATTAAATTCGTTAAGTGTGTTTCTTGATATTGGTTGCATCTTCGTCTTGAAGCTTGGTTAGCATATACTTTAATAGTTGCCCTTTGTCTCTTTAAGGCATTATTTTTAATAATAATTATAAAATCACTGTCTCAAATGAAACGCTTCATTATCACTTCATTAATTACATTTTATTATTAGAGTCTTATTACATTCAATCCTACCCATGTGGCGGGGTAATGAAAAATGGTCACACACGAAATTTTCTCATCCATAGATGATGCATTTGTACCATAGTGTTCAAGTGCTTCGACTGTTGGGATAGTCCTTGGAGTCTTTTAGCCAGGGTATGTCAACAACAACAACATTAAGGCCACCCTTAGCTGCCCGAATCCAATTCGGCCGAACAGGGTGTTCGCCGAACGAGCGAAGTCAATTAAGGGTCTTTTCATTTTCGCCCGAATCCATCGTTCGGCCGAACAGTGGTTTTGTCCCTTAATCTAACCCGAAACGAACTGTGCGGAAGTGACCATTTGACCCCAACGTCATAGTGAGGCTCAAAGGCCTTCTTCGGTAGTAAACATGTAGGCCTAGGCTAAGCCTAGAAAATCCCCCACGCCCTTAAATTTGTGCATCTCGTCTATAGAAAGAAAATAACCTAGAAGTAACTTTTTTTTTAAGGGGAAGCAATAGCATTGAATTATCTTCATATAATAAAATGATGTGACGATGACAGATCGATGAACAGGCTTTTGGTAAACTACAGTGGGGTGAAGCCTAGGGCTTGACATTATTTTTTATAGTCACTACATCAGTGTGTGCGTGTTTGTGTGTGTGTGTGTGTTTGTGTGCGCATGTTTGTGTTGTGTGTGCGCGTGTGATGCGTTCATGTAGGCCCCTATACGTGTATGTATGCATGGTGTGTGTGTGTAGGTGTGTGTGTGTAGGTGTGTGTGTGCTTGTGCTCGGTGTGTGAGTGTATGTTGTGAATATTATGTTGTTATTTCATGCTTGTGAACTGTGTGACAATGCATACGTGTATTAGGCCTAGTAGTAGTAGTCGTAGTAGCAGTCACAGTAGTTGTTGTTGATTAATATGTGTATTGTTTTGTCTGCTGATGTTATTGGATTTTTGTTTCATGTTTTTATTCCATTTCAATTTTGTGTAAAGCGCCCTGTAGCCTACATAGTAGGATGGGCGCTATATACATTTTCCTAATTATTATTATTTGTGTGAATGATTTAATTGAAAGAGTGGAATGAGGGAAAGAGAATATAGTATGTTTTGTTTCAGACTTAGGGGATGTGCACATTACATGCAGAAATCTCATGCGCATATCTGAACATAAGTAAAAGAATGTAAGAAATACATTAAGCTTAAGCGGATGAGATAAGCACATGGGGAAACATATGCACTTATTCCATCTGCTTATTTCTTACTTTCTTTTACTTTTGCTGATGAGCGCATGAAGTTTAGGCATGCAATGTGCACATCCCCTAAAAGCATCAAACACAGTGACTTGTACACATAATATTATTTGCTCAGCTTCTTTTTCTGGATACTGAATGACTGAAACACATACCACACACTATCAACTATCAGCAAGACAGCCATTATGTGTTCTCAGTCATTCAGTCTCTTGTGTGTGTAGTGGGGGGGGGGGGGGGGGGGGGGGGGGTGTTCTTATAATGGGAGGTTTTATAAGGGGGGTTTCACTGTATCTACTCTGAGTGATTGACTCTTGAGTTTATCTGCTTTGTTGAACTATCAGCAATCTTTCTGGATTGCTTTTCAAAATGCAGTAAGGGATTTGTCATTAGAAGTGATTAGTAATAATAATAATAATAATAATAAAACAATAATAATAATGAAAATACATATAGCACAGTATCCCACAGTAGGCTCATCACTAATTACTAATGCGGGCGCATACAAATTATACTTAAAAGTAAAGTCTCATATAAAAAACACAGATTAAAAACATGAAATAAAACATGAACCTGTATAAAAATTAAATAGCATATCACCCCAAAGAATGAGTTTAAAAAAATCACACACACACACAGAAAGAGGGAAAAAAATAAGCGGACGCGTAAATGTAGGACCATGTGTATTTGATTACATATAAACATTTGGAGAACAATATAATTTTGTAGGTGATTTGTGATGCCAACATGATCTTCATTTCATTGGTGTTTTTGAAAAGTGGACTGGCATCAAGGTATTATATGTATGGCATTGACACAATTCACCACTTCCTACCATCCATACCCTGGATAAAGTAGATACTGTATCATGAAATCACAAACACATTGACACACTCACTGACTGCATGCACACTCACACAATCAGTCATGTAATTAACATGGAATTGTTTTGGAGAATGGTTTGTCACTGTGTGCAATAATGCTTTGTTTTCATTACCTCTGCTACTTTTTAGTAATTAGTGAACAATGAGTGATCAAGACAGAAAAAACAGAATGAAAACAAATTTATTGACATATATTTATGTACAATGTGTTAATAAATGTAACACACCTATAACATTGCAAAAAAATGAAATTAAGCAAGCAGCTGCAAGTAAAAATGCCAATATGAGCTAAGTGACAGTTGGACATAATTATGTGGTGGTTTTTTTTACATGTATTGATAAAAGTCTTTGTTTTGTAATGGTGGTGTGAATAACAACAAAGTTTGATTTGAGAGGCGTGGCACAATGTTAGACGCTACCTGTTGTTTGACGCTGCGCGTTGTATGGCCTGGCACAATGTTTGACGATGCCCGTTGTTTGACACTGTGCATTGAATGGCGTACCGCAATGTTTGAGGCTGCCTGTTGTTTGACGCTGCGCATTGTATGGTGTGGCGCAATGTTTGAGGCTGCCTGTTGTTTGACGCTGCGCGTTGTATGGTGTGGCGCATTGTTTGACGCTGCCTGTTGTTTGACGCTGCACGTTGTATGGCGTGGCGCAATGTTTGACGCTGCCTGTTGTTTGACACTGCACGTTGTATGGCGTGGCGCAATGTTTGAAGCTGCCTGTTGTTTGACGCTGCGCGTTGTATGGTGTGGCGCAATGTTTGACAATACCTGTTGTTTGACGCTGCGCGTTGTTAATGGCGTGGCGCAATATTTGACGCTGCCTGTTGTTTGACGCTGAACATTGTATGGCGTGGCGCAATGTTTGATGCTGCCTGTTGTTTGACGCTGCATGTTGTATGGCGTGGCGCAATGTTTGATGCTGCCTGTTGTTTGATGCTGCGCGTTGTATGGCGTGGCGCAATGTTTGACGCTGCCTGTTGTTTGACGCTGCATGTTGTATGGCGTGGCGCAATGTTTGACGCTGCCTGTTGTTTGACGCTGCGCGTTGTATGGCGTAGCGCAATGTTTGATGCTGCCTGTTGTATGGCGTGGCGCAATGTTTGAAGCTGCCTGTTGTTTGATGCTGCGCGTTGTATGGCGTGGCGCAATGTTTGATGCTGCGCGTTGCATGGCGTGGCGCAATGTTTGACGCTGCCTGTTGTTTGACGCTGCATGTTGTATGGCGTGGCACAATGTTTGACGCTGCCTGTTGTGTGACGCTGCGCGTTGTATGGCGTAGCGCAATGTTTGATGCTGCCTGTTGTATGGCGTGGCGCAATGTTTGACGCTGCCTGTTGTTTGATGCTGCGCGTTGTATGGCGTGGCGCAATGTTTGACGCTGCCTGTTGTTTGACGCTGCGCGTTGTATGGCGTGGCGCAATGTTTGACGCTGCCTGTTGTTTGACGCTGCGCGTTGTATGGCGTAGCGCAATGTTTGACGCTGCCTGTTGTTTGATGATGCGCGTTGTATGGCACTGCTTTGTATTAGTCTTTGTAGTAGGTTTGTCATATGTCTGTTCAAATGTTATCCAAGTACCATAGGCTGTCATATAGACAGATAGTCACACACACACACACACAGCCAGGAAGGAACAGACTATGCTGAAAACATTAACCAGCTTTCGCCACGCGGCTGGTTAAAAAAAAGAGAAAATATAAACTAATAAAGGAAATCTTCTTTCTTCTTTTTCTCTTTAGGCCAATTAATAAATCAGTACATACTGATACAGACACACACAGAGACACAGACACACATACAGTTAAACACAGTACACACTTAAATGCACACTAGGCCTAATCAAGATTTATGTGGTAGTCATTAGTCAGTCTAGGCCCACATACTTCTACAACCTACTGCAACAAAGACATAGAATATAATTTTGTTTCTGCATCGCTTAGATCAGATTAAAGTATAGATCTACATGTATATGCTTAACACTTATGTTTAAGTCTGCGGGATTCGTCAGTCACGATGACAAGAAATCTACACAACTTGAGTCCAAACATGAAATGTGTCGATTGTTTTGTAGGCCTACTTTCACTTCTGACTGACTAGGCTTAGGCCTCTACTCTTTCTCTTTGCTTTACTTTCACCACTTAGCCAGGCACACGGCTTTTCAGAAAAAGTTGACCACGTATACCATTGTTCAGCTTCATCAAATTTCCAACAAGGCTACTTTGAATTGGAAGCAATAGCATTTATCTTCAATATAATAAATGATGTGATGATGACAGATCGATAAACACTGAAACAGGCCTTTGCCTTGGTCTGTTCAGTGTTCCGTGTTCGTGCTGATCGAGTAATACAACTCTCTTGTTCACAAAACTGAAAGAAGCAGACTTTGAGGTTCGTAAACATGATGAGGGTGACAAAACTACATCTTTGCATTATGATCTAGACTAACATCTGACGGCAAGAAAGAAAAGGTAATCGGAAGAAAAAACAATGGCGTGTTTTGGATAGATCACTGATCTAAAAATAAAGATCAGCGACAATTTTTTGTTCCTTCAAGTATGAAGAGTTCCCGTGTTCGGCCGAACGAGAAACTTGTTCGCAGGACACGACTTGTGAACAAGATTCGGCCCGAATGGCTGTTCGGCGAACAAGAAAAGTCGGTTCGGGCTGCAGGTTCGGGGGCAATTAAGGGAAAACTCCGTTCGGCCGAACATTTCTGTTCGGCGAACACAGATTCGGGCTGTCCGTTCGGGCAGCTAAGGGTGGCTTTTACATTCAATGCAAAGTCAATGTTTTTAACAAGTTAACCATGCATAACTCGTACAAAACTATTACCCAAGTTTATTACACAAATGAAGTCGCATTCATCAAGAAATTAGTATGAAAAACATTATTGCCTAATATTACAAATCTGACATTGTAGATACAAATGGTTTTATTTTCATGAGAAAAACAACAGTAAACACAAAGTATAAATGAACTAACATAATCAAACAAATCCCTCTCATATTGAACATCGTTGTTTAGGTAATGTCCCAAAATTATGCACTGAAATGGATCATTATATATCATGTTTTAAAAATTCCTCTGAAGTCGGGAGTGTGGCTGCCTGCATGGTGGGATAATCAAAAACAGTCACACACGTAATGTTCTCATCCCTAGCTGGTGCATTTGTACCATAGTGTTCAAGTGCTTCGGCTGTTGGGATTAGAGTACCTATATTAACGTACTCGTAGTTGGGATGATCCCTGGAGTCTAAGCCAGGGTACGATAACAAAAACAACAACAACGAATTGAAAAAAAACCAGACAGTTTATTTTAGAGATAACCTCTAAACACACTTGCATGGATGCAAAAAACAACCCAAAAAAAGTTATGTATGGGTCAGGCAAATCAAATTAGAAAGTAACATTTACAAAATATTGGTTTATCTCATAATCTCCAAAACACGTGGACGGATGAAAACAAAACCAAACCTAACAATGGCAAGTTTTTTGTTTTTGTTTGTTTTGTGTGTGTTTTTTGCCTAAACAACCTATTGTCGCTGTCCGACTACAAAATTTGACAAAAATAGATTTTTTACTGAAACTCCTTCCAGTGACCTCACGCAGGTCTTCTATAAATATCTTGTGTCTGCGACCAATGAAAATGCTCAAATTTGTCACATGATACCACAGAAATAATCGTGTATGCTGGTTTTGACGCGATAAGCGTGTAACTGGTCACGCTAATCGTGTAACTGCCGGCAGCTGTCGTATCTCCCGTTGTGAGAACAATGCACTAACTTTGTTACTAACCGTGTAACTGAATTATCACGAAAACTTTGGGTGTTAATGCAACTTTTATTGTGTCACATGTTTACTCATCGGCAAAGAAGAAGGCTCAAGCGTATATCAAATGGGGATTGACTTTGTAGCAGGCGACAATATGTTTTTTGATTCTCCCGTAAAATCACTGATTGTGTAAATACACGGTTAGCGTCGGACAGCGACGCTATGCAACTTGCATGGAGTAAGAACATCCTTAAGTGTACATCTCATAGAAAACTGAATACAGTGATATACGATTAGGTTCAGTTCAGTTATAAATTATACATATATACCCAGGGCTGGCCAAACTTTAAAAGTTTCACTTGCCCTCCGGGTGAGTAACTGAAAGATTTCGCTTGCCGAAATACATTTTCACTAGCCCGAAGTAAACAACGACAAAATTCCCTGAAAGCGCAAACACACATACACGCACACACAGGGGAGAGAGGAGGGAGAAGAAAAAGAGAGATGAAGAGAAAGAGAGTGGTGAAGTAATGAAAGGAGAGAAGTAAAAAGAAAGAAATGATAAGGGGAGAGAGAGAAAGGGAGGGAGGAGAGAGAGAGAGTTAGAGATAGAATGTTGATGCTTTATTCAACAGTTGTATCATGTATTTGTTTTGGGTGGGGTGAGTGATGGTGATGGTAATGATGTGCGTGGGTGGGGGGATATGTGTATGCCTATTTGCATGTGTGTGAGTGATTATATGTCTTTGTTGAACTTCTTGGTTGTTGTTTTTTGTTAAGCACATAGTGCTCCGCATCAGTTTGGTGGAGGAGTGCGCTATATAAATGCTTCACTATTATCGTCATTATTATTTCCTTTCTTTTCAGTAGCAGTGCTGGCATGTCATTATCTTAGCAGACGGCTAAGTTTGCTTTGGTAGGGGTTGGAAGAGAGAGATGGTGTGGGGGGACTATTGGAAGAGAGAGATGGTGTGGGGAGACTATTGGAAGAGAGATGGTGTGGGGAGACTGTTGGAAGAGAGAGATGGTGTGGGGGGACTATTGGAAGGGAGAGATGGTGTGGGGAGACTATTGGAAGGGAGAGATGGTGTGGGGAGACTATTGGAAGGGAGAGATGGTGTGGGGAGACTATTGGAAGGGAGAGATGGTGTGGGGAGACTATTGGAAGAGAGAGATGGTGTGGGGAGACTATTGGAAGGGAGAGATGGTGTGGGGAGACTATTGGAAGAGAGATGATGTGGGGAGACTGTTGGAAGGGAGAGATGGTGTGGGGAGACTGTTGGAAGGGAGAGATGGTGTGGGGAGACTATTGGAAGAGAGATGGTGTAGGGAGACTATTGGAAGAGAGAGATGGTGTGGGGAGACTATTGGAAGGAGAGATGGTGTGGGGAGACTATTGGAAGAGAGATGGTGTGGGGAGACTATTGGAAGGAGAGATGGTGTGGGGAGACTATTGGAAGAGAGATGGTGTGGGGAGACTATTGGAAGAGAGAGATGGTGTGGGGAGACTATTGGAAGAGAGATGATGTGGGGAGACTATTGGAAGAGAGAGATGGTGTGGGGAGACTATTGGAAGGGAGAGATGGTGTGGGGAGACTATTGGAAGAGAGAGATGGTGTGGGGGGACAATTGGAAGAGAGAGATGGTGTGGGGAGACTATTGGAAGAGTGATGGTGTAGGGAGACTATTGGAAGAGAGAGATGGTGTGGGGAGACTATTGGACGGGAGATATGGTGTGGGGAGACTATTGGAAGAGAGAGATGGTGTGGGGAGACTTTTGGAAGAGAGAGATGGTGTGGGGAGACTATTGGAAGAGAGAGATGGTGTGGGGAGACTATTGGAAGAGAGAGATGGTGTGGGGAGACTGTTGGAAGAGATATATGGTGTGGGGAGACTGTTGGAAGGGAGAGATGGTGTGGGGAGACTATTGGACGGGAGATATGGTGTGGGGAGACTATTGGAAGAGAGAGATGGTGTGGGGAGACTATTGGAAGAGAGAGATGGTGTGGGGAGACTATTGGAAGAGAGAGATGGTGTGGGGAGACTGTTGGAAGAGAGATGGTGTGGGGAGACTGTTGGAAGAGAGAGATGGTGTGGGCAGACTATTGGAAGAGAGAGATGGTGTGGGGAGACTATTGGAAGAGAGAGATGGTGTGGGGAGACTATTGGAAGGGAGCGATGATGTGGGGAGACTACTGGAAGAGAGAGATGGTGTGGGGAGACTATTGGAAGAGAGAGATGGTGTGGGGAGACTATTGGAAGGGAGCGATGATGTGGGGAGACTACTGGAAGAGAGAGATGATGTGGGGAGACTGTTGGAAGGGAGAGATGATGTGGGGAGACTACTGGAAGAGAGAGATGATGTGGGGAGACTGTTGGAAGGGAGAGATGGTGTGGGGAGACTATTGGAAGGGAGAGATGATGTGGGGAGACCATTGGAAGGGAGAGATGGTGTGGGGAGACTACTGGAAGGGAGAGATGATGTGGGGAGACCATTGGAAGGGAGAGATGATGTGGGGAGACCATTGGAAGGGAGAGATGGTGTGGGGAGACTATTGGAAGAGAGATGGTGTGGGGAGACTACTGGAAGAGAGAGATGATGTGGGGAGACTATTGGAAGAGAGATGGTGTGGGGAGACTATTGGAAGAGAGAGATGGTGTGGGGAGACTGTTGGAAGGGAGAGATGGTGTGGGGAGACTGTTGGACGGGAGAGATGGTGTGGGGAGACTATTGGAAGAGAGATGGTGTGGGGAGACTGTTGGAAGGGAGAGATGATGTGTGGAGACTGTTGGAAAGGGAGAGATGGTGTGGGGAGACTGTTGGACGGGAGAGATGGTGTGGGGAGACTCGGTAGTAAAACAAAAACCCACCAGAGGGCCATGCAGTACTGAAATTTACAGTTGCCCATTAGGCTAGAAACGTTTGAAATCTGGTCGCCCATAGATTTGTACACTAGCCTCTGGCTACCAGGCTAGTAGTTTTGGCCAGCCCTGATATACCCATTCATCCTGGTTCTGTAACCCAGAAGGTTACTAGTGGTAATCATCCAGGATGTCATCTATCACCAGTCATTGACCCCCCAAAATATGGAACAGGCTAGGTTATGCAAACAAGGATTCTATAACATATAAGATAGGAACAAGGTACGAAGTACCATAATCATTGAACGGTAAATTACAGTGGAGTACACTTAACACGAAATGCAGGGGACTAAGATTATTTTGTGTGTTAACCACTATTTTGTGTTAAAGACCCACTAACCCACCAGGGTAGCTGTGACCCACATACAAATGCCCCCAACTTCAAATTTAGACTGCTCTTTAAAATGTTTTGTTTTCAATTTGGGGGCATTTGTATGGGAGTCAAACCTGGTCAAAACAAGATTTCTTACCAGCTATATAAGAGGGGAAACACGTGAGACCCGTGATTTTGACACATGATCTGGTGGGTCTTTAAGCATTAAGTAATAATAAAGAGGGTTTTCGTCAGTTCAAACTGATTTTTGGGCGCTAACCAATATTTCTTGTTATCCTGTTTTGTGTTAAGAGTACTCCGCTGTATATCAAATCAGAATGTATATCCAGGACTAATGATGAATAAATGATGAACATAAGAACATGCAAGAACAAAATATGTGGAAAATGTGAGCAGGACATGACAAATCTTGTCCATGATGATGATGATGATGATCCCTACTGTTGATTTGGTAGGCAAAAGGGGAAGACGGTTATGCAGGAAGTGATGAATTATGGATACAGAAAGATGAAGATATGGGAGGCTGATGCAGTGGGGGTGTCAACGATCCCATTTGCTTTTCTGTCTTTTCACCATGTCCAAGAGGTTCCTTGACAGACAGATGATGAAAATCTGAAACCCACAACGTCAATCGATCAATGAATCAGTCAGTCAGTCGTCGAATCAGCTATTATGTGAACAATTATAGTTGATAGTGTGATAATACACTTAAATGTATACAGGTATTCATGTAGCCTACCAAAAAGAGAAGGCGTGGAGGGGGAAATAAAAGGAATGTTAATCAGACTTTGAGATTTGTTGGCTCACTACAAATAATATAAGAGATTGTGCTTTGCCAGAGAAAATTTAAGACAAAATAATTGGTCAAATCATGCCATGAAAAAGTCAACTGATAGAGCCAATCTGGCAAAATGGTCTGGGGATATCACTCTCTTGACTGTTAGAGCAAACACCAGCATATCAGGGTTATTCCTCTTCATCTGATGACATCATCAGTGATGTTATCAGGTCAGTATGTGATACGTTGGTGGCAGTCAAGGGTTAAGTCATCAGCGAACAAGAACAACAACAGTCTCCTTTCTTCTTCGTCATCTTCTTCGTTGATCGCTCAGACAGTTTCCTGTCATATTGAGCGCAAATGCGTCATGCTGCCATTATGCGCCTAAATAAGAAAGACTTAAAATGTATCAACCAAAAAAGGAATGGTTCCAGCAAACAAATAGTATAAGTGCATGGCTTTGTACATCGATTTCTCGGCAAATATGTAGATTTACACCCTCCTGCTCTATTTCTTGGTTCTTTCCGTGGTTAGGGATAGGGTTAGGGTTAGATGGTCTTTTCTTTTGCCACAAGCATGTTTTTTGGTCAAAATCATCTATTTGTTTGGAGCTTTAAATCGCTGCCAATAAGAAATAGTTGGGCCCAGCTTCGGTTGGAGAAATTCTTTGTGAACAGTGTTTCTAGAACACAGGCAGGAGAATGAGGCAGGCAGAAAGACAGTAGATGACAGTAAGCAAAGGGAAATGGCAGAGTCAAAGACAGTGACAGATAAGAAGTTACACGCACAGAAGATGGGAGAACTATTTGTACAAAAGGACACACACACACCAGCACCACTCCCACCCATACATGGTATCGGGGTGGGAAGAAACACTATTGATTGCAATATTTCAGCGAGACAGCTGAAGTTCAGAACTCTAAGAATGAAGGTTTGGGTTTAGGGTTTAGATGTGTTGTGTTAAACATTAAAAAAAAGCTTTGCTTCTTCTGCGTTCCCAGGCCATATGACCATAATGGGCAAGGTACATATGTGTCCGTTTTTCAGTTTTCACTGGTGTCCCCGCTGCGTACAGCCGACACATTCCGATTTCAGAGGAGCTCAAAGGAGAAAAAATATTTGGAAGATTTGTTTGAAAAAAGGCAGGAGAATGGGCCAAAAAGTCAGAAAGATGGTAGATGACAGAAAGCAAAGAGAAAAGGCAGAGTCAAAGAGAGTGGCAGATTAGAGGAAGTTACTAGCACAGAACTTCCAGAAGGTGGGGGAACTATTTTTACGAAAGACCCCCCACGGGAAAGAGACTCGTGGAGGGGGCGGGGTCGTCCAGCTCCCCGTATGGAGGCACGAGGCATCCACCCACTGCCCCGCAAAGCTTTGCTAAATCGTGGCACAGTGGAACCTCCCTAATAAGACCTTCAAAAATCATCCAAAATGAGTACTTATAAGGGAGGGGTCTTATGAGGCAGGTAATTTTAATACTTAGGGTAAGACGGGGTAAAACGCCCATGGACGGGTAAGAAGCCCATGCCAATTATCTCATGAAATAAAGAAAATTTCAGGTCAAATTTGCCCATGAGACGAATGCTAAACATTAACACTCGTCTCATGGGCAAAATGTGACTGAAATTTGCATTAGTTAATGAGATAATTGGCATGGGCTTCTTACCCGCCCATGGGCTTTTTACCCCGTCTTCACCTACAAAGACGGGCAATGTCTCAGAAGTAGGTCATATATGGGAGGGAGTCTTAACAGGGAGGTTCCCCTGTACCTGGGGCAGGAGGATGGCGAGGAGCACCCCGCCCAGCACCAGGGAGTGCTGGTTGACCCAGTCCCCCAGGGCCTTCAGGCACCCCGCCCGGTAGATCTTGCTGGTGTCCCCCGTCACACGCTGCCCGCGCTGGACACACAAACAAACAAACGGGCAAAGGTAATAGGCGAAGCTTAGCTAAGTCCTTGTCGTTCGTTGCATGCAAACAAACAGGCAAAGTTATTTGGCGAAGCTTAGCTAAGTCCTTGTCGTTCTGTGCACACAAACAGGCAAAGTTAATAGGCGAAACTTAGCTAAGTCCTTGTCGTTCTGTGCACACAAACAAACAGGTAAAGTTAATAGGCGAAACTTAGCTAAGTCCTTGTCGTTCTGTGCACACAAACAAACAGGTAAAGTTAATAGGCGAAACTTAGCTAAGTCCTTGTCGTTCTGTGCACACAAACAGGCATCAGAATTGTCAGAGGATTTAGAGTTTATGACAGAGGATTGGCTTCTCTTGTCAGAGGTGTTGCCTTTTTATTCAGTGTTATCGTTTGTGTTAAATAGCATTATAAAGTGATTTCTTACTTTGTTAAGCCTTTTTGGTGGTGTTCGGAACTGGTTTCAGTGTTCTCTATAGTCTGGGGCCTTGATGGCATTTTTACCGTGGTTTTCAGAGGATTGGACTTAAGACTATTCTGATGCCGGATAAAGTTTGGCAATACTTAGCTAAGTCCTTGTCGTTCGTTGCATAAAACAAACGGGCAAAGTTAATAGGCAAAATTTAGCTAAGTCCTTGTCGTTCTGTGCACACAAACAAGCAAACAGGCAAAGTTATTAGGCGAAACTTAGCTAAGTCCTTGTCGTTCTGTGCACACAAACAAACGGGCAAAGTTAGGCGAAACTTAGCCATGTCCTTGTCGTTCTGAGCACACAGACAGGCAAAGTTATTAGGCCAAAAAAAGGCTGTCTTTCTGGTGACCTCGACGTGTTTCTTGCAAAAACTCATCCGTCAGTGTGCCAATTTAAGCTTCGATATAAAGAAAAATATAGACACAATCATGTTACACATATTGTGAGGAATCTCGTGCAAAGTATACATTACATACACCCGTACACACTCGCTCACCTCAAAAGTGTATATGTTGGCACCACAGAAAAGATTGATCATCTGACCCTGAAAAGAACAGAACATTTAACGCTGTTATAAACCGCAAAAGCGGGTAGGTTCTGTGCTGTCTGCTTATCTGTGTGTGTGGCGTGCGTGCGCGTGTATGTAGGTGTGTGTGTGTGCATGCGTGTGGTCATCAAGGTTATCAATATTCTGCACAAAACATGACCTTGAGCCAATCTACCAATCCGCCAAATTGGAGATGTGTAACTATTACTATTAAAATGTAAACAACACGGTTTAAAGAAAAGCGATTTGGTCAAGGTCGACAACTTAGTTGGCACCAAATATTTACAAACACTAAGCCAGTATGCTCACATACTAAGTTTAGATACTGTACATGTAGCTCTAAATATGTGAAAGATAAAGGTGCCTCCCGAAATTTACGTTTATAAGGCCCAGCAAGGTCATACACATTTGAACAGGGACATTCAAGAGCGGGGTGTCGGCCTCTAACGAATTTGATTAAAATCCATCCAGTAGATGGTTTTTTTATATAAAGAAAATCGATACACAGACAAGAGCACAGACAGATAAACAGACCCAGAAACATTATCCTTCGAGACTCAGTCTGGCGGAGTAACAAAGACGAAGAGATAGAGAAGAGGCGATCACAAGAGAAAAACGAGATGACACCGCCATATAAACTGTGCTCCCAGTTCAAGGTAAATATAACTACAAAATTATCTCCCTTGTCAAAGGAGTCAATTTGTGATGATTCTCGAATCATTGCTATTTTGTGTGTTGGTAACTGAGAAATTAAATATTTTACACACAAAAAGTTGTTAGTGTTGTCATATTCAAGATTTTGTGACTGGGAGTACGTTAATATGGCTTGCCATTCTGTGAATCTGACATCGCGTGCCACAACTGCGAGGTCTAAGGAACCATTGTGCCAAGTGTCATCACAATTGGTTTAGTGGTTTGGGGGCTTTGAACTGGAACACATTTCGGTCGCACACCGCCAACACGCGCGCACACATATACACACAATATACACACACGGACAGACACACCAATGTACTCCCGTTCTGTAAGAACTAAGAGTATAAAAAATATATTATTGTTAAAAAATCGGGACTTTACTGGTGTTGCACTGCCTCCGGGTATTGCCTCCAGGGTCGTTCCCGCCATCTTTATATCTACTAATGTCCCTTGCTGTATGTGTCTGTTCCAGACCGGAGGACGTTAAGCAGAATTTCACTCATTCACATAAAGTGAGTGGGGCTGAGTGAGTGAGTGAGAGATGGCAAGTAGACACAGAAACGAGACAGAGATTGAAACGAAGAAGGCACAAACATAAACATAGATAAAGAGACAAAGAGGAAGCATAGTAGATACCACAGCAGTGATGCACTGACGATCGAAAGGTAATATGACAAACTGTCCTGAGACGACGATAGATCGATAGGACAATGTCCTGGCTCTTGAAGAAATCAGTAGGACAAAGCGTGCCAGTGTTGAAAATGTAATCAGACATTTTGTCCTGACAGGGGAGAACACAATAGGACATTTTCAATGTTAATAGGTCAATGGCCTAAGACCGGGGCCTCGGGACATCACTGCCACAGACTATTATTATGTTACATTATCTCTGTAGATATGACGAGAAAAAAGGTGAAAGAGACAAGAGTGGACCTTGGCCTATTTCAGAGTATTTGAGAGTGTCTCACGGGCTGCAGCTTGCAGCAGGAAGGGGGCACGGAGCATCTCTGGGGGCTCCGGCTGCTCTCCGTGCAGTTGAAGTATTTGTTCTCGTTCCAGTCCTCGTAGCCCGTGTCAGAGTCGCTCAGGCCACAGCAGCCCAGCTGATCCCCAGTCAACACACAGCATCAACAACGTACAGTGAGTCACAGTGACCATCCACAGCTGATCCCCAGTCAACACACAGCATCAACAACGTACAGTGAGTCACAATGACCATCCCAGCTGATCCCCAGTCATCACACAGCATCAACAACGTACAGTGAGTCACAGTGACCATCCACAGCTGATCCCCAGTCAACACACAGCATCAACAACGTACAGTGAGTCACAGTGACCATCCACAGCTGATCCCCAGTCAACACACAGCATCAACAACGTACAGTGAGTCACAGTGACCATCCACAGCTGATCCCCAGTCAACACACAGCATCAACAACGTACAGTGAGTCACAATGACCATCCACAGCTGATCCCCAGTCAACACACAGCATCAACAACGTATATCCCGGCCTCGCCCTTTCTTTCTAGTTTGACAGGAAAATCGAACTGAACGTCGAGTCCTTCGGATGGGGACTTAAAGCTAGTCTGACCCGTGCGCTTTACGCACGTAAATATCCCACGGCAGTTGAAAGTCGGTAAGAGCAGGGAGAAATCCCGCTGCCTGGTATGGCCAAATTGATAGCTAGGTTTTCCAAGTGTGCCCCCCCCTGTGCCCCCCCCCCCCCCCCCCGCCCAAAATTAAAAATAATAATTTAAAAATGGGTAGGCTCTGCACTTGCGGCGACGCGCTCTCCGGGGGAGAGCAGCCCGAATTTCACAGAGATAAGTCTCTGTGACTAGAATATACCAAATACCAATACCAATACATGTACGAAATAGTGAGTCACAATGGTCATCCCAATGACTAGGGGATTCTGAACATTGGACACAGGCAAAGACGTAGTCTGTGCGTAAGTAATAGGTAAACCCATACATAATGTTAAAAAAAAAAATATCAGAAAGAAGCCTTTTCTAAATGTTTTTTTCTCATTTTTTTCATTTGATTTTGTGTGTGTGTGTGAGTGAGAAAGAACATTTAAGAAACAGGGTCAGAGTTAAAAAGTTGAAAAGTAATATTTTGCTTTACGTCCTCCCGGCCAAAGCCATATGGGACATTGAAAAGTGGGCAGATTTTTAACTTTAGAACACGCACTCACGCACGCACGCACGCACGCACGCACGCACGCACGCACGCACGCACGCACGCACGCACGCACACGCACACGTACACACACACACACACACACACACACACACACACACACACACACACACACACATACGATTGAGGGCTTACACATATCTTTGGATGAAGAAAGAAGACTCCGCCCTAGCATAAGGCTGTGTCAGACCAATTGACACAGGCTAGAACACCAAGGCTACATCAAAATGTTGTTATGCTATGCACAGTTATGCAAGGATTGTCTCCAAAATCCCCCGAAGACGGAGTGTGGCTGCCTCACGTCAGTGGCGGGGTTAACCAAAAACAGGTCACACGCGTAATGTTCTCACCCCTAGCTGGTACATTTTGTACCATAGTGTTCAAGCGCTTACGCTGTTGGGACGATCCCTGGAGTCCGTTCAGCGAGGACAAGCCAACGACAATCACAGAGCAACAGAAAGAAGACTGACCGACTCCTGGATGTTGTCGATGAGGTTCTGCATGTCCTTGTCGGTGCGGTAGCGGACGATGGCCTGCCTGAAGGCCTCCCTGGGGAACATGGCGTTGCGCACGTCGTCCACGTAGTACATGAGGAAGAAGGCCACCGCCACACCCAGCTCCAGGAGCAGCAGCAGGGTCAGGGTGTGGTGGAACTAGAGAGAGAGAGAGAGAGAGAGAGCACATACATCATGCATAGACTATGCATTAACGTACACATTGTGCACGAGCCAAAGAAACACCCTCGGCTCCAGCACTAACAACAGGATCAGTGTGTGGTGGAACTAAACAGCATAGACACAGTGTATAGACAAACAAACGCACAAAATATGCAACGTGGTCATAGACACGCACACAGACAGACGAGCAAACAAATATGCAACGAGACGGGGTAAAAAGCGCATGGGCGGGTAAGAAGCCCACCCCAATTATCTCATGAAATGAAGCAAATTTGAGTCTCATTTTGCCCATGAGACGAGCGTTAATGTCTAGCATTCGTCTCATGGGCAAATTTGACTGAAATTTTCTTTATTTCATGAGATAATTGGGGTGGGCTTCTTACCCGCCCATGCGCCTTTTACCCCGTCTTCCCCTACATACACGCGAGCGCACAAACATGCAACGTGAGTGATCCTGCACTGACCCCTGCCCAGGCTGGTCTTGAGGGATGGAACAGGCCTACTGTGGGGGTCAAGTTTCAACTATGGAAGCGAGTTACCCCTGGCTTATTAGTAGGCCAGCCAAAGCATCCGATACCCCGGGTATATTTTACATCGGGTAGTATATCTCGAATAGCGCCTATCGCATAGTAAATATTCACATTATTCCTGCCTATCTTGGGCTCATCTTCTTTCTCCACCTATTATATCTTATCTCCCGGTGGGGATACCGGGGGGTCTTTCGTAAAAATAGTTCCCACACCTTCTGGAAATTCTGTGCTTGTAACTTCCTATAATCTGCCACTCTCTTTGACTCTGTCTTTTTCTTCTGATTTCTATCATCTACTAGGCCTATCTTTCTGACTTATTGGCCCATTCACCTGCCTTTTAAAAAACAAGTCCAAATAATGTTTCTCCTTTGAGCTGCTCCAAAATCTGAATGTGTCGGCTGTACTCAGCGGGGAGATCAGTGAAAACTGAAAACAGGACATATACGTGCCTTACCCATTATGGCCATATGGCCTGGGAACACAGAAGAAAAAGACTATCTTATCATTTCACTTTCTACTCTATCTTTGCTGTTATTTTCTCTCTCTCTCTCTCACCACTTTGAGGAAGCAGAAGAAGGAGAAGAAGAAGAAGAAGAAGAAGAGGTTCTCTCACCACTTTGAGGAAGCAGAAGAAGGAGAAGGAGAAGAAGAAGAAGAAGAGGTTCTCTCACCACTTTGAGGAAGCAGAAGAAGGAGAAGGAGAAGAAGAAGAAGAAGAAGAAGAGGTTCTCTCACCACTTTGAGGAAGCAGAAGAAGGAGAAGGAGAAGAAGAAGAAGAAGAAGAAGAAGAGGTTCTCTCACCACTTTGAGGAAGCAGAAGAAGGAGAAGAAGAAGAGGTTATCTCACCACTTTGAGGAAGCAGAAGAAGGAGAAGAAGAAGAGGTTCTCTCACCACTTTGAGGAAGCAGAAGAAGGAGAAGAAGAAGAGGTTATCTCACCACTTTGAGGAAGAAGGAGAAGAAGAAGAAGAAAAGAAGAAGAAGAAGAAGAAGAAGAAGAAGAAGAAGAAGAAGAGGTTCTCTCACCACTTTGAGGAAGCAGAAGAAGGAGAAGAAGAGGTTCTCTCACCACTTTGAGGAAGCAGAAGGAGAAGAAGAAGAGGTTATCTCACCACTTTGAGGAAGCAGAAGAAGGAGAAGGAGAAGAAGACGTTCTCTCACCACTTTGAGGAAGCAGAAGGAGAAGGAGAACAAGAAGAAGATGTTCTCTCACCACTTTGAGGAAGCAGAAGGAGAAGGAGCAGGACAAGAAGATGTTCTCTCACCACTTTGAGGAAGCAGAAGGAGAAGGAGGACAAGAAGAAGATGTTCTCTCACCACTTTGAGGAAGCAGGTGTTTTCCCTTAGGGCCCCCGTGCAGCCGAAGAAGGCGAGCAGGAAGACGAAGGCCCCTCCCAGGGTCATGACGCAGGCAGGGTCCATGAAGAAGTCCAGCGGGTCCTCCACCGTCTTCTGCTTCAGCGCCAGGATGTACGCCCCGATGGCCAGCACGCCCACGCCCACCAGCTGACCGCAGGTCATTGGTACAGTCAAACCTCTATATAAGACCCTCCGTTAAACGACCTCTTCTCGTCTAAGACTGATTTTTGGGGG
>CM065683.1:64216448-64218948 GCA_017654935.2 Phymorhynchus buccinoides | reverse complement strand
ATGGAGGTGCGGTCAAAGACTGTACAGGGGAAGATAAACATCCGGTCTCTTTTCCCTATATGGGTAGTGAGGACAGAAACACTGGTTATGTCCCTTTGAAACGTGACACATTTTACACATCGATAGGCCAGTTGAATTCTCCGTTCAAGTTCCAGTCTGAGTTTTTGGATAGCCTCCACTGTGAATAGTGTACACGTCCCCACTAACGATAACTCTATCAGCCCGGTTCGCCGAGCTTTTAAGTAATCCATCTTACCCTTTTAGAATATCTTTGGTGCGGTAGCTCTTCGCACAGGTTCTGTCGGCTCATTTTTTATTTCCGGACTGAAGATGAATTCGAGCTGTTCTAGCGACAGTAGTGCGTCTACATTATCAACATGGACTCTCCCAGTGACAAAATTGCATGGCTCGAATCGTCTGCTAATATTGACGCGCATGGCTGGTCATGGAGTTAAGTAGCCTAGGCCTAGATCCACGGCTAGCCGTTCCAAGTGGCATGCACAGAATAATTTGTGTAGATCTGTGACAGCTGGCACTGTTGATTTAATCGACCCATGAATCTTCTTCAGACTCAGAGTGGCTTCGTTGTGTACCAGCATTTAATTTTGTCTTCAGCGCTGAATGAATCTTTGGGGTAGCACTGCGCAGCTTGTCAAATTCTGGATCCAGCTTTGGTAATGGTAATGTAATAATGCTATGTGAAGATAAATAACTGTGACGTCAAGTTTCTGATAGCAACGTTGTATTCTCACACCTTTTTCTCACGCGCGTTTACACTAAGCCTATGGGTTAATATACGCAAAGGATGTGTCAAGTTATGATTTTATATCCCACGCTTGGCAGCCTTCCTTGGTTCTCTTGGAGATCGGTGTAGGGGAAGACGGGGTAAAAAGCGCATGGGCGGGTAAGAAGCCCACCCCAATTATCTCATGAAATAAAGAAAATTTCAGTCAAATTTGCCCATGAGACGAATGCTAGACATTAACGCTCGTCTCATGGGCAACATGAGACTGAAATTTGCTTCATTTCATGAGATAATTGGGGTGGGCTTCTTACCCGCCCATGCGCTTTTTACCCCGTCTTCCCCTATATTTTGTTATCTGATTGCCATATGTCATTGCCATAAATTATTATTATGCTACAATTTTATTTCCGCCATTGTTTCTTATCCCTCTCCTCTCCAGCTTGTGAATGGACAACTCACCCAACACATAAACTTAACACGTAGGCGTATGTAACAACCTGACTCACATCAAGTAAATGGTGCATGGGAAAAACCTACATAAGTCGCTCAGAATGTTTTTAGCAAAAGCCAGAAATAGTCAACAACACCCAAAACATCAATTTTCTATTTCTGGCCTATTTATGTCTATTTTTATGTGTTCTACCAGTATCCGCAACATGAAAAACAATTTTGAATGATTTCTTTGTTTATTTGATCGTTTTCTAAATCAAGTCAATACATGTAAAGACGAAGATGCAAAATTGTATCTTCTATGCCCAATTTCTGCAAATGATCTACTTCGAATGCCAAACTTTATATAATTATAAAATTAAAAAAAGACAAGATAACTCAATTCAGTTGTCTGTGTGTTAAAAAGGAATCTTTGCTCCACCATGAAAAATGAAAATCTCAATTTATGCCAAAATTCCATTATGTCTGGTTTTCCCATGCACTGTCATGTTTAAACGTGCTGACACTTTTTATGTATTTAGACATAAACAAACAAACAATCAGCTTTGCAGTCACTCCCAATCCCATTCTCCCACACATTTACAGGCACACCCAATCACACTCACCACACCAACATCACACTACAATATAATATTGTATGAATCACTTTTAGTGGAAGGACGTTAAACTCAGTGAAGAACAACAGCACACACTTGAAAATCCACAAGGACACAGTATACAACCATTCGATGGCTTAGAGTCAAAACGGACTATCTTTAGATGGTCCATTGACTTATTATTGATGTTATTGCAAAAACTAAGAACTTGTATCGAAAGAGACTGCACGTAATATAAAATGGGGATTATGCTTTTTATATTTCTGCAGTCGTTTTTGAAACAAGTTATTAGTTTTCTTAATATGTCCAATAATACGTCAGTGGACTATCTAAAGATAGTCCGTTTTGACTCCAAGCCATCGCATTGTTGTGGTGGGGTGGAGAAGAGAATACGCGCTTTTTTTTTTTTAATAGGTAGGTCTTGAGTTGAGATTAAAAAGAAGAAAGGGTAGGTTGATTACAACAATGTATTTTAAAAAATCGGGACTTTCCTGGTATCGCAGTAACTCCAGGATCGTCCCACTATCTTTACAGTTAATAATGTCCCATATGTGCCAGTTCCAGCCAGGCCGGAGGACGTTAAACGAACTTTCATTCACTCGTTGATTTCGGAGTCTAGGCCTACAACTCCTCTCCACTGTACTTGGTTTCTCAGAAGGCCTCCAGTACATCCAAACCTCTGTTATTAGAGTTGAGAACCGGTTCAAAA
>CM065683.1:64198948-64203948 GCA_017654935.2 Phymorhynchus buccinoides | reverse complement strand
ACGAAAGAAAGAAAATAAACAAAAAGCACAAGGTAAAGTTCGTGACGAAGTAAATGCAGCAGATAAAAATAATAATACAACATTTATATATTCTTGCTAATTATTTACTGCGGACAGCAAAGCATTCATAAATGTATCTTGCTATTTGAGGTTGAAAGGAATTTGATTTTAGTATGAGACTTGGAGACTGAAAATCTGTTAAATGCATCTGTCTGTTAATACCAGTAATACGAGCAAGCCGCAAATCCTTACAATGATAGACTTCCAGAGTTTGCGACAGACACGCAAGAAAGCAGGGCTCCCAATCGTCCCGCAAAACAAGGGGTCCCAGGGACTCCTTCACTTACGGTATTGTAGAGGGTCCTAGAGGCGGAATAGAGGGTCCCAGTGGCATTGCAAACGCTAAAAAGGTTTTTTCTAGTGCATCCCTGCGACCCCCTGCACATTCTTTTAGAGGGTCCTTGAGAATTTTAGAGCTTCATAGACCCCCCAAATGGGGGTCCCTGGGAGCCCTGCAAAGCAACACATTTATCATCTTAAGCAACGACTCAGCTTATGCCGGGGAGCTGGACGATCTCGCCTTTCACGAGTCTCTCCCCTATGTGGGGACCGCTGGGGTCTTTCACTACAAATAGTTCCCCCACCCTCTGGAGGTTCTGTGCTGCTTGCTAACTTCCTTTAATCGTGTTTATATTCGTCAGTATCTGCTTTGATCTGTGATTGTAATAATGGTTTTGTTCTTGATTGTTGTCTCTCGTAATATTTGTAAAGCGCTCTGAGGATGATTTTGCATCATCGAAGCTTTATTTATTATTATTGTTTTAAAGGTATGGGTCTCTCTCTCTCTCTCTCTCTCTCTCTCTCTCTCTCTCTCTCTCTCTCTCTCTCTCTCTCTCTCTCTCTCTCTCTCTCTCTCTCTCTCTCTCTCTCTCTCTCTCTGTATGCAAGGACGTGAATATCTTTTTTATTCAACTACACGATATTGTGACTCGTGAGTTAAACTATCACTCTCTTCCACTTTACCTTTATCTTGTCTTGCTATCATCTACTATCGTTCTAACGTATTGGCTCATTCCTCTGCCTTTTTGTTTTTTCAAAATCTGCCCATTAAGTTTCTTCTTTGAGCTCCTCCGAAATCGGAATGTGTTGACTGAATAGAGCGGAGAGACCAGCGAAAACTGGAAACCGGACACATGCTTACCTTACTCATGATGGCCATACGGCATGGGAACTCAGAAGAAGAAGAAGAATGCAGAGGGAAAGGATGAGGGAGTTCCTATACCGAATTTTTCTCTCCTTTTTAAAAAAACAAACATTTTTTACCCAACACATGTGAGCACATGCAACCCTTCCATCCCCTACAATGCAAACACAGACATCAACACAACACAACACAACACAATAGACATCAGCATAAATATTCGACAAGTTTCATTATTTTACACATTGAGCAATTCCTGGTGCTTCGGTGAACCGAGTTCGCCAAACATTCAATGGCAAGTCAACAGAGACACACACAAAAAGTACCCTCCGCACCCCCCACCCCACTCCCCCTCCATTGAAATCTTTCCCTGTAGATCCAGTGACCCAGCACCACGAAAGGGACGTTAAGTCGCTGGGCCAGTTTCTTACAACAGGTTTGCAAAGTAAAAAACCAAAAACTCATTTAAAAAAAATCCATTTTGAGTTATGGGTATTTTCGTGCTCTAACTTCTTATCTTTCATATGCATAAAGGATATGTTTTAGTATGGTCTCTAAATATTCAAAACCGTTCGTTAAAATTATTAGGTTGATGCATTTTCTTAGGACAGGCTAGACTTTAGACTGTGATTTCTCAAAATGGTCGACCGTCATCTTACCAACTTTAAATGCTCATAACTCTGCAACAACAAAAGGATACAAGAGTGTATCAGTAGAAAGAGTATTACCTCAAGTTTCCAACTGTGCTATTTTCTCAGCATAGTCATTTTGACACTTAATGTCCCTTTTGTGGTGCTGCGTCACGTGAGTGATTATCTCCTCCTCTGCTCATCCCCATAGCCCAGGGGGGGGGGGGGGGGGGGGGGGGGGGGGGGGGGGGGGGGGGGGGGGGGGGGGGGGGCGTTTCACAAGGGCAAGCGTTACGTTGCGCTCGCTTAAATCGGCAAAAATGGTCTAAGAAACACCCTTCGGTTGCCGATAGTTCGCGTGGCGTTTTGTTCTTGCCAAACACCGAGCAAGCGGCGAACTATCCGGAACTAGTAGGGGGTTAATACGTTTCTTCTTGTTGATTGGTCCATTAAAGTTTGTTTAAAATAATTTTAAAAAACCACATTGACCAATCACACAAGAGGGTAAAGGTCAAGATGTGCCCTACCCCCTACCTATCTCGGTTAATTCTATTTTTCCGTTATTACCGACAAGAGCTTGTAATATTCTTCCGCATACGTTTTCTAAAGTGTTTCTTAGACCCCTTTTGACGTAACAGTTATGCGCGCGGCGACCGTTGTCTGTAGAAACTAGACCCTGTTCACCTAGCCGAACCTGGGCTGCTCCTTGTCCCTTTTCACGTGCAGCAGTCACCACGGGAAACGATTTGCCCCACTGCCTCTGTCTGTAGGTTTCGCACGTGCAAGCAAGAAAGACCCCCCGAGCATCTCTCACTACCTAGCGGATGTCACACTCTGCGCGTGACGCACCAAGTATTCCACGAAATATCTAATACCGGGTTATCTCTTATAAGAAGTTATTATTGTTTCTAATCCCCAATTCTGTGATACTCGTCAATAATTATAGAGTTGTTGTTTTTTACGAAGAAGATGCTTTCATTTGTAAAACAGAAAAAATACAACTACAAAATACTACCTCCCCTCTTCCGTTTCAAAGGTATTGAAAACGTAAGTTCTGGCATTGATTATCATGAGGTCTCCGATGCCTTGCCACTTCTCCATGCTTGCATGTGAGTGCCATGCCGTTCCTCAACTTCCAAGATGGCATTGTTCCATTTTCGGTAGAGGTCTCACATTTGAACTTGGTAGTTAAACGATACATCCGAAATCAGTTCAACGGTTTTGTTTTTTAACGATTAAAAAACAATTCAACCAAACCATGTATGAAAAGCCCCTACAAGCAATTAACAAGTAAAGACAACAATAAAATATATGTGTGTGTTGTAAAATCTTTAGAGGCGCCCCTACGGTCATCCAGACTACGGGATTCGGGATTCCTGACAACAATAAACTTACTTGGAAAAATATAGTCATCGTCTGTTGCGCACATTGTTCCAGAATGTTGCGCTATATCAAACAATCAGTCTATATGGCTGAATTGGTAAGACACGTTGTAATAATGAAAGCGCAAATTGGATTGCGGGTGTTTTTATCTCACACAAGAGAGACGAACCAAAATGATAAATTACAGCACTGTTCACGGATGCGACGATTCCTGGACAGAGTTGGGTTCTTCCTTGGCCTGATCAGCCCGCAAATCACTCCTCGAACCTTGTGCAGACATTAATATAGTCGCCTAGTGAGAAGAATCGCTTGGAACACAGAACCACAACCGTCCACATGATGAGGTCATCGTCTGGAGCCGATGGGCATGGGGTGTCGTACATCCTTGAACATGCAGCTTTCGGGGCGCATCTGGAACACAGGAAAAAAAGACATGAGGAAAAAATGCTAGTGTTTTGTTGTTGTTGTTGTCGTTGTTACTGTCCTTTGTTGTTTGTTAGAGTGCGATTTCTACATTATCTCCGTAACTAAGGCAGATCATTTATTGACGAAAAGATCGGGTTTTTCTTAACCCGTTAATAAAATTCACCTTCCGTACAGGATAAAATGTGGTTATCCGAGTCGTTTGTTTCTTAATATTTATTTTCGGATTGTTTGGTGGTGGGTTTTTTTAATTGACGAATGCTTGATTTGTTGTTAAAAAGTTTGACGCACGTCACATTTGTCAGCTTACTGTTGCAGCTTTGTTCGGCCATGAACAAATAGCGCGCGAGCGCGTGTGTGTTCAAGTTCACGTTCAAGTATATTTTATTATCTGAAAATAAGAAATTCGTGTTAGGTGCAACAACATGACAGAAACACCACAGAACTGAAAAACAAGCATTATTCAAATGTGTGAAACGCAAGTATACCAACCAAAATATTATCATTAAAATCCATTACATCAATTTAAAAATGTGCATATTTAAAAACACACACACACACACACACACACACACACACACACACACACACACACACACACACACACAGAGTGTAAGACAGTCTATGCTTGTAACTGATATGTCGACGGCAGTATGATTTTACTTCCAGAAAAAATATCTAAGCGTGATTGAGGAGGTGAATGTGGTCTGTGTTTTTTTCTTAGAATTTTCATATTGTAACTCTTTTACTCTTGTATACACTCTCTCTCTCTCTCTCTCTCTCTCTCTCTCTCTCTCTCTCTCTCTCTCTCTCTCTCTCTCTCTCTCTCTCTCTCTCTGTGCTGCACTTTCACATTTTTCTAGTTTTAATGTTCTTCCTTTCCCTTTACACCCACCGCAACAACAACAAAAGACTTCATTCTGTAACACTGACCCCCCCCCCCCCCCCCCCCTTTCCATCCCTTCTCTTCTCGACTTCATCTCACTTTCTGTTGGTCTCATATATTCATCCTACAACCTCCCTTTCTCCTACTTCTAGGGGAAGACAGGGTAAAAAAAAAAGCGCATGGGCGGGTAAGAAACCCACCCCAATTATCTCATGAAATAAAGAAAATTTCAGTCAAATTTGCCCATGAGACGAATGCTAGACATTAACGCTCGTCTCATGGGCAAAATGAGACTGAAATTTGCTTCATTTCATGAGATAATTGGGGTGGGCTTCTAACCCGCCCATGCGCTTTTTACCCCGTCTTCCCCTACGTGAACAATAAATTAGCTCCGAAAGAAAGCTTAGTGGTAGCAGTTGGATTTTTGTTTTAATTTTCCACTTTGTCTTTGTTTACAAGAAGGTCGCTCATTTGTCTT
>CM065683.1:64191448-64193948 GCA_017654935.2 Phymorhynchus buccinoides | reverse complement strand
CTCGGTCTGGAACAAACACATTTATGGGACATTTGTAAATACAAAGATGGTGGGAACGATACTGGAGGCAGTGCGAAACCAGTAAAGTCCCGATGATTAAAGTTAAAACGTGAAGTGCAGAATGATGCAAAATCGAATTAAATAATTTGTGAAGCGCCTGAGCTCAAGAGAGAAAGGGCGCTCTATAAATGTTAGTTATTATTATTAATATTATTATTATTATTATTATTATTATTATTATTATTATTAATATTATTAATATTATTATTATTATTATTATTATTATTATTATTATTATTATTAATTTGTGACATTCGTTAATAAAAACCATATTTAAACCAACTGCGCCAAAAAAAATTGTTTAATCCTACAACCGATGAGAGTTTCCATTCGGTCCCTTATTTTCGAAATGGAAAAAACAAACAAATTCTTTAGATAATACCAATTTTGATTTAAAAGTTGTTCGTAATGTTATGGACTGCATGTCAGCCAATAAAACCCCACCTAATAACAAAAAAACTGTATCTAAATAGCGACTATTTAGCACTAACATTGAAACGAAATATCTACCACCTCTGAGTTATGCGAAAAGAATGTGTACGCTTAGGAATGTTTAATGATGGTAAACGGATAAGCTCAAGCTTCTTTACACCATGCCCTCGAGGGGGAAAAGAAAAGCCAAATAACAAGAAAAGGAAAACAAAAAGAAAGCATAAAATACATAAAAAGAATAGAACATAACAACAGGCATGTTCACAGTAAATTGAAGAACATGAGAAAAAATTCAAGCTCAAATGAACAGCTCGTTCACGTGCTCGCACACACACACAAAACATACAGTATACCTTATAACTAGACCAAAACACACAGAGGAGAGAGAGAGAGAGAGAGAGAGAGAGAGAGAGAGAGAGAGAGAGAGAGAGAGAGAGAGAGAGAGAGAGGAGAGAGAGAGAGAGAGAGAGAGAGAGAGAGAGAGAGAGAGAGAGAGAGAGAGACGAGAGAGAGAGAGAGAGAGAGAGAGACGAGAGAGAGAGAGAGAGAGAGAGAGAGTAGGGAGAGAGAGAGAGAGAGAGAGAGAGAGAGAGAGAGAGAGAGAGAGAGACGAGAGAGAGGTGAGAGAGAGAGAGAGATGAGAGAGAGAGAGAGAGAGAACTGAGAGAGAAATAGAGAGAGAGAGAGAGCGAGATGAGAAGAGAGAGGAGAGGAGAGAGAGAGAGAGAGAGAGAGAGAGAGAGAGAGAGAGACGTAGAAAGAGAGGGAGAGAGAGAGAGAGAGAGAGAGAGAGAGCAGAAGAGAAGAGAGAGAGAGATTGAGATGGAGAGAGAGAGATGAGAGCGAGAGAGAGGCGTACCTAGTTTATGAACAAACTAGAAACGTGTTTCTTTGAGAAAAACTATTGAATGAAAATGGGGAAAAGATGCACAATAATTATGTTAATATGGCTGTAAATAAATAATAAAGCCGATTAAAATGCATTAGGAAGCCAGTTATCAGTAATGTTTGTCCTTTGCACCAGTGTAATGCAAAGGCTAAAGACCCACCAGATCATGTGTCAAAATCACGGGTGAATGAAAAATGGTGTTTTATGTCCTCTCGGTCTGGAACAGACACATATGGGACATTTGTAGATACAAAGATGGTGGGAACAATACTGGAGGTAATGCCCGGAGGCAGTGCAACTCCAGTAAAGTCCCGATTTTAACAATACAGATAGGTGTAGCGGTAACCACGCCTCGGTTAAACCTCATCGGCTATGGTACTGCCACAAGTAGTATTAGTATAACGTGTTTTCCCTCTTATATTCATGCCTTGGCATGAGGCTGTGTCAGACCAGTTGACATAAGCTAGAACGCCAAGGCTACATCAAAATGTTGTTATGCTCTGAATGCGGGGATTGTCTTAAGCCATGACAAGCTCCCAGCATAACATCATCAGTCTAAAATCCCCCGAAGACGGAGTGTGGCTGCTCACATGACGGGGTAATCAAAAACGGTCACACACGTAATGTTCTCATCCCTAGCTGATGCATTTGTTATTTAGTGTTCAAGTGCTTCTCGCTGTTGGGATGATCCCTGGAGTCTTTTAGCCAGGGTAAGCCAACCAACCAACCAACCAAACCCTCTTATATCTGGAAATAAATCTTGTTTTGACCATGTCTCACTCCCATACAAATGCCCCCAAATTCAAACAGAAACATCATTTTAAAGAGCAGCTTCAATTTGAAGTTGGGGACATCTGTATGTGGGTCACAGCTACCCCCCAAAAAACCAAGGGACTTAATCGTGGTGCGTCAATGTATCTTTTAGTTCGCTTTGTTTTGAATAAGTTGCTCTCTAGCATTCTGATACTCAGGATAATTATGTCCACATGTTCACCCGGGCTAAAAAAATAAACATTTCTTCTTCGTCGTCGTCGTCGATCGCTCAGACAGTTTCCTGTCGAATGAGCGCAGATGCGTCATGCTGCCGTTATGCGCCTAATTAAGAAACAGTTAGACCCA
>CM065683.1:64181448-64186448 GCA_017654935.2 Phymorhynchus buccinoides | reverse complement strand
TCGCGGATCACATGATCGACTCGAATTCCATTTATTCGTACGACAGTTGTACGAAATTTAGGCTGACGTGTGGCTGGCCCTTTACATGATTTGCTTGTGGGCCAAATTAAATTATCTCCCTTCGAAGGTTTGCTGTATGTCAGTGCCCCTTTTTTGCTTTTTTTGTTTATCGAGTCTCTCCTTTGATTTCTCGTGCCATCACAACGATCAACAATAATAATAATAATAATAATAATAATCAGCTACTTTATATATAGCGCTTTAACCTCGGATGAAGCCCAAGACGCTTCTACAATCAATTATTCACAACACAAATTAGACAACAACAACAGCATTCAAGAATGACACCAACCTGCAACAACGCATATACAAAGCATCTCTCTCTCTCTTCTCTCTATCTCTCATCTCTCTCTTCTCTCTCCTCTCTATCTCTTCATACATCTCTCTCTCTATCTCACTCACAAAACAGAATCGTTCTCATGGTCTTGATGGCCTTGACAGTAAAATATTGATGTTGTCTGCACCTGTCATAACTGAACATATTACTTATATATACAATCTTTGCATAGATAAAAATTGCTTTCTTCAAGCCTTTAAAAAAGCCAAAGTTCTTCTTATCTTCAAATCTGGAGATTCCTCTGATCCCTCAAATTACAGGCCCATATCAATTCTACCAATACTGTCAAAACCCCTGGAAAGGCATCTCAAACTTCACATGCAATCTCATTTTATTAAATATGACTTATTTTACAGCAATCAAAATGGATTCAGGGAAAAAACATTCTTGCCACACAATGCTCACTAACATTATAGAAGAATGGCATATTAATATTAGCAATGACGTATTCACTGGTTCACTTTTTGTAGATTTTGCAAAAGCCTTTGACACTCTAGATCACACCCTTCTTTTAACAAAACATTCTTTGTATGGCTTACATTCCAACTCTGTCAACATGATAGCAAACTTCCTTAGCAATAGAACTCAGACAGTGACCCAAGATTTTGTAATGTCATCGCTTATGCCCATCAAATATGGAGTACCCCAAGGATCGGTATTAGGGCCTATCTTATTCTCAATTTATACTAATGATTTAACCCTCCACCTAAAATCCCAATGTGAACTCTTTGCCTGACGATAAACCCTTCACGCAAAAGATGGAAATCCAAACAACGTATGCATCTTCCTCCAAAAGGACAGAGATAACCTTACAAAATGGGACAGAAGAATAACATGGCAATTCCTGTTGCAACATAAATCCTGAAATAGTAAATATAAAGTCATGTTAATAAAAAATAACTAATCGACAAAAAAGACAAAACCTAAATGATAATCTGCCTAAACTCAAAATTTATGACAGTCTTCTTAAAGAAGTAGATTCATGTAAAATTACTGGGTGTAACTATTGATAACAATATATCATGGTCTAAGCACATCTCTGTCATTTGTAAAAAAATAGCTAAGAAAGTATTCCAACTTAATAGAATAAAGCATTTCCTAGATGATCATACACGAAAACTCTTTTTTAATGCATATAATTATTCAGCCCGAAATAGATTATGCTTCTACGTGTTGGGATCTTGCTAGCGAAAACTGCTTAAAGCCGCTAAAAAGACTCTACAAGCGCGCTCTTAAAATTGTTCTTCTTAAGTCTTCTTCCCTACAAAACAATGATTATAAGGAACTAGGCATTCTACCAATAGATTCTAAGTTGAACCTTAATAAAGCTGTTTTCATGTACAAAATTATGTATAAACTGACACCAACCTACTTATGCAAACGAATTCCTATTACTAACATTCGAAACAAAAGAAAAGTATATATTCCTCGCCCCAGAACAAACCTGTTTATGACCTCACTTGCCTACTCTGGTAGCAAACTGTGGAATGATATGGAAAATATCAATACAAATATAGCAAGTGTCTCATCGTTTAAGAGAACATACCATAAACACCTCTTAAACAAGCTCTAAATGATCATATTTATTTCACTTCCATATCTATTGGCGTTGCAAAAACAACGACTTACTAAAATATTCGTGCTCATAACAATTACAACAAGTAATTAGTACATGTATGCATTAATTATGAGCATAATTGCTACAATGATTTTGCTTCCTGTACGCCGCGGATTAAGTAACTCTGTGATGTATTTTATTTTTCTGTCTCTTTTCTAGGCATACACCCTACACATTAGAGTGTGTGTATGGGGCAAATTAGCATGTGTGTGTGTGTGTGTGGGTGTGTTGTGTGTGTGGTGTGTTTGTGTGTGTGTGTTTGTGTGTGTATAGTGTGTGTGTGTGTAGTGGGTGTGTGTGGTGTGTGTGTGTGTGTGACTCTGTGTGTGTGTGTGTGTGTTGTGTGTGAGTGTGTGTGTGTGTGTATGTGCGTGTGGTGGTCTATGATATTTGAATTTTATTAAATGATGTTTGTACTTTTGCTTGATCTTGAAAACAATGTGTTTTTCCCCATTTTTTGCTTATTTGCATTGTTTCTTGTTTTCTTGTTATTTGATAGTCATGGTTTGTTTTTTTTTTCCTCTTTGAGGGCATGGTGTAAAGAAGCGAAAGCTTATCTGTTTACCCTCATTAAAAAACATTCGTATTCGTATTCGTATTCGTATTCGTATTCTCTCTCTCTCTCTCTCTCTCTCTCTCTCTCTCTCTCTCTTCTCTCTCTCTCTCTCACACACACACACACACACACACACACACACACACACACACACACACACACATTTATCGACACCGACTCATTCATCCCCCATTCAGTAAGCCACAGCAGCCGAGCCGCACGGACACCAACACCCGATAAGGATATGCTTTTAGTCTGGCTCTGTTCATGTTTTGTCAGTTCGTCTATAAAAGAAAACTCAAAACGTGGTAAAACGAATTCATCTTGATAATTTGTAACATCAGGACTTTCCTACTTTGTATTTACTGCAGTACCTCCAGGATCGTCCCAACATCTTTATAGTTATTAATATCCCATATGTGCCTGTTCCGGGCCGGAGGACGTTAAGCGGACTTTCATCGATAAACGAATTCTTGATTAAATTTGGTGGACGGGTTTGGATACTATTTATTATTTTTTGTTTGTTTGTTTGTTTGTTTATTATTCATTTATTTATTTATTTATTTATTCACTTGTTTGATTAAAATCAATTTTAAATATTTACTTACATGGGTGCAACTACACAAAATGAAAAACCCTGAAAGGCCGGGGTCCAGGGGTAATGTCCCCCTGCAGCTGAAGAAAAAAATTGATTTATGAAGGTATTTTACAACAAACAAACAACTACATGACAAGTGTAAAGTGACGTTATTTTATTCACAAGAGACAAAACAAAACTGCTGGATATTTCAGCGAATGCGCCTTTATCAACACAGACAAACAAGAAAACAGCAAACAGCCAATATAGCACAATGAGCAAAACGCAGGCAACAAAATGAGCAAAAAGCAGGCAACAAAAGGAGCAAAAAGGCAACAACAAAAAAAAACAAAAAAAATACTTCCCCTCTACAGTCCAATGCGTAAAATGAAGGTATTTTAATTTGCTTTTTCCACAATTTATACAAATGCTTTTTTTTTTTTTAGTGTTTGAAAAATACAGCAGACACACAAAGATCTTGTTTGACAAATTAAAAAAAGGGAACTTCCTTTTCTGGTAGCATTCAAAAACAGGAAGTCCTTGTATACCAGGAAGAGTTGCATCCATATATTTAGGTTTTATCAAACAAATAAATACAAGAGGCAAAGCCTGCAAGGCTCACGTCTGATTTTTATTACTATAGCAGGCATGGGAATTCCCATGACAATTCCCATGCCTGTATAGAGAGAATACTGTTATGTAGACACTTGTGCATCTGAAAACAGAATTAATTTTTATTTTACTGTGTAAATTAAAATTATTTCTATGCACCCCTACCCCTTTCTTTAAAATTTAATTATATGTATGCGCATGTAACATAGTGGAGCCCTATTTTTATTTTTGGCAAACAAGTAAAATTGAAAAGCATATTGACCAAGCTTTCAGAAAAAACATAGTGACCAATCCCCCCCCCCCCCCCCGACCCCCCCGCCGGGGTAAGGGGGGTCTACGGACACCTGTAGTAGGCCTCTAGTCTTTGCCTGTGGGTCTAAGCCTCTTATTCTTAGAAAATTAATAATTGAAGTTGCGTGATCTGTTACTGTTTTAAACTGATTGTTCATGCGATGAAAACTTGTTCCACATCATCTACATTTCTGTAAGATATTTTATATTAGTCCTAATATTTTATTTTCGTTTCGTTAATTTCCCCCCCCCCCCCCCCCCCCCTCTGCCACAAAGCAAAGGTCAAGGTCACAGCCAGCAAGCTCATCCATGTTTATCTTCCCCTGTACAGTCTTTGCTCATGGTGATCAATCGTCTAGGCCTAACAAAGGATTCGTATGTCGAAGGCAGTGAAATCGACAAACCCTGGATTTTCCGTATATTTTTTTTCAAGACTGAAATGAATGTGGGCTAAATGTTAAGTACGTCGTCTTGATTATGAGGTAAGGCATGGACTCTAGGCCTAGGCCTTGTTGCCGGAAGTGCAGTAGGCTAAGTTATGCGCAGAGATGATGTGCAAATGAACACGAACAACCGTTACTCAAAGGCGCAAATAAAAGCTAAACAACCGGGCCGTCAACGCACACACTCGGTACATCCATTTGTTACAGAAAATATAAGTTGACGACGTTAAAATGTACCTATTTGTACACACCTGAAGTCTTGTGTTTCTTTTTAAAGAGCGTTTTTGTATATCTAATGGAGAGTCTTCTTTCCAGTATGTATCTCCTACTCGGTACAACACAACAGTTACAGTAATCTCTGCAACAAATGATTTTCTTTCTTTTGTTCCTTACCGATGTATCTGACTGCTTTGATCGTCATGACTTGAAGGCTCACGTCAAAATCAAGTATCCTGCTAACTTTAACCCTCTAACATCTTATGTTTTTTTGAGAAAATGACAACGTT
>CM065683.1:64173948-64176448 GCA_017654935.2 Phymorhynchus buccinoides | reverse complement strand
GTTATCGATCAGAGAAAAGTCAGTGGACCTTGCGGGCCATGGAAGGGAGGTGGGAGTGGGGTATGGATTCCATGCAGGTGAAGATAACCTTGTAAGCCTATGTCCTGCATAAGGACGTGCACTGCAGTCTTGGAAGATTAGATATGCCCATATATTTAAGAGTCTCAATACACGTGAAGATGTTTCACTCTTTCCCCATGACAACACAGTGATAGCAGCTCATATTATAATCACTGTGTTGCCATGGGGAAAGAGTGAAACATGTACACGTGTGCAGAGACCTTTAGCAAAAGGGTACAACGATAGAACACTTTTGGGGGGTGGGGGACATCCAGGACCTGAATGGACGATACATAAACACGTGAAATTACCTCTGACCAAGTGGTTCGTTCGTTTGTTTTGTGTGAGACAAATGTTTCTAATCTTTCAGAGAGTCTCGATAATAAGTACAACCAAAATGAAACGACAAACGCAATACAATCGCCCCCCCCCCCCCCCCCCCCCCCCCCCCCCCCCCCCCCCCCCCCCCCATCCCCCCCCCCCCCCCCCCCCCCCCCAAAAAAAAAAAGAAAAAACCAAAGGTAATCGCAGAAGTTTTGTTTTTTTAAATGTGCAACATAAAAATGGGAGGGAGTTAGGGTGAAGGAGAGTTCAAAATTTCTCCAAATGAAAGATTAATTAACGAGAACCGCAAGGGAGTTTGAATGTTCGCATCTGCGTGAAATTTTTTAAATTTAAAAATAAAAATAAAAATAAAAATAATAATAGTACATTTATATAGCGCTTTACCTCAGATGAGCCCAAAGCGCTTTACAATCAATTATTCATCAACAGACAACAAAAACAACATTCAAGAGTGACACCAACCAGCAACAGCGCATATACAAAGCAACTCTCTCTCTCTCTCTCTAACACACACACACACACACACACACACACACACACACACACACACACACACACACACACACACACACACACGCACGCACGCACGCACACACACACACACACACACACACACACACACACACACACACACACACACACACACACACACACACACAAGATGATGATGTGAGCATCCAGAGAGCGCGAAAGGTAATAAAGAAGTAGCAATTATGAATAGAACGCAACAGAAAGGAAGCAGTGAAACCGAAGGCTCTGGAACTTTCAAAGCATGCCGGCGGTAAAGGAAGACAAACAAGAAAGCGATAAGTGACGACGCCAGCATACTTTCTCACCGTTCAGCCTGGTGGCGTTTGAAGCTGGGCACAGCTGAGGCCAAAATACCCGCTCTCCCCCTACTTCTGAGGTCGCTGTCAAGGTACATTGCCACGGGACCTCATAAATTAAGGCTCCGCTTCCCCTGGATGAGCTTTGCTGAGTGGCAGAGGTTATTTTGCCTCGGCGATAGAAAGTTGGTTTGTTAGGTAGCATCTCCAGGAATAGAAAGAATATGTTCGTAAGTGCCTCTGTAGTCCACGGGTTTGTACTTTTAAAACTTTCATAGGGTAGGGATCCTAACATCCTAGTAAAACTAAAAGTCATGAATTGCAATATCAATTCATCATCTTATGCATTATTATTATTATCTTAAACTATATCTCATTTAACAAACCGTATCAACTACTAAGTACTAAGTAGTATCGACTACTAAGTAGTTGATGCAAAGTGTACAGTTCTTTTAAAACATTTTCGTTGAAATTTGGAAATAAAGATTATTCTATAAAATTATTGTACATAGTGTGTTTCATCACAGTAGACCTTAAATGATTTTTAGCTTTTTTGACTCTACTTTTAAAAGGTGGTCCTGAAAATTTTAATCTTTAACCTGCTCAATGTGATGGGACGAACAACGCTCAATGAATTTTAACATAACTTTTATACATAATTACTGTAGCTAGCTAGCTAGTTTTATAGACCTGTAAGTCGAGCCAAGGCACTAACTTAAAATTTAAATTGATCTTTCACTCAAAATTAAAACTGAACTTTATGTTTTTGTTAAACCGCTTTTTTTCTTCTCGTAACTTTACAAATAAGTAATGTCCCATATGTGTCCTTGTGACCGGGACAATTAGTTTTTATCAAATTGTACTAGCTTTGCATTTCAAGTGCTCTAACTTTTAAGTCCTTTAGATCAGAGGCACGGTGCACAGCAGTATACTGAGATTTTATTTCAAATCTATTTATATATATATATGAGAAAAAATCTCAGTTTACTGTATTTATATTATGTATTTATATACTGTTCTCAACTTGTCGGTCAGTGTTGTGTATTTATCTGTTGTTTTCCTTGTCTATCTCTGTCTGTGTGTCTGTCTGTCCATCATCCTCTCTCTCTCTCTCTCTCTCTCTCTCTCTCTCTCTCTCTCTCTCTCTCTCTCTCTCTCTCTCTCTCTCTCTCTCTCTCTCTCTCTCTCCCCCCCCTTCTCTCTCTCTGTGATGGGACGAGACCCAGCTAAAAAAAATAACACATCAGTATATTTTAATTTTATTGTAG